>JACDJE010000381.1:23187-157001 GCA_016647715.1 Pavo muticus
GGGGGGGGGAGGGGGGGGGAAGAGCATGTGCCAGGTAACAAACCTCTGAGATCGCCCGAGATAAAGGGAGATCCCAGCAGCTGTAATTACGGCGCTGCAGATGGAGCGGCGCGGGGAAAGCCCGAAGCCAAGCGCAGGAGCTGCGGGTGAGCGGCAGCCCGGGGAGAAGTTAATAACACGCCGAACCGAGTGGGAGCAGACAGCCTGGCGTCTGCCCTCCCACACGCCATGCTGCCCTGCCGCCGCGCTAACGAACGCAGCGCTAATGAACCTCCGGCCCCGAGCCCTCCGAAGGCATTGCTGGGCTGAGCCCGGCTTGGCCCGGGCCTTTCTTTGGGTGTTTTTTCGTGGGGGGAGGAGGGGGAGAATGGAGGATGCAATAGGAAGCCTATGGGGATGGGGAGGTGTTTGGGGGTCGTTGGTGAGGGTTGGGGTGGGAGGGGACACGGGGGGTTTGCTGGGGGGGATGCACAGTGGTGGGGATGTCACACCTGGCTGGGACATGGGGACATGAGGACATGGGGACAGGGTGAGACAGGGACAGGGTAACACAGGGACATGGGGACATGGGGACAGGGTAACACGGGGACATGGGGACATGGGGACACGGGGACAGGGTAACACAGGGACATGGGGACACGGGGACATGGGGACATTGGGACATGGGGACAGGGTAACACAGGGATATGGGGACAGGGGGACAGGGTAACACAGGGACATGGGGACATTGGGACATGGGGACAGGGTAACACAGGGACATGGGGACAGGGGGGCAGGGTAACACAGGGACGTGGGGATATGGGGACACAGGGACATGGGGACATGGGGACGCAGGGACATGGGGAACGGGGTAACACAGGGATATGGGGACATGGGGAACAGGGTAACACAGGGACGTGGGGACATGGGGACACAGGGACATGGGGACATGGGGACAGGATAACACAGGGACATGGGGACATGGAGATGCGGGGACAGAGACACATGGACACAGGAACACATGGACACAGGGACATGGGGACATGGAGATGTGGGGACACAGAGACACAGGGACACATGGACACAGGGACATGGGGACAGAGAGACACAGAGACATGAGGACACAGGGACACGGGAAAGAGGATGTCTGCTTTCAGTGTGTTCCCTTTTCCCATTACAGAACCTCGTGGTGGATTTGGAGGCTTGGTGACAGGGTGGTGCTCAGGAGATGCTCATCCCCCCCCAGCAGAACAAATCTCCTGCAGAAGTGCCACAGAGATACCTACGATGTTGAAAATGGGAGTTTTTTTCCCTAAAATTTCAAAGCCTCCCCCACCCCACCCCCCCCAGTCCATCTCTGGATAAAGGAGACCCAGCGCCATTAATTAAGAGCCTGGGAGTAAAGGAGACCCGGTGCCATTAATGAGGTACTTGGGAGTAATTGGGGGGTAGTGTCAGATCACACACACACACCGGTGTCACACACAGCAGTGTCACACACACAGCAGTGTCACACACCCCAGTGTCACACACCCCAGTGTCACACACACCCCAATGGGACGTGTGGGTTTGGAGAGGCACTGGGGGCATCCTGGTGGGTGACCCTGCATCCTTCCTAATTAACAGAGAGAAAATGAGTGGTCATGGGAATGGTTCATCCCATATGGCTGTTTCTAGTCTGCTCGGGGTCGTGCCCAGCAGTGGGTGAGGGGCTGCCCCCCCAGCTGTGCCTGCAGCACGCTGAGCCCACGGCACTCGTTGGTGGAGTGATGCTGAACAGTGCTCAGCTCAGCCCGGGCTCCAAGGGAAGGACATACAGCATTGGGATGCAACCTGACAGTGAGCACTGGGGAACACCTAGGGCATGTGGGATGCTCTGCTGCGGATGGCTGCTGCGTGCTTCAGGCTAGCAGCCACTTCGTGTCATCATCCTGCTGCTCAGGACCAGCCCAGCATCATGGTCCTCATGCAGGACATGGGCTCTGCTCGTCTGACAGCATCTCCCCGGGGGGTTGGAGGCAGAGCTGCTGCCTTGGGCTTGGGGACACTGCTGAGCCAGACGGGGTGGTGTCACCCGCGTGTCCCCACGCCACCGGCAGCCTCGCAGGTGGTCATTAGTGGAGCTGACAGTCCCCACGGCACACACGGAGTATTTACATCGCTGGGGAGCTGAGCTCCGGAGAGAGACAGAAGGAGAAAAAAAATGGTGACGGTAAATGTATAATTAAAGTCCCATTAAGAGGCGCCTATGAGTCTCTGAGGGAGCAGGGTAGACGGGATCGCTGCCACCCCAATGGCTTTCAGGTGCAAAAGTGTCCCCAGGAACAGCCAGGGGCAGTTCCCCTGGGGAATGTGGCGCTGCCGGGGTCTCTGGGATGCTGGGTGCTCCCAAGCTGGGCTCTGGTGCGGGAGGACTGTTCCATCCCTTCCCATCCCATCCCATTGCATCCCATTGCATCCCATTGCATCCCATCCCATTGCATCCCACTGCATCCCATCCCATCCCATCCCATCCCATCCCATCCCATCCCATCCCCATCTCCCTTCCCATCCCATCCCATCCCATCCCATCCCATCCCATCCCATCCCATCCCATCCCCATCCCCATCCCATCCCATCCCTTCCCATCCCATCCCATTGCATCCCATTGCATCCCATTGCATCCCATCCCATTGCATCCCACTGCATCCCATTGCATCTCATCCCATCCCATCGCATCTCATCCCATTCCATCCCATTGCATCCCATCCCATCCCATTGCATCCCATCCCATCCCATCCCATCCCATCCCATCCCATCCCATCTTATCCCATCCCATCCCATCCCATCCCATTTCCATTCCCATCCTATCCCCATCCCCATCCCCAGGCTTTGACCCAGCTCAGCAATCCAGGAGGATTATTTCCTCTCCCACTGGAAGTGTCCCCATTCCGGAGGTGACACACAACATCCCCCTGCCTTCAGCTGCGCCAGCACTGCCCCATAAACCAACTTGACCCTAATCCAAAGGTGGGAGCACACAGTTTGAGGCCAGTCCTGGTGGGAAACCCCACTGCTTCCCCCACAGTGCTCACACCACCCTCCCATCCCGAGCCGCCCCAGCTCTTTGCATCACCCCATTAGCCGTGCTTCACTGGGCACTGAATGGGGACTGGAATTCCTTAATCCACCTGTGCCCTGCGGATGAGCTTTCCCAGCCTGAGACCCGTAACCCAATCCCACCCCGCACAAAGCCGGGCATCGCCCCATAAGGCACAGCTGAGCTCTCACTGCCCGCTGCTCCCAGAGGAGCCTTTGTTTGGAAAATCCCACCTGGTTCTGGTTGGGTGTTCCCAAAGTCCCGTTTGGGAGCCCAGAAGTGCTGGCGGGTCGGAGCTGCTCAGCACTGAGCAATAAAAGGCACCGAGGGAGGTTTTGGAAACGTGGTGGGGTTTTTTTTTTAGAGGAAAATGTTGATTCATTGGAAAGAATGATTTTTTTGCAGGCAACGTCTCTTCTCACTTTGACCCGGGCAGAATTTCTCATTAAAACATTACAGAGATGCATCCATCCATCCCATAATAACCATCAGTTTGGGGTTTGCTCTGCTTCTCGCAGCTCATCCAACTGCATCTGGGGGGGTGATGGAGCAGCGGCCGCGCTTAGCGTTCATCTTTGCCCCATGCCCCGATGGACCACATCCCATGGAGGTGACCTCATGGCCACATGGGATGGGGAAGCACCACCACACGTGGGCTCCTCCAGTGCCAGAGCTCCCAGTGCTCGCCCACACCTTCTTTCCATGAGCTCAGAGTGGTGGGGAGGAAAGGACACGGGGCTGCCTGGATGCGTGGCATGGGAGTGAGGGGCGGCCCTGCGGACGGCATTGGGTTGTTGAGAGGGATTCGGATGGAGATGATGCAGAAAATGAGTCTGGAAAGGGGTGAGGGCTCACATCCTGCGTGCTCTCAGAGTTGCAGCCAGCACAGATCCTTCACGTTGGGAGGTTTTTCTTCAAATACCCATTTTCTGTAAAAACACACGGCCAAGGAGCCAGCTGTGCTCTGCTCTGACCCACTGATGGCCTTGGGGGAGCCCTGGGGCTGGGTAGGGCAATCTGCCTTTTGGGGAAGGAGTGTTGGACGTTAATGTCAGCTCTGGGTGCTCCAAAGGGCGCCTGACATGGGAAGTGTGAATTCCCCCAGCCCATGAGAACTGGGCTGCCAAACCACCTGGACAGAGGGGTGAAGGAGCACACAGGACGTGCGCGCTCACCCGGCAGCCCGTCCTGCGTGTCACAGCAGAGAGCCACATCCAGGGTGGCCGTGGTGTGGGGCTGAGCTCAGCCCAGCTGCAGCCATGGGACACCGAGGCCGGCGGCCAAAGCCCACTTTCCATTCGCTCCGACTTTCCGCCCCTGCATCCCCCCACATCATCCCCATGAGTAATAGGGAGCGGCCGTCCTGCCCGGGCCAGCGGGGACGGGGCCACCGCGGCCATCCTCGGCTCTGGCAAGCAACGAGGAGGAGGAGGAGGAGGATGAGGAAGGCAACACTGGGCTCTCCAGTTCCTCTTGGCCACCCGGCGTGGTTCAGGGTCCCGTCCTGACACAGCTGGGAGCCAGCCAGCCCCGTTAGTCATGCAGGGAGGTGGGAAGGCTGGAAAGACCTGCAGCCCCACTGCCAGGGCGGGCAGCGTGCCTCGGCCTGGAGCCATCGCGCTCAGTGCCACAAAGGAGACATGAGAGGGGAGATGGGACTCGGGACCTCCAGCCTCACTCTCACCTAATGGAGGGTCTCTTGGTGGTCTCTATGCCTTTCCTGCTGATCCCTCCCTGCCAGCAGTGTGTCAGTGGCACCACTCAGTGTGTGCTGTCCCACCCCGGGGACCCCTCTGGGTGCCTTCAGCTTTGGGGCACGCAGAGCAGAGGTTTGTGGGCGGCACAATGCGGGCAGTGTGGGGACAAAGGCAAAGGATTGACAGAGCTCCAAGGGCTGCGGGTAGGGAGGAACAAAAGCCCTAAAAACAGGAAGAAAAAGAACACCGAGCACCTGGAGGCACCGGGGATGGGAGGATTTGAGGGCAGAGCCATCGGCAGGGCAGTGCCTCCCGCCACAGTCCGCCATCCCCAGGCTCTGCACTGCCTTCTCTCTGTTGTTTCACTGGTTGCATTGCTGCAAGCTCCAGCTTAAGGCTCCCATCGCTCTCTCCATGGGTGTGCAGCACATCTCGTCCCTGCTGTAGCTTCACTTCCTTGCACACCCTGTCCCCAGCGAACCCATCGGCATCTCCATGCCTTGGAGAAGCGTGCTGCCACCTTCCTGCATCCTCTTCCTTATTTTCCTTATGTTAGGAATGTGGGGTCTGCACATGGTTCAGCATTTCATGTAACAGGGTTTGACCACGCGGGCAGCGCCGATAAGTAAAGGCAGAGAGGAAGGCATGGGTGTTCCCAAGTGTGCTCCTGCTGGGTCAGAGCCAGGCTCGGTCTGTTGGAGAGCCTCAGTGAGATGCAGCACAGGTGGAGATGTGCAGAAGCCGTGATGAGCAGAGAAGGGTCTCAGCCACCCCTGGGAGCTGCGGGACCACCGTGCTGCACTCCTGCGATGCTTTTCAATTTGGGCATCACCTGAGAAACCTTTTTAGAGCGTTTCAGGCCACGGGGACAGCGACGACACGTGAGCACACGAGCGCTGCTGCATGAGCGTGCGTGCCGTCACCTCTGACGCTTCGTGATGATGCAGCTGCTTTGCTGGAGGTGAACCAACGAGCGGAACCGCGGTGATGCACGGCAGCTCTCCGCCTTCGCACGCACCGCGCCGGGGTCCCAGCTGCTCCGTCCCCGGCAGCGAGGCCGGGCTGCAGGTAACGTTGCCATCTAGCGGCTTCCCCACCCCGAGCCGGGAAAAGGCACTCGGGATATTCGGGCAGAGGAGGATGGAAGAGGCGAAGCGGCTGCGCTGGCACTGGGTGGCACCCAGAGACACCCCCGCGGTACCCACGCCCTGGACACCACCAGAGGATGCGATGGACAACCTCCAGCCTCCCTGCTCGGCAGCAGCCCATCAACCTGGAGCGCACAGCAGCTCCAACACGCAGCTGGGGACCTGGGGCTGCTCTGCCAGCTGATGCCCATGGATAGGGAGCAGAGAGCCCGGAGCCCTGACACGCTGCCTCCAGCCCGGGGGCAGAAGGTGGAGGCTCCGCTCCCGGAGCTGTCAGGCATTGGTCACAGCGGTGACATAGCAGCCTCCTCTGGATGGTACCTGATGGGCGAGATTCCTGCACAGCATCCTTCTTGACAGGGCTTAAGATCAAAGGCAGATGGGGCCGAGTACATGTGCAGCTCAGCCCTGTGTCGAGTTGGAACCCAATGCAGGAGGGTCCCAGCAGCTCCCAGCCAGAGGCTGAGCGTGGCAGCATGCACAGGGGCAAAAATACCCACATAATGTCTGCATTCATACAGTGAGCTTTCCCAGCATCCTCATCCCAAAGGGGCACAGATCTTTCCCTGTTTTTCCAGCTCAGGGTCCCATGGAGCCATCACGTCAAGGGAGAACCGCCCCCTGTTCCCATCACCTCTCCACGTGGCATCACCTGCGGCTCTGCCCGTGCCATCCACATCCCAGGAGTGTGAGAGGGGAGAAGCAGGGCCTGCCTGGGGCCCAGAGGGAAAGCTCTGCATGGCACAGGGCCACCACCACCCAGCCAGCTCTGCACACTGAGGACATGGGAGCTTGGGATCGGGTTTGGGATTCCTTCAGTTCCTGCACTGTAAACCCCAAAGGAAGTGGTCTGGGGACGGCCTGTCCCTGCAGTGAGCTCCTGCCTGTCCCTTCGCCCTCTCACACTCACAAGCATTCAGATTTCCTCTGCACTTAATCCCCTTCATCATTTTAAAACTTCCTATTTGAGAATGCTCTCTATCTCAGCGCTTCTCTACGAGCTTTATTGGTCTTGCCAAGACACCAGCAGCAATAATCTCATGGCAGTGCACTTTGCCCATTAACCAGGCATCACTTCCACACTTCCATGCCATTCCACCCTGGCTGGAGATGCTGGGACTGACCCTTCCTCTCCCAGCTGCCAATGATGCGGCTGAGCTGGCAAAAGCTCCTAAGCAAAGGCCTTTTGCATCTGCCCTTCTATCTGCTCTCTGCATCTCACATGCATGGAGCCTGTGCCTGCATTCCTCACCACGGAGTCACCTTGTTTGGCTGCCGTCGGATCCTCCAGGTTTCTCTCCTGCTCGGGAAAACACACCCACAGGAAGGCAGCCTCCTCCCCTGTCCCCTGCCAGCTCCCCATTCCCGCAGCGCGCAGCGGGCGGTGACACTGATTGTGGAAGAGGATGCAACGCAGGGTGTTCACCCCTGAGTGCCCAGGATCCTTATCTTGCCAAGGGAGAGAGGAAAGCGAATGCAGAGGGTTGAAGCTGGGATCTTAAAGCCAGCGGGGGAGCAAGATCAACCCTGCGCAGCCTTCGGTATCGCATCGTCTGCTGCAGTCGTCCCTTGCCTGCATGGCTGGGCATCCTCCTGGGGACCCTACAGCTGCTCCCCCCAGCCCTGGGGGTCCTGCAGCTCTCCATATGAATGTGCCACGTGTCCCCCAGGCTCGGCAGACCCCCTGCTCGCTGCAGTGCATCGTGGCATCTCCTCCTCCCATCACGAGCTGCATCCCTGGGCTGCGGTGCAGCAGAGCAGTGCTAGGTGCGATGCCAGCAGAGCGCAGGGCATGTAGGCTGCCGGACAGGGCCGAGGCAGGGTGCTGCAATCCTGCCCTGCTCTGTTTACTTCCCCTCCCAGCTTTTTTGCAAGCTCCTCGGGCAGTGCCTGTTTCTCAATAGAGCTGCTCTCTCCCGTGGCTTCTTTCTGACTCTGTGAGCAGATGCTTTTGCTGGTGATAATGCCCCACATTCCAGAACCTACAATCCCACTCCAGCCAGGATCCCATTGCTGATCCTTGAGCATTTCTACTTGCATGGAATCAATCTCCTGGAGAGCTCTGACTCAATGGCACACACTGGGCGAAGCTGAGCTTTCCGCACCCCATAGCCTCATGTCTTCTATCCCAGAAGGCTGTGAAAGACCCCTCAGTGCCCAGCTCCCGGAGCTCAGTGCATGTCCAAGAAGCAGTTGAAGCCTGTGAACAATCCCCATTCCCATCCGGCCTCAGCTTTGGCTCCCGACCCTCGTTCTCTGAGGGTACAAGAACAGCCCATGCGGAGCTGTCACCAGCTCACCAGAGATTCCCCAGTGCCCTCTTTGGGTGCCAGCAGAGCCTGTCCCCTCCTCCCAGGGCTGCTTTGAACCTTCTCGTGGTGGCCTCCAATGCCAACTGGGGCTGGATGGAGACAGACAGCAATCATGGTATTGTCCCATGGTTTTCTTTCTCAGGCTCCCTGGAGTTATCCACTGATTTTTCTTGTTTTCTACCAGACTATGAGGCTCTAGGCACAGAAATGATTGCTGCTTGCGTGGCACCTACCATAGCAGGGTGCAGCTTTGCACCAAGGACTCCTGACTGCACCAGCAAGCTGAATAAATCAAAGATGTTATCAAATTGTGAAGGCTGGAATAGACCCCTCCGGTCCAACCCCAACCCACCCCACCATGCCCAATGGCCACATCCCCAGGTGCCACATCCCCATGGTTGTGGAACACCTGCAGGGATGGTGACACCCCACCTCCCTGTGCCGGTGTCCGATCACACTTTCTAAGAAGAAACTGCTCCTAATACCCAACCTGCCCATGAACTACACGTGCTGGCGCCTTCCACTGAGCACCCCCAGCCAACCCAAAGAAATAACAACAGAAATGGAGCATCCATGGAAGCCAAAGGCGGCACTGCTGTGCTATAACCAGGAGAGCACCCATCCGACACAAACAACCGTGACACGGTCACGCTGTTCACGCAGGGCCGGGTGTGATTAATCCCTGAAGCCTGCCAGGGAAGCGCGCAGGTAAGCAAATGCAGCCTTTGATGTGCAGCTTGGGGATTGATGAAACCGAGGCACGTTGACGGCAGCGTAGCTGTAGGGTGGCCGAGGAGAGGAGGAGAGGAGCGGGCGTGCAACGCGCCTCGATGGACTCAGAGCGATGCCTGGGGTACAGGAGAAGAATAATAGAAAAGGATGCTACCAAAATTTAATTAAAAAAAGAAAAAAGGGCCAATTAGAAGAAAGCGTTATCCCAAGAAACTTCCCCTTGCCCAGGGGAGGTAGCGTGGCCCCATGGATGGCAAGCTTGCCTGGGGATTTGGGATGTGATCCAAGCAAGGCTGCTGTGTGGTCTTGGTCAATTTCCCTTACCTGTCCCCCTGTCTTGGTAGATAACCGTTGCTGGGCCTAATGCACTTGTTTCTGGATTTAGCCACATTCAGACACTGGATCACAGAATAATTAAGGTTGGAAGGGACCTCTGGTTAGAGGATCAGGGCCTGAGTGCAGAGGATGCCCTGATCTGGGGATTTCCTCTGAGTTAACCTTGTGGAAGGAGTTGCAGCAACTCCGTGATTAAGGCTTAGCAAAGATAAAACAGGGAAAGTAAACTCTACCTGCACTCCATAGGGAGCCAGTGCCAAACGCAGGTGCAGCTCTGTGGTTTTCAGCCTTCGCCCGATGTGCCCCAGCACTCTCCAGCTGGCTGCCTCTTCCTGGTGTGATGCTTTTGGATCTTCAAAACAAATAGAAAACTCTTTGACCATGAGGACTCAAAACACATGGAAAACAGCTACAGAATCTTTGTGATCCCCAGCTAAATCCTGTGGCACAGCATGCACTCAATGCAATAAGGCTGAATATCTGCGTGGACAAAGGTTCATCTCCCGTTGTGCAGCAAGGCACAGTGAGTTCTTGGTCTCTTCCCATTGGAAGGATTCTCCACGGGCTGTTGAGGCCAAGGGATGAGCCAGTCCTTCCCAGACACCTGGAGCACCCCGGGGTCCCACTGCAGAACCGTGACTCATTTCTCCACCAGACAAAAAGTCAGCTCTCCTCGTCTGGGGGGGGGTACAGATGAGCTGGGATGGCGCAAACCAGTTCAAGAGAGTGAATTTGCTCAACCCATCAACACTCAGAGCCCGTGCCTGTTTCCAAAACAGCCCGTGGTTCTACAAAGGCTGGATGTCCTCTTAATTTCAAACGTTCTTCCAGTTTTCTTCCAGGACCAATAGGAAATGTGCTGAAACACCGTGAGAAAGCTTGTTCTTGTGGTTATGTCTGGCCCTAACCAGAAACAGAAGCGCCAGGAGGTGGGATGAGAGTGCTTGAAATCACTCCAACTTCCCGTTACAAATGCTAAAGGTCTGCGTGCTTCAGATGAACTTTTGGATGCTCCCATCCAGCTTTTGATGTCTGCCCTTCCCTCACAAGTCGCTGAGAACAGCAAAGCATTGATGAGTGAAAGAGGCCCAGAGCAGCATTCCCCAAGGAGACCATGGAAGCCCTTGGTGGCTGCTGGTGTTGCAGAGCCCATCAGTCCCCAGAAGCGGCCGTGGCTGCTCGGCTCAGCCCTGGCGGCCCCAGCTCTGCTCCCTGCGTGTTGGCCCAAGAGGAGATCAGCTGGAAGTGCTCCTAGGATTGCAACATCGTGCCTCAACCTGAGTGGTTTCAGCGGCTACACGTCTGAAGGGAATCTAGCCACACTCCTGCAGCGATGGGATTCAGATATCACTCATCTCTCCACTCACAGGATCTGGAATATCTGTTCTCCTTCGACCCAGCTCTCCAAAAGGTTCAGTCAAAAGTTCATCTTTTGATCTGGTGAGGGAGAAGAGGAAGGAAACCCAAAGAGAGAAGGGAACTCCAGAGAGGAGGGTCTGAGCAGATGCTGGAAATGCTCTCTTTAACACCTTTTTGAGTTACCTTATCCAACCTCCACCTTCAGCACCAGGAGATGCTGCAAGAGCCACGTGGCACAGAAAGGCCAAAGGCCCCATGGGTGGCTCCAACAGCCCAAGCCATGCAGGTATTTTGGCATCTCACTCTTATGCAAGCATCAGAACCAGACTGCATGGCAAACAATTCAAAGCACCACCAGCTCCCTCTGCAGGATGTGGAACGAGGGAGAGGTGACCTCCACCAAGGAGTGTGATTCAGAGAGTAGCACAGTGAGTTATGGCTTGCAATGGCTGTGCTCTCCATTTGCTCAAGAGGTGACCACCCTCCCCTTGGCACATCCAGCACTCCAACCTCACCCTTAAGAGGTCCTTCCCTTGACACCTCCAAGCTCTTCGAATTGAGCCCTGTCCCCACATCCCATAGAGCTCTGGAGAGCAAGGAAGGTCAGCACCTTTGTGGATTTAACCCCAAAAACCTCAAGCTATGCGGCCATCCTTAAAGCAAAAGGACTATCAACGCTCCTGGAATTTCTCGTTCAAAACAATGCGTCACTCCTGGAGCAGGAGAGGGACCAGCTCTGTGTGACTCGTCACCTGCCCAACACCCCTGGGCCAAGGCGGAGTGCCTGCCATGCTCCGGCCCTCTGCTTCCTGTTTGCTCTGCCCACAGCGCTCCCGGAATGGCCGGCAGTGCCCTTTCCTGTGCACCCAGGTGTCTTGTTTGATTAGGAACAGGTTACCTGGATACGACGCTTCATCAAAGGGAATCCTGTGTTGATGGCATCCCGGAGATGCTTGGCTAATTGTAGGTTGCTGCCTGGCTGGAGCCAGTTCAACCCCTGCCTCAGCTCTGTTGTGCTGGAGAGGAGCGCTGCATGCAAAGAGCAGGGGGAAGAGCTGTGAGCTTCCACCAGAGATGCTCTCATGAAAACACTGTGAGCGGGCGGCCCCAAAAACACCTTCCCTCTCCAGCCCATGCGGATGCCTAGCCAAGAAAGCAGGCAACAGAAAAGGCAGCATCACCCAGCTGATGGAGCCTGGAGAGCTGAGCTCTCCTTGCAGCTTTCCCACTGACCTGAAGCTCGCAGATCTCCTTGTACTGCCCCTTGCAGAACGGGACTGCCGTGCATTGCGATAACATGGGGCAGTTTTAGGTTACTGGCTCTAATTCACCAGCCAAAGAGTTCCACAGGTGACAGCTCCTCCTCCTGCACGTTACTGGACACATCACAAGAAAAGAAAGTGAAATTAATCAGAGTTCACGATTTGGAACAGCTCATGCTGGCTTGTCTAATTTTACTCTTTCCCAGGCCAAACCTATTCAGCCAAAGTACTTATTTAATTACTGCATTTTCTATAATCATCCACTCGCAGCCCATAAATGCAAGTAAGACACCAGGCTCCAGCCAGCAGTCACTGGGGAATTACGATGAGCTCAAAACAAAGAATCGCTCCAGTCCAGGATGGCTGGCACCCCTGAGACATTATCTAATTTTCACCTCTCCAGTAATAACCCCAAACTTCTGCATGAATACAGAGAAAGCCCTGATGCATGAATACAGAGAAAGCCCTGATGCTTGAAGCGTGAGATGCTGACAGCTCGATCTGGCTCTTATTTAAACGAAGAGCAATGGATTTCCCCATGGAGACAAACAACGTGGGATGAGGAGAAGCTGTGGCATCCTGCGATGCTGCCCCGAGTGGTGCTGGGACAGAGGTGAGCCGAGGGAATGGGCTGTTCCCCACGGCTGGGATGGGTTTACCAGCTGACAGGGACTGAGCCCTACTTAGGGAGAAGCTGCTGGAAGTGGCTCCTTCCAGCACCTGGGGATCAGCGTGATCCCAGATGTCACACCCTCCGTGTAACTCATCAGGAGGGCGGAGGTAGGAACGGAGAGCGTTGAGCAACCACCAGCTGTTTCATTTTGGGAAGAGTTTCAGGATTTGGAAATTTCCAACTCTTTCAGAAAGGGAAGAAAACACAAAAATGAGGTTGTCGTTTCCCACCATCCGAAGCTGGATGAGAACTGAAGAGGTCTCGCTCCCAACCCCACGCAGAAACCCAGAAACTCAAGGGCTGTCCGAATATTTTTGTTCAAAGTTCATCCAAATTCACTGCCTGCCTCCTTCTACGCTGCCCCATTTTCTTTCCTGGAATGATTTCTTCCCAAAGTTCGTATGGTTTTGAAAAGATATAATTTCTTTCCAGCTTCTCAGTGCATTTTGCTTCACAAGGTTCTTAAAGAAAGACCTGGAGCTGGATGAATCCTATCCATTTCCCTTGCCTTGTTGGGTAACTCTTGAGATAAGGCTTTCCACCTGAAGAGAGAAGCTGCCCAGGCACACGGCTTGGGCCAGAAAGACTGAACATTTCAGATTGGGTCAGATAGCAATTGCTTCCAGCAGAGAGAAACGCCTGAGTGCGTTACAGAGCCCTGGGATGACCATGAGTTGCCAATGGGATGCGGCAGAACGTGTGGGCGTGGGTTGTACAATCCTGGGATCATTCTCCTCAGTGTTTCCAGCAGAAATTGGGTATTCCTTGTTTATGGCTTCGAGGAACCTCACCTGGAATACAGTGCATTATTTCCATCAAGAAGCTGCACCACGAGGGTAACTGGAGAGCCCTGGGGGAGGCTGCAAGACCTTGGCTCACACAGGTGAGTGGGAAAGGTCTTGTTCTGCCAAAGGAGAGGCTCTGCCTAAATACTCATGAGGTGGAAAAGCAACGTGGACTTGAAGGACAGACAATGTGACGACAAGGATGAGTTTGTATACATTGGACATTAATAAATTTAGGCTAGAAACCAGCAGGTTCCTTATCAGCCACTTAGCCTTTAATGTATGTGAGAAACGTCAAGGGTGGTGTTTGTTTCGCCCAGCTTCAGATGTTCAGAGTGAGGATGTCTGCATCTGAGAGCAGAGCACCTGGGGCTCTGTCTACAGTCCGTGCAGAGATGGCTCCAGTAATGCACCCAGCCTAATGCAGGCGCCGCGCAGGGAGAGGTGAGCCCTGCTATCCCACAGCAGCAGGGAGGGAGGCACAGCCCTATCCGTTCACTTGCCTCTAGGGAGAAAAGGCCAGCGGCACAGACCAGGTGGGAACACGGCCCCGGTGATGCTGAGCAGAACGGGAAGAGCTCCCATTGGTTTTTAAGGCAAAAAAGGCTCGGAGTTGTGAGGACAAGAAACCTGAAGGATGCAGGTTGCCATTAGAGCGGCAGAACTGCCTTCTTTGCAGCTGGATTCTTCCCGGATGGAGAACTGGAAAAGTGCAAAATTGAGATTTGGGAAGCTTGTAGGGGAGTGGGAGAGGACCCGAAAGCCGTGTTGAGGCCGTGGGCACCCCGTGCCACCTGGCGCCAGGATGATGCACCAGCCCTCCCCTCCCTCTTCCTGAGCCCACGGTGAGCAGGCGTCCCCAGAAGTGCCACATTGCACACAAGCAGGTGTCACCAAGCCGCCCCATCCTGTGCGGAACGAGTTTACGGGCTTGATGCAATCCCCAGCCGGCCAGCGGCAGCATTCCTGGGCACGGAGTCACGGGTGGCTCATGCAAGGATCTGGAAGAGGGCACTCTGTGTGGGTGAGCGCTGGGTGCCAGCGTGGAGCCCCACATGTCGGCATGGGGCACATGGCAGCGAGCACAGGGTGTGCATGTGCTGTCTGCAGCTCCGTGGGATGCACAGTGCCCTCCCACCTGAGGGCAAGGTGGTGGCTGGGGAAACTGCAGGATGAGCTGGAAAAGGGCACCTAGTCCTGCTCTGTTCCAGAATATGCAGGGGATCCCACGAGCAGCTCACCTGCAGAGTGGGATGGGAGCGTGAGCTTTCTAGCATGCTTCTCTAAGCCACTCCTCTGGGAAATCAGAGAAAACTCCCATTTCATAAAGTTAACAGCAGCCAGGAGGGTTCGGGAGATGTAGGAGATGGTCACTCAATCCCAGTTTCAGAGTCATAACAATCTCAATTTAATCCCTAACTCACCCCAGGGTTCCCAATGCTGTCATGTGTGTCCCCTGGAGAGGAACCCAATCCATCCACTGCTTTCCTAATCGATTCCAAGCCTCACTAATTGGCTTTGTTCACGATGGCACACGTTGTGACCCCTTCGCTGATGGGCAAAGCTGCCTGCAGAAGTTGGCTTACCAGGAAACTGGAGATCTAACTGGGTTGGAGGACTCAACACCAGCTGGTGAGGGATGCGGATTTTACCATCATTTCTTTCTGTGCACTCACAGGGTCCCAGCGTTTTTAGGAAGAGAATCTCCTGCTGAGTTTTTGAAGCAGCAGCCGCAATCCATCAGCTACATGTTGAAAAACACGCTGGGAGTTGCCTGGACCCAAGCTCTTTGGAAAACCTGGCCCCATCTTGAAAAACCAGCTCCCATCTCCTGAAAATCTGGTCCCCACAAAGCAGCGCGCCTTCCCCCCCTCGCGCAGCGCTGCGGCGGCACAGACTGTCTGGCCCCCTGCGTCTCCCTGCCAGAATTAAGCCTTCAAAGTTGATCTAAAAAAGTAATTTCGGGGCTGACAGATAAGAAGTGTGAAAATGCCACGGGGAATGATTGGCATATGCTCCGGTGGAGACACCGGGGTAGGTTGGATTTAATTACAGGCTGGCCCGGTGGCAGTACCTGTCAGATGACTCACTTCCATCGCATCCCGCAAGGTTTCTCCTCTTCTCTCTCCCCTCGCACCTCTCTCTGCTGGGCTCTTTCATCAGATTCTCGCTGGCTGCCTCGCGAGCCTTGAGGCACTGAGTCACATCAGCAGAACCGGGCACAGGGCAGCACGTGGTCCGCCCGACACAGGCACGCACCCACCCACCCAGCAGAGCGATGGGGGGAAGGAGTCTGCTATGGATACAGCCATCCGAGCCGGCCTTTTTGGATGGAAGAGAAGGTCTCCTTTCACAGATCATCGCTATTGTGTGCTCTAAAGGGATGGAGCTGATATTTCCTTGTGGGGAAGGGTATGGAACGAGTAGGGAAAAGGCTCTGAGCAGCTTGGATGACCCTGCCCAGCCATCCCAAAGAAGTGTTTTGGGAATAAGTAGAGTTCTACACACTGCTGGGAGGAAATTCTGCTCAGGAGGTGGGGAAGGATGGGGATTTGGAGAGGAGATGCGGAATCACAGCGTGAGGAGGAGTAGAGGTTACAAATTTGGGGGTAATTCCTATTAAAAGTCTGTAACTTACAGCAGTAAGGACAGTGCTAAACTAATGCTGCAAAGGGAAAGATGTGAGGGGCTCTATGGAGATGGAAGCAGTGCTCAGATGGCAACTCGTGACTCAGAAAGCCCATTGATGGAGGTAAACATTATCCTACGTCGGAGTAACAGTAAAAAACAGAGTACAAACTGGAATAAAATGCAAAAGGGGAGGATGGACCCAGACTTACCAGAAAGCTTCGATAAAAATCACCAACTCCAGGCAAAGAAAATGCAGACAATCCCACCCAGAGCAAAGCGAGTGGGGCGGGAGGTGCCGTACAGCCCCGCAGCTGAGGATGCGCAATTGAGCACCAAGAGCAACGATGCTCAACTATAAAGGTGGTTATTTCATTGCAACGAGGTGGGATGTGGGGCCAAAGAAAGGTGCAGGTCAGAGGGAGCTTCTCTGCTGAGAGAAAATGGAGAAAACCCCTCCGTCACCCAAGCTCCTTTCAGAGGAGCCTGAAAATGATGCAGTGATCACAAAAGAATGGCCCAAATGGGGGATAAAAAGTGTTGACTTCTTTCTTTTTTTCCCCTCCTTTTGACAGTTTCTCATTTGGCCCTTCGTTCCGTTTCACATAACAACAAAAAAAAAAGATAGCCCCAAATAAAATGTTTCCAAAGTATTGAATGAAGGCCACTTTCACTGAGCCAATTTTCCTTTCTGCAATCTGATTTTAACGACAGAAGACTTTAATTAATTAATTTGTTTTTTTAAACCTAGGAGTATTATCCGGCAAGGAATTTATCCCATTGTCTAACAGCAGTGGGTCTGATCCAGCGCCGTGGTAGCTGGGGAGGCAATGACTTCCAGTACCATCAGTGCCCTGAAACAAGGTGATAATGTTCATGTTCTAGCTTAAAATTTGTTCTTTTTTCTTTAGGTTGAGCCATGGTCCCACTGAAGCAGGTGGGATTACACCATGGACTAGGCTGGTCAGATATTATTTCTGTTGGTTCCCCCCTCGGTTTCATGGGTCAGGAGTCAATGGGAAACAGATCCCTTTGGAACAAGAAAAATGAGAAGCACGTTTCTCACTCCCAAAGAGGTACACGTGGCACCAATCCCTGAAAGAGTCGTTTTCCTTCGTGCCTCCCAGAGAAGGAATGGCAGATTCCCTCAGGAACGACTTTACAACTCCGTTGCTCTCACCAGTCTCCCTTCCCATCTCCCCATAGGGAGCGCAGGGTCAGCTCAGCTCCAACTCATGTCCCCACAGTGAGCAGATCCCCTGGAGAGCTGATCCTAAGTGGACCCCAAGCACTTTGGAAGAGGTGGGTGCTCCTCCTGGAGGGCTGGGTTGGTGGGCTCTGAGCGGACCCTGGAGAACCTCATGGTGGCAGGACCCCATTGCCAGCACAGACGTTTGCCTCCTGATTTATCATAGAATAGTTTGAGTTGGAATGGACCCTCAGAGGCCATCTGGTCCAACACCCTGCAATGAACGGGGACACCCACAGCTCCACCAGGTGCTCACAGCCCCATCCAGCCCGAAGACGGCTGAGACATCTGGGATCTTCTTACATGTACTGAGGGATATGGTTTAGTGGAAGATACTGGTGATGGGTGGACAGTTGGACTGGATGATTTTGGAGGTCTTTTCCAACCTTGGTGATTCTATGACCCATAGCTATGGGATGAAGCCCACACAGTAGCAAGCCATTGTATTCCTGCGTGGTTCTACCCCACTCCCACCCACCAAGGCCAAAGCACCAGGTCTGAACTGGCATTAACTCACATCTCCCAGTCACAGCCTTGTCCAAGGAGAGGGAGACCCTGTGTGGAGACAGGGAGCAGCACACCGGGCAGGTCCACGTGGGAGGACTCACCTGTGCTCCCTGCCCACATGGAACTTCTGGTTCCAGGCCCCTGGTTAAAAGAGCAGAGCCAAACATAAGCGTGTTTGCTCCCAATTTCTGCTCAGAAAAGCAACAAGGACAAAATTCTCACCCCTCTCTTTTAAAGTTGTTTTTTTAAGCTGATCATAGTGTTATCACTAAGATGGTGGGTAACCATAGAAGGAAGGGGGAGCAGAAAAGAGACGACGAGTCTCAGTGCTGAAATATTTGGGTCCAGGGAAGAAATGTTGGGTTTGTTGCGTTTGGCTAAGTGTGTATTTTCAAACACAAATCACACGTTTTGTAGGAAACTCATTTTCAATAGATAACCAAAGGCAGTTCGAGGTGCAAGGAGCGTATCAGGGCATCAAAGAGAAGAGTGTGACAACCATCCCTCCACCCCGTCCCACGAAAACTGCAATGTATGTAAGGGAAAGAGAAGGGGGAGGTGCTGCCGTGCTGTGGAAGAGCTCCAGCACTGCTTGGTGAGGAAGAACACAAAGCACCCAAAGGAGAAGGCAGCAGCCCATGGGTCAGCGCTATGGCATCTCCTCACAGATGGCGCTGAGGAATGCTCAGAGCCAACACAGTGACACAGATCACAAAGCACCTGACCTATTTCCCCCGAGGCCCATAGTCAGAATAGCCCAGAGAACCAACAGAGGTCTTTAACCTGAATAGCTTTGGCCGTACCCACAGCGCACCCCATTGCAAGTGGGTCATAGACAGAAAGATGCAATGGGCCCGTATCAGGGCCTTCAACTTCATTGCCCCAATGCCAGCATGAGATTCAAACTGCCACCATTTGCCACCGCAGTGAGCAGATCCCACCTGCAAAACCAGGACACAAGCAGGGAAATCATCACCTACACCACAAGCGTCTGCCCTGTGCAAACCAAGAGGGGCAGCCGTTCCCCAAACTGCCCCCAGTCTGTGCTACCAGGAGCAATAGCCAACCACTGGGCTTCGGGATGGAGCACTTCCCATTCCTCCTCGTGCTGCTGAGGTGGGCATCCTCTTCTGCAACAAGCAGAGCAGCCCCAGCGCCATCCAATCTGCCTGTGCCAAGCATCCAGAGCTGAGACTTCCTTCTGATCTCCTCCTTTCCCCTTGAAAAGTTGGTTTGAATACTGCAAGAGTCAGAAATAAACAGAGAGCGTGCAGCCCTTGTGCTGGGACACCACTTCTGGTGCCTTTAGAAGCCTTTGTTTTCCTCCGTAGTCATCAGGAACCTTTAAGAAAAGCTGAGATTTTGGTGTGCTCGCCCAATTCCAAGAACTGGCACTTTTTTTTTTTTTAAAAGAAAAGAAGAAAACATAAAGAACCAAAGCACAACACAGGATGAATGCAATAAGGCAGAAACATCACGAAAGCCTGCAACGCTGGTGTTGAAAGAGGAGCCCTTTGTATGTTAATGATCTTTCTCCTTCTGCGCCCAAGTGCTGAAGGGCGATTCAAGCGCTCCCAGTGCTGAGAAGAGGGGAAGCTCGGCGTGCCCAAGGACAGCCGCATCTCCTGGCACGCTGCTGGAACCTGCCCCACCCCAGGGGCCGCAGCAAGGGAGCTGCCCTGCTCTGAGCCTGCTCCCCTCCCTGGTCCCAAACAGAGAGGAACTGCTGCACAGCAGCTGGCGGATGTGATCAGATCCAATGTTCTTACGGAGAAAAGGGTCTGGGGTGCAAGGATGCCGAAGCAGTATCACACATGGAGGCAACTTGTGCTGCTGTCACTCTCCTGCTGCCCATCAGTTCTATGTACTCCTACACCCCACCTCAGCTTGTCTTTGTGATATGGGATTCAGGGTTTTGCTTTGCTGCTCCAAAGGGCCTCAGCAGCAGAGCCCAGAGCTCAGGTTGGATATTAGGAACAATCTCTTCTCCAAAGAGCAGTGATGCGTTGGCACAGAGCGCCCTGGGAGGTGGTGGAGTCCTCATCACTGGAGGTGTCCCAAAATGTGGCACAGTGGGGTGGGTTGGGGGGGTCTGAGAGTTATTTCCCAAACCTCAATGATTCTGTGGTCCCGATAATGCTCCCGATTACACCATGCTGCTCCCCACTACCAGCGCTCCTGGTGACCTCAGGAGTTTGGAGATGGGATATATTCAGCCATGAGGTCTTCCTTCAAGTCCAGCCAGCTTCCAAGACAAGGATTACCCTCACTGGGGGCTCACCTCCTTTTTCTCCTTCTCCTGTTCATTCGATGCCAAGCAAGACCAGACTCCATCCCCAGCATGAGCAACTTGCCTCAAGGAGAGCTGCAAACCAGAGCCCCACGTGTTGCCAGCTGCTCCTCCTGCTCCTCCACACTGTGCAACATTGTGCAAGATGCATCTGAGCCCTGTTTCCTGCACCAACATGGACGCAAGGGGCTCCTTTGTGGTCTTGTGCAAAGCAGGAGTTGGGCTTGATGACCCCTCCAGGACCATTCCAGCTTGGGATATTCTATGATTCTATGCTCAGCCCAGCTTCAAATACGCAAATAGGTCCCTGTGCAAATTATCCCAGTTTTGCACACTCTAAGTGCTCTGTTTGGAGCTGGAAAGGGAAGAGGTGCCACCAGGCTGACTCTGAAGCAATGAGCAGATTACAGTTGTGCTTTACTGTGCTCATTTATGGAAGTAATTTTGGCTAATTTGATGGAAGAGAGCAAGGCTCCTTCCCCTAAAGTCAAGCTACAGAAGCCACCTCTGTTCCACGCTGTGGCCATACAGACCAATGGCGAGGCTGGAAATACAACCCAGCAGTCCTCAGCCCTTGGGCTGCATTTTATCCATAGTAATTCATTTTCTAAATGTTTATGTTAAATAAACTCTTTCTGGAATTGTTCAACATAGTAATTATTGGCAGATAATTGCCTGTAATGAGCAGATAGTGACAGGACAAGGGCGGACGGCTTTAAGCTAAAAGAGGGGAGATTTAGATCAGATGTGAAGAGGACATTCCTTACCCAGAGGCGGTGATGCTCTGGCACTGCTGCCCAGAGCTTTGGGTACCCATCCCTGGAGGTGCCCAAGGCCATGGATGGGCCCTGGGCTGTCCACGCCTATGGAACTGGATGGGCTTTTAAGATCTCTCCCAACCCAACTATTCTATGAATCACAGAATCCTTAAGGTTGGAAAAGACCTGGGAGATTCCAATGGGCAGCCCCAACTTATCCCATCGTGCCCACTAACCACATCCCTCCGCGCCACATCTCCACAGTTCCTGAACACCTCCAGGGATGGGGACTCCTCCACCTCCCTGGGCTGTTCCAGTGCCTGACCGCTCTTTTAGAGAATAGAGAATAGAAGAATTTTTCTTACTATCCACCCTGAGTGTTTTCCATTAGGGACCACCACCAACCAAGGAGTCACCCAGCCTGAAGAAGCACAAGCAAAGTGCTCCCCATTGACCAAACCCAGTCGCTCTTTCTCCATCCTCTTGCCAAACTCAACTCTAAGCCCTTCACAGCAGTTCCACGTGCTGAGGATGAACCAGAAACCCCAACTGCAGCAGCACAATCCACCGGGCAGCTCTCAAACTCTCTGTGTCAGCAAGGAGCAAGCTGGAAGGTGCTGGAAGGTGCTGCAGGAGCGAGCAGAGCTCTGCTGCCCCAATGGCACTGGCAGAGCCGTGGCTGACATCACACTCACAGCTGAGGGCAGAGCACTCATCCCTGTGTGCCCGCGTGACGTCGGGCTGTGTCAGCAGAAGCGTGTTGCAGCACGAGGCGACATCGCAACGGCCTCCATGGCATCACCCAGACCCACGTTGCAGGTCATGCTGTAAGGGATGGAAGTTGCAACGTAGGCACCAGAACTGGTCCACGCAGCCCTGGGCACAGGTCAGCACCCCGATGGTGCGTGGTGGCAGGAGGAGGATGGCTCAGCACCCATCTGAACGCAGCCAACATCTCCTGCCCCACACAGACTGCTTCCTTGGGGAGCTTCATGCCTACAGCCCAAACCCTGCAGTCAATGGCTCGTGCCCATTGACTCTTCTTGCCCACGTCCAGTGCAGTACCTCTTGTTCCTCCTCAACATGAGCCACAGCAGGAGGTAGCAGTAGAAAGCCAAGATAAAGCTCCTAACAACATTCCCATGGACTGGAGCCTCCCCAGAGACTTTTGTTTTGTTATTTCTAATGGCCAGGATTTGGTCTGTTGTGTTGGTGGTCTGTTTGTTGGGTTTTTTTTCCCTCCTTTTTCTCTGCAGTATAGTTCCTCACAGACAAACAGCTGACAACACATTTGTTAACCACAATGGGCATGGAGGAACCCTCCAACCCTCATCCACAAGCTCATGAAAACAGTATTTTCATGATAAAAAATATTTCTGCTCCAATAGATTTCCACTGGGTTCTAAGCAAAGCAATTCAGCATGTGGGAAATGTCCCAGGGGCACCGCTGGGAAGGCAGCAACCGACCAAAGGGGCTGAGATCCAGAAGAACTGCTGCCACATCTCATAGAGTCATAGCATGCAGTTGGAGGGGACCCCTGAGGGTCATCGGGTCCAACTCCAGCCTCATCTCAGATGGCCCCAGCCACACCAATCCCAAGGGAATGGTCCTTGGTGGCACCTACAGGGATTCCAACCTCCAGCAATGGATACCTGAAGCAAACACCAAGAGAATAACAGGAAGACAGACCAAAGACTGGAATTCAGCCTGCTGGCACTCAGGGGAAAACCAAGCAGGAAACCTGTCCTGCTTTGCATCATAGAGAGGAGAGGGATATGAAGTCTGTCCTTCCATACAGAAGCTTCAAAACTGGTAAAACACAACTGGTGGGACACAGATATCAGCTAAGGATTAGAACTGGTGCTTAGCACTGCGTGGGCAGTCAGAAGCAATTGCAGATGGAGAGCTGAGACTCAGAAACAGCAGCAGGGGGTCACAGTACCTGGGAGCCAGTGGGATGCTACCCTCATAAGAATGGTGCAGCTGAGACTACTGAGCTATGGCAGCCTTCACATGGACAGACTACCCAACACTCCTTGGCCAGAGCTCTCATCAAGGAGGAAGGCACACACGGGGTTTGACATGAGAATCAGAATCAATGCTAAAGGGATGTACTCCAAGGGTAACCATCTATCTCAACTCCAGCCTTCCAAGGAGACATCAGCAGAACAATGAAAGGTGATATGCAGCCCAAACCCCAGTGTTCAAGTGGAAAAGGAGCTCATGACCACCATGAAGTCTTCCAGGAAGACAAGAGCAGAGGAACCTCTTCCTCTTAACATAAACCTCCAGCTGGAGCTCTTTGTTCAGAACAAGAGAACAGAGGAGAGAGGTAGGACCCCTTCTTACCACCACCTTTCCGTCACAGATCCCCCACCCAACAGCTGCTCCCACACCAGCAGCGGGGAGGTGAGGTGGGAGCAGCGCCCAGCAGGCACACAAAGAGTTAAGGCACAGATCAGCTCCTGTCATCAGCAGCCCTGGATGCGCCCCAAGTCTCCGTGCTGGTACCTGGGCGCCTGCCTCTGTCTGTGGGGTGGAGCCCTCCTAACCACAGGGCAGCCTCGCCTGCATTCCTGCACCCTGAGCGACAGCCGGAGAACCCTGGCAGCAAAAAGGTGCCTCCTGCAGGGCCAGGGCAGACTCGCCCTGGAAATCTCCTTACTTAGGAGAAATGGGCTGAGGAGCCATTGAGGGCTTGGCACCAGCAGGTGTTTTGCTGGAGATGTTTAGGAGCGCGTTGAAATTGCCAGCTTGCATCTCCTTAGATGTCTGAGCAATATCCTAGCGCGGAATTAGGCGGGTAATAAGGGCTTGAAAGCAGGAACAACCGCAGCTGGATTAAGATACAGGCACTCAGGGCCTTGGGATGACATCAGTCCTCACTTTTGCTTAGCAAAAGCATTTCTGGTGCTGTTTGCAAGAAGAAGCCAAGTGGGAGAGTTGCTGCTCTCAGGTCACTTGCCCAGGTTAAAAGCCAGGGTCCAGCCAAGAGGGCAGCAGGGGCCACTGCTACTGGAGCCCAGAGCAGCCCACAGACATGGGCTCACGATCTTGTGGTTAAGAAGGCAGCTCAGTTGGTGAGGGCTTCAGAACAACACGGTGGGTACCAGCTCTGGGACAGCCACAGACAGCACTGAACGGTTTCCTTCAGCCCTGGGAATGACCAGATCTGGACAGCCCACCTGCTGGTATCCATCCAGGTCTCTGTTCTCACCTTTTATCTGCTCATTCATCAAAATCACACAACTGGCTCTGAACCATTGCCCTGGAAAGGCCTGGAGCCTCCCATCTCCAGGCAGACCCCTGCAGCACCATGCCCTTACCAGAGCTCTCCTCCCAAACACCAGCACTCAGTCCATCCCAGCTGCAAGTGCAGAACACACTCAGGGCACGTGAACCCATGTGAAGCTTGCTGATCCTATTGAGAATCCCAAGTGTAACCACCCTGTTTAAAGGGCATGGATGGATGCTGGCCCACAATCTTGTTAGTGCAGCTTAATGAGTTACTGATCATCAGCTGTGCCACGGTAGCTCAGTTCATTAGAATGCAAAATAGGAACAACTGCAGTCATCTGATCACTCAGGCCTCCACACATTGTTTTAAAAAGTGTTTTGTTTCAGTTTCTTCCGTAAACGATGCACAAAACTGACAACAGATTCACTAAAGTGCTTTGATTTACGCAGATGACAAGCAGAGTATATTTCCCCTTCCTGCCGTGCATCTCTCTTATCTATTTAAACCTGTAAGATATTCAGAGTCAGAACTGGATGACAAAAAGCACTCCTGATCTGGTCTGGTCCTCCAAACATTGTCTTTCTCATAACTGCTTCAGTACCAGAAGTTGGTTCTTCCTTTTCCTCAGCACAACTGAAGAAATGCAGATCCCATCCATGGAGCAGTGGATCATTCAGGTCTTTACAATCTTCTCCATCAGCGATACAAGACTAGGGCACCAGGCTCTCCGGCAGTGCAGCTCCACTCACTGCAGCAGCATTTGTCTTCCTTGAATGCCATTCATTGCAAAGAAGATGCTGAGAAAGAAGAGCAGCTCAATCACAGCCCAAGATCTGAGCTTAAATGGAGCTTCTGGGCCTATGGGCAGAGGGATGAGGACCCCGTGCACAGCTGCCTGGAGTCATAAAGGCCAATTAGTGCACTCATGGGCCCATCAGTGGGCTTTCTAGATGCATTTGGTTCAGTCCTGGTTGAAACCATCTGGTCCTGGCTGAACTCTGGCCCTGCAGATCACAAGGACCATCACCACGTGAGGAGGGCTCTGGTGTGGGCCAGCAGTGAGCCAAGGTCTCCTCCCATCACACTGGATGTGTTTGCTCTGCCCGCATCCACCAAGGAATGAAGGAATCTTGAATCATAGAATCACAGAATCATTAAGGTTGGGAAAGTCTTCTAAAATCACCTCGTCCAACCATCAGCCCACCACCTGTGCCCACCACCCCGTGTCCCCCAAAAAGGGCTGAAGGCCATCCCAAACCCAACGTGGCCTCATGAGGATTTCCAAGATATGGAGAAACAGAGGCTACAGGGACCCAAACAAGGATGTGGCTCTTGGACTGCCCAACTGGGTCGAGGTCTGGGTCTCACAGAAGACCTTCTGTCCTGATCTGGGATAAATGACCTTCCTTGTACGTGCTCTGCTGCAGAGAAGTGCCACAGTCCTCGTCCTCTCTGGCAGATGTCCATGGCTGGTGACCCCCCGACCATGCCGTGTCCCCTGCTGTCACAGGTGGGGAGATCTGCTCCATATAGTCCTGCACAAAGCATCACAAATGGCTTTCACCACCCTTCCCCAACGCTGTGACCCTCTCTCCAACAGCAGACCGGCCAGCATCTCAGTTTCATCTCAGTGCCACAGCCCAGGCAGACAGAGGGGATCCCAGCCCAGATGGCTGTTCCAGCTTTCCCCACACAGCAGCGTGGATCCCCTCTGGCTTCCCTTCCCCATTCAGACCTCAGTTCATTCACGTTCAGGGAAAACTCCTTGCCAAAGGGGCTCGCAGGGGCTGTGGAGTAGTTTTATCCAATTACTTTTTAACTACACCTGTGATTCCTGGTGAGGTCTGGACACTGTCAAGGAGAGCAAGGCTGGCCTCGTGCTCATAAATTACATCGTTTGCTGGGAAGCAGCCCAAAGAGCACGGGCCCTTCCCTTTTATGCCTCCATTCCCCATTCCTGATCAGCGTGGACATGACAAGAAAAATGGAAACATTCCAAAACAAAACTTCACCCCCGAATCTGTTTCTGTTGAATCATGTCAAGACCCGACTACAAGGAGAGCACAGCACGACCGTCTGGTGGTTTTGTTGGCTTTTTTTTTCCTCCCTGGTTTAATGGAAAACAGTGATGCAAAAAAATGAATAAATAAATTGTCTTCCTAAAGGGAATGATAGCAAGAAGCCTTCAGAATTTATAACAACAATGGAATAAAATGGCAAATCAGTGCTTGCTTAACAAAGTGCTTCGTTCAGGGAGCTTGAGGATGATATTGGGCTCTCGTGGGTGCACACACTGCACCAGGAATGCTCCAGAAGGCACTCACACGACTGAATGAGTGGGCAAAAATCAGGCAGGTTATCTCAAGTGTCAATTATGATAACACATCTAGGAAAAGGCATGGAAACAGGAAAAGGTAATGTAAATCATGACTGCACGGTGCTGAACTCAGAAGGGGGTACAGTTCAGGGAGGAGATCTTGGAGCCACCATTGCAATCCTATGATATCATTGTCTTAATGCGTGGTGGCAGCCAAAGCAGCCAACAGAACAGGATATCTCCATGAAGGGCACTGAGGAGAATGCAGAGGGGGCTGCTGTGCTGCTCCATAGAAGCTTGGTGTGCTCGTGTTTGGGGTACCATGTGTCATCCTGGCCACTGTGTTTCAATATGTGGAGTTACAGAAGGGCTGGAGGAGGGCAACCATGTGCTGAAGGGCATGGAAAAGCTGCTTCACACGGAGGGGCTGAACCATTTCCCCCAGAGCAAGACACATTTAAAACCATCAGCTGACAAACATCATGCAATATTTTGACCAAAAATTAGAGGCGGTTTCTCTGGGTCCAAACAGTGCAACTGGGACATCAAATGAGGAAGAAGGCACTCATTTCACCTCTTCCATCCCAGTCTTCTTGAGCAACAGAGAATGGCTGTTGGAGGGCCTGGGCTGGGTGACACGGGAAGGTGCTCATGATGGAAGAGTGGGTCGGGTCCTCAGCTGGGAGCACGTCTTGATTTGCATGGCTGGTTTTGCTTGCCTCGCTGATTCGTTGTGCGCATCACTCTGGAAGGGCACCACGAGTGTGTGATCTGCTGCTGAATCACCCCAGCAAATGATGAGTCCCAGAGGATTCATCAAAGGCTGCTGCACCTCACGTCACTTCTGGCAGCAGGGAAAAAGTGGACGCGAGGTTTCAAACATTTCTCTGGTTAAGGAGATGTGCACAGAGTGCGGTGCCAGCACAAGAGGGCAGGAGAAAATCAGACACGTGGCTGAAATTTTGACTTCTCTGAAGTTACTGACAAAAGACTAAAGCCTTTAGTGCACTAATATTGGGCAAACATCACCCAGAAACACCATATGAATAAACAGAGGGCACTGAAGTGAAGGAGTCTCACCATGCCCTCTCATGCAGTGCAGAAAGTACTATTAGAACAACAAAGAGGAAAAAGATGACATCACGTCATGGTGGGCAAGACACAACTGCACTGATGAAGTCCGCCAGGGAGAATAGCGAAGGCAGAAAAGCCATTTCAGAGCCTAAGTCCCATCTCCAAGCTCCTAAATCCGTTTGTGTATTTGAGAAACCTTTTGAGAAGCTGCAGGTTGGACATGCCTGGAGTTACGGCAGATTTAATCCCGAAGTGGTCACGAAACTCCTGCCTGGATGGCAGAAACTCACCAACTTTGGGATTGGGGAGGGTGGATTTGAGGTTGCTTGGGTTCTGCCTCCGGATATCCACTGAGATCACTGCTGTGTCCGACGTTCAGCAGGTGATGGACTCAGGGCAGAAGGAACATCTCCTTTCCCACTCGTTCCACTCTATTCCACTCTGTTCCACCACACTTCAAGCAATGCCGTGGGGTGGTTTGCAGCTCCACGTTCATCTTACAGGTGGGAACGAGATGAGTTGAGCACTGCACAAAGGGGGAGAGGCCAACCCTACGCGTTGCCATCTGGCTCCAGTTCTCCATAGAAGCAAGACAGGTGAGGGCTGGTTATAATTGACCCCAATTCCCCAAATAGCCCCAGTTGACAAGGAGATGGCTAAATAGCTCTGAAACGGACCCAGCTGTCCCGGTGCCCCTTGGCCTGGGACAGAAACCCTTTAGCACCCCAAAGAGTGACAGTGCCTTGCTTCAGAGAGTATCCATCAGCTCAAGAGCTTTAAAAGCTCTGGATCAAATTCTTAATTACCCTGGATGGACACAATGGGGGCTGTCAGCACATGGCAGCCCATAGGATGGTGCTGTCAAAGGGACCGAGGTGTCAAAATACCGCCCAGCTCCGCCAGACTGCTGGGGAGGGGGATTGTGTTGATCTGTTTTTTCCTTTATAGGAAGGTTAAAAACAGGTCAGCCTTCATAAATGCCATTTCAAAGAGGACCTGGGCCAAAAGGAGGCAAAAAGTTTGCTCTGAAATTGGTTTTTTTTTTCCCTTTTTTTTTTTTTTTAACCAATAACTGTAAATTCTGCTCAATTGTGGGCTTTTATGGTAATTGTGGGTGAGTGCTTTGGTCGGAACAATAGTTCAAAGAATGGAAAATTTCATTTATGATATGCAAGTCCCTGGGCTGTTTTCTTCCCATCTCAAGCCTCGTGCCATGAAAGGATTGATTTTGAAAGAGAGATTCCAAATCCCAAACTCCTCAAAATCTTTGTTTTCAAAAGAAAAGCACCACATGGCACCATTTGCTTTCCATTTCAGTCTCCCTAAAATTGCTCTTTGGGTCAACCCAAAGCACTCAAATGGAACAAGTCCTCCAACAGAGTGAAAATACCACTCAGCAAAGCTCCAATTACGAGCAGCATCTCCACGTTGGCTGTCACATATCCTACGTCTCCAAAGCCAGACCTTTAGAATGCACCCATGTTTAACATGGAACTGGATGTGCTCCCCAGCCCTGCAGACAGCTCTGAGCTGTGACACCTGTGTCAGTTACAGGGTATGAATTTTTTTGCTCTGTAGTCATGTACACATAATCACCAGTCTGGTTATCATTACACCAGTGTAAACAGACCTCGGCCTATTCACCTTGCTTTGCCAGAAGAGTAATGGCAGCAGAAAGCATCTTTTCGCTACTGGAAGTGAGCTCACAGTCACCTGGGCAACAGCTCAACTCCAGCCAAGATGAAATACCTGTCAAGGGCACTGCTCAACTCCAGCCATGGTAAAATGTGTTTCAAGGGCACTCCTCAGTGTGTTCTTTGATGCTTCTTTCTTTTCCCATTCTTTCTGGAGCTGCAGAAAACATGGAGGTGTGTTCCTGTGACCAGCCTGCCTGCTTTGGTTGGTCCCCAGCATCCACCCTTTGGCCTTCGAAGCTCACGGGCTTCAACTTTGGCTAAATGATGGTTGGAAGACGTGAAGCTTTCTATGCAAGCTTTCTGCTGGAAGCCCATAAGCATTGGTGCCCCAGGGGAAGGGCAGTTCACTATCCACATCTCCCCTTTGCTACCATCATCTCGGTTCAACCACTGTATGTAGACACAGCTTCATCCCCTGCATGGCCACTGGACCCAGTGCACAACCCCAACTGGTGGTTCCTCCTGCTGCTCCTGCCTGGCATGGCTCCTGGGGACATCCATCAGCCCGTGTCAGCCTCAATGAGTGTCTCAGCTTTGCCCTCGTACCCCCGAAATGATGTCAGGGAGAGGTTGACCCAGTGGCCAGCCAAAGAGCTGTCACCAGCCATGCCAGAACTAACAACAAAGACAAATGGGCCCATCACAATAAATGGCCCTTAATGGGCTGCAGGAGGCGATCAGTCCGCAGTGCTGGCTGGGCACCATATGTGAATTCTTCACTAATCGCTCCAAATTGGTCCAATTTGTTCAAGAGCTGTGCAGGGACTTGTGCACCAGCAGTCACAGGGCTTCAACATGAGCAGGGCCCGGCATGGAAACAATTTTACACTTGTGTGGGTGCTTCCTGGGGCTCCAGCAAAAATGGGGGGAGAAGAAGCAGCAAAGAGGAAGCGGGAGCTTTCAGTTGGATGGCTGTGGCTTTTCATCATCTTTTCCTTAATGCTCCTTGTCTGGGGGAGAGAAACAAGACAAGGATCTAAAAAGATTGGATATGAGTGAATGAGGCAGTGAGGGTCCAGGTGAGGGCTAATAGCAGCCTTGATCCAGCGCTGGAAATACGCTGTGCTGCCCATGAGAGCTCTGCGGGGAGGTAGAGAAGTGGGGGCTGTAAGAGGAACTATGGTGGAAGAGCCTTAAGGAGGAAGGGTGCAAGGGTGTCTATGAGAAACTGGAGCTGGGACAGTGATGCACAGGGAGGATTGCTGCTATGTTGACGTTGGGTCATGAATCTCATGCCATCGTGTTGAGAGGAGGATCTCCAAAGCTTGGAGATGAGATGTCTTCATGCTGTGAAGGTACAAAGAACCCCAAAGACGTGGACTTTTAAAACACCTTGCCATTTGGGTGAGAAATAAAGGATGCATAGGTTTGCCACAGTGGTGTGAGAAGCGTGGTCGCTCCCGTGCAGCGTGAGCAGTGAGCTCCGGACGATGCTGACGCCCACAGCCAGGAGATTAAGTCACACCTGCAACCTGAATGGCACCGGGGAGATAACAACCAGCTTCCTGCACCCTTTATTCAAAAATAAGCTCCTTAACCCCCTTTAAAGCCCTCTCCTGCCCCCTCCCCAGCCCCTCTGTGACCATCGCCGCCGTCACACCCGCTATTGAAAGGAGCTTTGTTCAGCCCCTACCTGGGCTTCACCTCCCTCCTGTGATCAGAGCAGTGGCTCTAATTATCTTGCTCCCTGCCTTCTGGACTATCGAGACATTCAATCAGAGGTCGCCTGGGTCATCTTTCATTGGGAAGAAGAGACGTCACCAGGAAGGTAAAGTTTCGGAGCATCCTTTGATGCTAAGCTAGCAGGAATTACAGCCCAGCTCTCCTGGGATATGCAACACTTGTGGCTGCTTTAAGGCACTGAAAGGTTTCTCTCTTGGGCTTTTTTCTGGTTAAACTTCCTTTTAACTATCAAATGGTTGGAAACTCCACCAGTGCCACTCCGAACAGGAGAGCTGGAACAGCACTGATGGCCACTGGGCTGCCAGGGTCAATACAGGGTGAACGCCCCGTGTCCTTTGGGCTCTTTTTGGCAGTGTGCTGAGCTTCCTTTTTCTGTGTCACCCTCTGCATTAAACTCAAGCCATGGCCAGCTTGGATCTTCTCAGCGTGGTGGGATCTGCTGCACCTTAAGGTCTGCCCAGACATCAGCACCACTGCAATGCTGCAGTCCTCTGCAACAGCCATCGTATTGCGGAGGATCTCATGGAGACATCTCTCACTGTGTCAGATATTCAAGCAACAGAAAGTCAACTTTTTGTACCAGTAGAGCCTCTCCAGATGGTGCATTTCCTTCAGAAGTGGTCTTTTTCCCTCAACAAAGACCGATTTCAAGAGAATGTATTCATTTCAAACATAGAGAATGCTCGCTTAAATCTCATTGCCTCCACTTCTGGGCACCGCAATTTAAAGAGACTGTATAAGTGACCTGAAAAGACAACATGAACAACAAAGAGGATTAAAAGAGCACAGTGTACGAGGAAAGATTTCTGTGTGTCCTCGTGCCAGAAACTGCCAGCTGGCCTTGGGCACAGAGGCTGAAAAATGCTATTGTTGCAGAGGTGAAGGGAAGTGAAGACTGGCGCTTAGTCTCTGTGAAATGGGGCAGAGTGCCCTGCTAAAATGGGCAGGAGTGGTGACAGAGCAGCAGCCCTGAGGCTCCCAGCCCGCAGACCCCACAAGGAGAAGGAGAAAGCTGTCCCATGTAGTGAGAAGTGCTTCTTCTGGTGCCCAGGAGCAGGTATATGGTGTTCTACCTTATCCACTTCAGAGGAAGGTGCACTTTTCCAGCTAGAAAGCGTCCTCAGCCACCTGCACAAATAAAGGCAGAGGGCAATGAGTCCAGCCTGCACACAGGTCCCACGCTGAGGATGTTTCCCCACTCTCTCCTGGTTCTCTAGCTCAGGGAGAGGTCTCCTCCTGTGTCACAGGGGGATGCAGTGGGGCTCAGGGAGCAGTGCTGTGACGTCCCCATCTCTGCTGGGAATCCCTTTGCTGACAGAGGGGACAACCTCGTGTCCCGTGGCCAACGGAGGCAATATGGAACAACCTCAAGGGGAAGAGAGAGATGCATAAAAATAAATAAATAAATGAATATTCACATTAATCAGTCCGGAATTGGAAAAGAGCCAGAACGAATGTCGTGGTGTGGGAGAGCACAGTCACAAAGGAGCTGGTGCCAAGGGATGGATAGCCACTGTGGTTCAGGATCCAGGACATCCACGTGGGCTGGAAAAGTCCATCAGTTTGGTCCTTGTCAGTGCGGGGGAAAAGGGGAAGCAAAGGGAAGGTGGGACAGGATGCAGTCAGAGGCGATGGGGGAAGGAAAGGCTGCCTGTGCCTTTAATTTCTGCAGCCCAGGTTTCAGAAATGTAGCTTTGCTTGGAATGCTGCTGAGTGTGTAGCCCTGGGACAACTGCGATCCCTTTGATTTGGCAGACTGGAGCCTCTGCAGGTTGCTTTGTGGGTGTATTTCATAAGAAAACAGAGGAGGCAGCAGTCCTGCCCTGTAACAGCCTCCAGACATTCTGGCCGGGTGCTGCCAAAGCAACAGCCAAGAAAGGCACCGCCTGGAAGAGTGGAGTTTCAAGAAAGCCTTCTCTGGTCGGGATGTTTGCCCAGCTTGCAGAAACCTTGGCTGTGTTCTGGTTTCTCCATTCAGTGCAGAGGCAGAAAGGTTCCTGCAGGTAATTACATAAATTCTGCCTCCCTGCCCCCTCTCCTCCACCTCTGTTTGCTGCTCCGTGGTGCTGCGATGGAGCAGGGCATGCATGCAAAGGGAGCTGCCATCGCAATTTGGTTTTCCAGGATGGAGCCTCAGCTCCACCACGAGGAGCAATGCTGGGCACCGTGCAGCAATGGGGACTGCTGTCCTTTCCAATCTGAGAGCCTGTGCACTGGGGATCCAGCAGTGTTCGGACACAAACACTCAGGAGAACCTCAAACCAAGGCCCTGCAGTGGGTAAATAGAGAAGTGTTGGGGTTTTCTGGTCTCATCTGGGCTTCAGAGCGGGATCCTGTGGACTGAGGATGCAGAGCTCAGTGTGACCCCAGAGAGGGGTTCTCGGGGTCTCTTCCCATCTCCCTTAGTCTGGGTCAGGGATGTAGGAGGCAGCACACTGCTTGCCATGTGGTGTCACATGAGGATGGAAGTTCATGAATTGTGTGCACTGGTGCCAGGCAAATTCCCCACGCAGCTCCCTCGCTGGTAAGAAGTAGCAGCATGCCCTTGGGGTGACTCAGCTTTTCCTCTGAGCCCTTAATCATTGTTGTTCAGCAGCAGTGCTCAGCTAATGCGCATCCTCAGGAGGCGAGTTGGTGCGTAAGTGTGTGTCCCAACATGCCTGCAATTCACTTTTTCACTGAAAAATGCTCGGTGCCAGACACCCCAGGATGGGTCGGGCCATAGGAGAAGCAGGGGATGCTGCTTCCCTGCAGATGATCAGTGCTTGCCGCAGAGGGTGGAAGCCTGAGGTCAGCATGGTGCAGACCGAGGTGTCTACCCAAATGAATCAGGCTGGAAGCAGAGCTGAAACCAAATACCAGCTGCAAACACCTGAAAAAGCTGGAAAAGTCTGGGGCCAGCTCCAGAATCAAGGCCTGGCCCAGAGTGCATCAACGCTCATGGAAAGACTCCCATAGACTGCCCTGCTTTTTCCATCAGGTCTGCAAAGCTCGGCCCAGCGTGGCATCGCTGCGGCTGTCCCACCCCATGAGCAGCTCTTTGGATCCCAGTTCGGTGCTCTGATAGCAGCTCTGGGCTGGGCTGCACCGAGCACCTGCTGCACTGCCCCAGGGCCTGATCCTGCAGTCCAGGTGTTCACCCAGGCATGGCAAAGAGGCAAGGGAAGGCTGGGCTGAAACGCAGCCAGCTGAAGAGCCGGCTTTGTGCCTGATTGCTGCAGTGGGAAAGGGTTTGCAGAGCTCCTGGTACTGCTTGCAGGCTGCAGGCGGGCACTGCTCTCACCCCATCACCATCATGCTGGGCCCTCTAGCAGAAGCACGTGGCCCTGGAGTTGCATGGGTCTTGGGGGAAATCAGAGAAGCCCTACAGCAGCTACTGCTGCTTGCATGGAGCATTTCACACAACATGTAAGCACGGATCAAAGGGAGGAGCTCAGAGCAGCCATGCACAGCACGGTCCTGCAGCTCCCCACTGGTGCATGGACCAGCCCTCCACGGAGGCCCTCAGGGGCCATTTCCCCACTTGTGCAATGGCATTCTCCATTGAACTTTGCTTCTGTTTACATGCAGACCACAGTAGAACAGCCAGGTTGGAACCTGGAGCTGCCACCGACACCAACACCGCGACTGCAGCGGTGCGGAGCAGTGCTGCAGGGAGGGAATGGGAGTGTTGGGGTGGGCAAAGGAGGAGCCAGGAAACGTGTTCTGCAAGAGGCTTACACAACCCTGCAGATGCAGGGCCTCTCAATCTCCTGTGGGTCCCCCAGGATTTAAATAAGGAGAGGGAGACACGCGCATTGGTGCCATTGTGAATCTTGCCTTCCTGGCTAGAATAATCTGTCATTTAGATCCAAGGGGAAAACATCCCCAAGGAGGTGGAGGCAAGTGTCCCACGAGCAAACTGCAGGGTGGGAGGGCATGTGAGAATGGACCTCTTGGCCACCAAATTCAGTGAGCAGCTGCAACAGGCATCGTGTTGAGTAATCCTTCCCCCAAGCACCATCTCAGTGCCATGGAATCACAGAATCCTTAGGGTGGGAAAAGCCCTGTCAGATCCCCAAGCCCAACCCCAACCCATCCCACAGTGCCCACTAACCATGTCCCTCAATGCCACATCTCCTCAATTTGGGAACATATTACATAAATTCTGCCTCCCTGCCCCCTCTCCTCCACCTCTGTTGGCTGCTCTGCTGTGCTGCGATGGAGCAGGGCATGCATGCCCTGATGCCCTGATGGCAATACCACCACCCCCTGGGCAGAACTCGGTGACATAAGGATGGAGCTGCAGTCAGCAGCGTGGATGTTCCCACCATCCATCACCCACTCATCATCAATGCTCCCACCACCCGTCATCATCAACGGGAGCTGTCACCTCCAGCTCCCATTGGGCGCAATCTGGGATGCCCACATCAGACCTGCGTGGTGATGGAAGCAACGTGACCCCACTCCGTGGCTGAGCCTTCCTGGTGCTGCCCCAACACAAACACAAACGATAAATAATAATTAGAGCGGGCTCAGAGCAGCTGAAGTGGGAGTGGCTTGGCTGGGAGCGCCATCCCATCCACCCTCGTTCATCCCCATGAACTGGGACAGAGGGAGGAGGACAGAGGAGGAAATCCACCGCAAACACTCAGCTCCTTCCTCCTGTGTAGGAGGGTGAGCGTCGACGCACCGGCTCTGCTGATAAGACTCCAATTGCTGCACCAGAGCTCCCAGTTTGGAGCTGGCCGAGTGTTTACATGAATTATTATTATTCATTGAGATTATCTTGTGGTTAAAACACGGGAGCGGGAAGTGAGCGATGTGTTCCTGGCTGACTCTGAGCGTGGCCCTGGGCAACTCACTTTCCCCCTTTACTTTCAGGAAATACATTTTCAAGTGAACAAACACTAGCATTGAAATGAGGGGAAAACGACACAGATGATGAACATCTGCATAAATACCTGATCGACATCCAAATCCGACCAAGAAACAACACCACAGTGATCCCAAAGCTCAGCGAGAGCTGCTTTTGTTTCTTTTATTTGCTAATAGATTGGTGGAGAGGGTTTGGCTTAAATGGTGCAGCAATTGCTGGGGGCTGAATTTTCAGCACCAGAAGGTTTCCCGTCTAGTTTGGGAGCATCCAACCCAAGCTTTCCCATTGGAGAAGTCTGAGAAATAAGGAGGAAAGCACTGAGTGGGTGAAGAGGAAAAGGCATTGCAATGAGGAGATTTCTGGCGGTGGTGCGGCTGCTCCCCACCATCCACGTGGCCCAGGGAGCTCCTCCACGAGGATCCCACCACGGCAGACCTGGATGGGGCTCCGGGAGCTGCTCTGATGGAAGGAGCTCATTTCTGCCATTCCAACTCAAACAACTTTCACATCGAATCAGGAGCACGAACTGCCTTTCAAAGAAGAAAAGGAAAAAAAAGAAGAATCAAACCCAACTATTTTAATTGACTCCGCCTTAGGGGAGGGAGGAGGAGTGATGCAATCACAGGAGGGAGAGGGGTAGGATGGTGAGCTGGATTCTGTCCTGTGAACCAAATATCCTCGGACCTCCTCCATGCAGCTCCGGGAGCAGGGTGCACCCTTCACAACATTCCCCTCTGTGATTTACGGTGATCCCTCCAACAGCCCTCTGCTGCTTTCAGCATGTTTTCTTGCTCAGCCGGGGCATCCTCTAATTATCTTGTTTGTAAATTTGCAATTAATTAATTAGCCCGTGTCTGAAAGGGCTTAGAAAACGCAAGTGTGGCTGAGTGTTGTTCCTGCCGAGTTCAATTATTATCATTAAATATTTATCTAGCATTGTAACTAGTGGCTGGTGTTTTGGAGAGATTAAGGAGGATACCGTTCCTGCCTGGAAGGCCTTGTCATCCAAATTAGGCAGCGGGAGAATGCGGAGATTGACAGAAGGACCGAGATGGGGAGGATTGGGACACCTACACAAAGGTCGCTGTGAGCCACGCGTTGAGATAATACCTCCAAGCAGGAGGGTGAGGAGGAGCAGGAGGCAGAGGAAGGATGCCAGTTGGGTGAGACCTGGCACCATGCTGGTTTGTGTAGAATCACAGAATCCTTAAGGTGGGAAAAGCCCTCTCAGCTCCCTATGTCCAACCCCAACCCATCGCACTGACCACATCCCTCAGTGCCATACGGTTCTGGAACACCCCCAGGGATGGGGACCCTTCCCTGGGCAGATCCTTATTGCAAGTTATGAGGTTACAAGAGACCAAACAATGCCAAGAAGGGAATGGGAGCGAGCAATGGAGGAGTCAATCTCTACATGTTCACTCTTTGGCCTTGCACTGACACTGGAGGAACCCATATCAAAAATCAGGAAATAACAGCACTGCTCCTCTGTGTGCTGCTTCCCAGTCCGAGTGCATTCCAGACATGTACATGCACTTGCTAGCTCTGCCATCAACCCAAACAGGGCCCTTGTGACTAATTCCCAGGGGTAAGGGGTTTTCCCAACCTCACTTTTCCTGTCCCAAGGGTTTCCATCCATGTGGGAAAAGCTGAACGGAGCAGAGAATAATCTTTGTTTTCTGCCCTTTGTTCCAGTGTTAAATTCTACCTGGAACACCAAGAAATTGCATGGAGAGATAACCAACGCTTAGATAAATTGGGTTATCATCATCCTTAATTGTTACCCATTGTTTTATCACCCCGAAGAACCAATCAGACATCAATTAATTCTTATAGTGGCCATCGTTATCTTTGTGCTCCTCCAGGTGATGCAGGCGTTTCTCATGCGCTGCTTTGGATTAGAGTGCATGAAGATAGAAAGCTGCTCATTGCGGCCCAACAAGCAATGGAAATCCGCCAAAATGGGGACAAACAGCTCGAGTTCAGCCAGAAGTCTCCGTGATGAAGATGATGATGGGAAAATGGGGAGTAAGTGGTGGAAGGCCACCGGTGGTGCCTCTCCATTAAGTCCTCTCCAATAGCGACCGCGGTTCCGCAGCGCCCGGCCGTGTCTTTGTGGTTTCCTCATTGCCACCCAGCCTTGCCAACCTGGAGCCGCTCGGGGAAAATTAACTCAAATTAATTAAAAGGTTGAATTTGAAGTCGATCAGTTAAAGCCCGTTAAACTCATGATTCAGATTTCAGAATTAAAATGGTTTTAATTTAATCCAGTTCAGCGCGCTCTCAAAGTAAATTAAACGAAACCACATTAAAGAGGTTTTAATTCTCCGTAAGCACGTTTATTGTGGTTTAATTTATCCACTTTCAAAGTGAAGGCAGATGAACCTTCCCCGATGTCCCCAGGTAGGCAAACCTTGTAGGAAGCAAAGGTGGAATTGGAGTCCACCAACAAAACCGATGGAGAGTTTTGATATGGACGGGGACCAAACCCTCGTTGGCTGATCTCTCTCATATACGTCCACGCTGCAGTTCCAGCTCTGAGTGCAGCTCTGTAGCTGCAATTCATGGGGGGATGCAGATCTACGGGACCCTGGGAGGGGGGGGGCTGCAGTCACCTGCAGGGACATCAGCCTGCACCAAGGATGGGTCAAACGTTCGGCCCTGCACAGTTCCAAGAAGAAAAATCTTCTCCTGGGACGTTTTCCCAGCAAGCTGCAGTCCTTACAAAACAAAACGCGTCCCATAGGACCCACGGTTGAGCCAGAAGCCACACGAGGGCCATTCCTGATGCAAGAACCTCTCCTGTGGTTTGTTCCAATGGCTGACTCATGGAGCCAGTCTGGGCGAGCAAAGCATGGGGCCAACAGAGCGGGGATCCCCTCTGGATCCCTCCGGGCCCCCTCAGCCCCCCTATGGATCCCTTCTCCATCACAGCAGGAAAGCAAAGTCCGGGGCTGAGTCCATCATGCATCCAACCCGGGCGCAGCACCAAACTGCTTTCTATGCACGGTGATTTTGTGCCCGTGTGTACTTAACCCCACACACAAATAACAGCTCCGCATTCAGCAGCTAATGCCATTAATTGCCCTCACATTACCTTTCCCTTTCAGGCTGCACAGAAGGAATCCCAGGAGGGGAACGGCAGCCACCGGTGTCGGTGCTTTGCACACCTCTAAAGCCGGTATGTGCAAACCCCCAGCCAGGCATGCAATGTTCCACCTCAGGAGCCCAAGCCCTCCCTCCCGAGCCTCTCCACCCTGTCCATCCCATAAGGAACAGGGAAGTTCTCACCCCGTGGTCTTTTCCCTTGGCTGCACCCCGGGCTCACAGATTGAAGAACAGTCTCTGTATCGATGGTGTTTGGGAAATGGCATTACTGACTCAAAGCCCTGAGCTCAGCCCCATCTGCCCACCCAAGCACGGAGGAGGAGGACAGAGGGCAGGCAGAAGAGGCTTAGCAGAGGCTGGATTTGTGGTCTGCTGAGTAATTAGGAGAGGAGATCTTTATCAGCCAGGATCTGGCAGTTCCTGCTGCTGATATTGTGGTGAAGTGCTGAAGGGTGGGTGAGAGCAGAGAGAAAAACTGGTCTGATCCCTGCAGACCCTGTCACTGCTGACAGCCAGGCTTTGCAGCTGAATGTGCTGATCATAGAATCACAGAACGGTTGGGTTGGAAGGGACCTTAAACATCATCAAGCACCAACCCTCTGCCATAGGCTGGGCGCCCCCCAGCAGCTCAGAATGCCCAGGGTCCCATCCATGGCCATGGGCACCTCCAGGGATGGGCACCTCCAGCTCTGAGCAGCAGTGCCAGCACCTCATCACCCTCCATGCAAAGAATTTCCTCCTCACATCCAACATCCCAGCATCCCTCTGTTAGCAGGTGGATGTTCGTGATGGAAACACCATGCCTCATTGTGTCCTTGTTTCCCCAGTGGAAACCACAGGTAAGGGCTGGGCCGTGCCATTATTCATTGCTCTGATGCTTTACAGGACAGAGCCAGCAGCCCTCAGGCCCTCCAGCCCTCCACCTGCTGTGCTCTGTTACCACCCAAACCACCCTCCAGACTCTGCAATAGCCATTCACCATCTACCTCAGCCACTGCCAAGTCCCCGCAGGGACCTCCATAAAGCTTCACCCTGCTCCGAGCTGTGCCAGCAGCCTGTGCCCACACCACCCCATGCCCAGATCACCCTGTACCCACAGCACCCCATGTCCGCAGCCCCTGGTGTCCACCCTGGCCCCGGGGGAGCTGACACGCTGCTCCTCATTCCAGCAGGATGAAAAGTCGTGCAGGTTTCCATGACCTGACCTTGCATCACCATCGGGGAATTTCTCTGCAGCGCCTTGCTGGGAGCACTAAATCAACCCCACGTGCTGACCTGATCCACCCTACAGCTCAGACCTCTCTATCTACAAGGGCTGCCGGTGCTCTGCTGATGTGGTCATGCAGAAACTGCCTTTCCCTTGCACACAAACCAGCCCTAAAGGAGCACGGAAGCACAAAAGGGACAAGCTTTGAGCAGCACTCAGCGCTCCCCGAGGCTGCAGCACGGAGCTGCGCTGTCAGCACTCCTGAAACTGAGATTCCCATCTCCAGTTGAGCCCCAACCTCTGGGCATCATCCCTCTGGAAATGGGACGGGGAGACCAACTGGGTGCCCCTGGCTCCCAGCTCAGGGCTCGGCGTCTCTCGCAGCTGCTGCAGTTGAGCAGGGATAGGAGTGCAGCCCTGGGCTCGCAGGGAGCTGAGAGCCAGCTGAGCCACATTCCAGGGCACGAGATGCCCTGTGAAGTGGGAAGGCCTCGGGCCAGACCACTCCTAAATCCCAAAGGTGCCAGAGCGATGTGGGTTGGAAGAACAGGTCGGGGCTGCCGGAATGGGAGCATGGGGACGGGCTGCTGGGGCGAGGAGAAGGGAACAGCCGGCCCAGAGGTTGGGAAAGAGGAGAGGATGTGAGAGAGGAGGAGAGGGGAGCATGGGACGCAGTGGAGGAGCTCCAAGCACAGCCCTTCCCCAGGCAGCACAGGGCTGGGGTACACCGAGGGATGCAGGAGGATGCGTGACGTGAAGGGTTTGGTGCAGGACACGCGTGCTCTGAGATGTCAGTGCAGGGCTAAGCCCAGGTTAACCCACCTGCTTGCATTTATTGTGTCTTGAGATCACGATAACCCACTTGCAAGACTTTAGGATGGAGGCGGCCTTATGGCTGGCAGGCTTGGAGCCTTGGGGAACCAACTGTGTAGGCATGAAATTGTGCTTCAGAGTGGTTTGCAGTGGATAAGATTGGTAGGAGGACTGAGCCCAGCCCTGAACCCACTCCCCAGCCCTAAGACTGCGGCAACAAACACTTGGTCTCAACCAAGGACCACATCCCAAAACTCCCAGCCAAGGAGAGCTCTTCTCCATCTCCTGTAGGATGCACAGATGGACAGATGTTGGGAGGACGAGCCGTTGGTACAACACGAGTTGCCTACAGAGCTCCAGGAGAGGCAGCTGCCTCCTTCACAAGTCCTTCCAGCTGCTCTATGCCCCCAAACACGTCTGCCCCAGCTCCTCCCCTCACCCAAATGGACACGGTTGGGCTAGATGATCTTGGTGGTCTTTTCTTAATGAGTCTATGACTCACCCACCTCTGTGTTGGCTGGATATTCCAGTATAACATGACTGGCTGTGCCACGAGGCTCCCAGCTCAAGCACTGGGAAGCCCTATGGCCTCAGCTCCTGCTGTTTGCAGAGGCATTGGTTGTTTCTTGCATTACCTTTCAGCAGAAGATGGCCATGTGCCCCCTCTGCTATCCTGCAGCTCAGTCCCTGTACCAGATTTATGCATTTGCTGGCTGAACAAAAAGGAAACACTCTCTGTGCTGGAGCATAACCTTCATTTGAAGCTGTTTTTTGCCTTTTTCTCCTTGAAAAAAAAAAATCTATATTTTGAAATCATAACACTACTTTGAACCCCACCCCCCACACACACACACGCAGTTTAATTTCATTTCTGATCTTTTTGAAACAAAGGAAACATTTGAACTTCCTCCAGATTTCCCTTCCTGCCTTCTCCAAACGAGACTGCCAAACTCAATCCAAATTCATGAGCAGTTTTGGTCTCTCTTTTGATCGCTGTGCCCTGCAACATCGTTTTGGGTGCATTTGCTTTCACCAAAAAGGCTTTGTTTGGTTCTCAAGAGATCTCTGCCTGTTCCATTGATCCCAATGTTACCAACAGCAGCTCCCTGCGTACGACCCGCTCTGACACACGGAGCTGGTGGGGACCATCGTGCCCCACAGCCAGATGGCCTAGCAGATAACGGGCCATGCATCCCAGCATCCAGCCCAAAGCTCAGTTAGCTGCTTCAGTACTGGGATGCTGGCACTGATAGAAGACCCCACAAACTCAGCAAGGCAGCTGATTCTGTGCAGTGGATGCCATGACGCCACGATACCAAGATACCATGATGCCATGGCCAGCTGGGATTGCCTTCAAGCTCTGATGTCCCAATGCCATTTAGAGCACCAGGGTGGCTCCCATAGGGACACAAAATCCCCAAGCTGTGGTGGTGCAGATGTGCAGTTGGGATGATTGAAATCCCTAAGAAAACACATGATGTAAGGACTTTTGGAGGAGTTTGATCGCGGGTTTTGATCCTGCCTATCTCCAGACATCCAACAGAGAAGCACTTAGAGGGAATTTGGCAAAGATGGGAAGGCAACACTGGAGTGAAATACCCCAGGAAAAGCATTCAAGCAGTGACGCGAAGCCGAGATCTCAGTGTTTTGTGAAGCTGAAGGAGCTCTCTCTATTTTAAGATGAGTCAGAAATCAGGAAGATCGTTCTCAATCTCATTTTCTCCGGGGCTCCATTGCCTCCTAATGAGCCCCGTGCATTGTTTTCACCCCAGTGTTCTCGGTTCAACTTTATCTCTTGCCATGCTTCATTATTATTTATATGAGGATGGTGCCTGGGGGGCCTTCACCCAGCTCCAAGCCCCACTGCGCTCAGCACTGCACAGACATGCTCGGAGAGAGCCCAGCCCTGCAGGGCTTCCAGCCTCGCTACACAAAGGGAATATTATTATCCCCTTCACCCCCACTTCGAGGAGAAGAGCAGAAAGGCACAGGGAAGCACTCAGGGTCACGAGGGCTCCCACCTCCAACCTGCGCTCAGATCCCAAGTGTTGTGACCCCACTGAGCTGAACGGATGCCACGAGCTGAAGGGAGATCCTTTGCCTCCTGCTGCACAATGTGGGGCAGAAAGATTGCCCAAATACCCCATCTGAAGTCACCACGCTTGGCTTCCATGGAGCTCACAGTGGCCCAGGTCCCTTGGACATACACCGGGCATCCCTTGTGCCCGTCGGTAACTTCCTCGTGACTCAGTCTCCCTGCCATCACCGAGCTGGGCACATATGCAAAGCACACGCATTGGATCTGCTGGTGCCAGCACAGGCACGGGCAGAGCGAGATGAGATCACCCAAGAACGTCCTGGGAAGAAGAGGGCTCCTCTGGGATGTCTTCATCCCACAAGGAAGGAAGTGGAGGGGGTATAAATCACCCCGGCTCCACCTTATCAGAAATCAAAATCTCTGCAGCTGATCCAAGCCCAGACTGCCGTGGGCATCCCTATTGCTTTTCCTGTCAGTTCCCTTGTTGTTAGAAAGGCAAGTACAGAACAGCACATGCAAACAACACAATTAGGATTGTATGTGCTAATGAGGGTTTCGGCACCACGCGGCTTTAACACGCAGCCATCAGTGCCTTTTCCCTGGCTCCTCTCCCCAGCACAGCGTTTGCTCACTCTGCCTCGCTCGGCTGCTGGGAGCTCTCAGCACCTCACACCTCTCCAGCACTGCTCCACCCCAATGGGGCCACCTATTGAGGTTCTCCCACCATGCAGGGATGGAAACATGGCTCCAGACAGAGCTGCACCCTCTGCCTGCATCTCTTTGTCTCAGAGGTTGGGAGGTTCTGTTCCCAAAGGAGCTCCCTCCAATGGGCCTGTAACACATGGGGAAGCTGAGGCACGTGGGGAAGGAACACTGACAGCGTAGCTCAGTGCTTACAGCTCAGAGTTGGCTTCAGCTCTGCCGCTGCTTCTTGTGTTGTCCCTGGATGTGTCACCTCCTCCTTTGGCATCCCGGAGTTGCTCTGAAGCGTGTTGATGAGTGGTGATGTGCTGAAGCTGAGATAGAGAGGGATGACCCAGAAAATGGGGTGGTGGAGCTCCTTCAGGCAGCCCCATGCAGCCAATAGAGGAATACAGCTCTGGATGGGAATAGGAAGGTGTCAGCTTGGGTAGCTCCCATCCAGAGGGGAACCATGGAGCCTGGGCTCATCCCCAGCCTCCCAAAGCATCTGGCACAGCCCTGGGACCTTCCAAGATGAAGCAGAAATGTCACTCTGTGTGTATCCACAGCCACCCACAGAAGTTAGTTCTGACACAGTCGATGCGTCTGTGGATCTCCACTGTGGAGCAGCGTGACAAACAGCAGCAGCTCTGCTGTCACAGCTCTGAGAAGGGTTAAGTCCTGAGATGCTCATGGTCCCCATGTCCCCTCTCACTGCCACCTCCATGTGCTGTCCCAGCAACACAGCTGCTCAGGCAGAGTCCGCAAGGGGATGTGCAAGGAGACATGCAAGGGGACGTGCAAGGGGACGTGCAAGGGGATAGAGGGGTGGCTCTGGCCACACCTTTCTGTAGGAGCAAGAAGGGCTGGCAAATGCTTATCCCAGAGAGAAAGCAGGAAACCCTCCCCCAGAGAAAGGGAAAAAAGAGCAAAACTTCCCCCACCCCTACATCTGCAGCCTGAAGGGGGGATCACTGGGGACAGGGTGATTCCTGTAGGATGCAGCCCTTATGTGCAGCAGCACCGCTGAGCCAGAAAGCTTCTCTGAGTGTCCATCCCCAGCTGAGCACTGGGATTGCAAAGACCATCATCTCCAGTTTTGGATGTATTTCTTGGTGGCTCTTCTCCATGGAGAGGCTCAAGGCCAAGGTGGAAGAACAGAAACAAACTCTGTTTGCTTGCAGTCCTCTCCCAAAGCAAGGATGACCAGAAACCCGGAGACGTGAGGGCCCTCGTCCACATCCCATCCACACACGTCAGCCGCACTCTGGTCACATTCTTTGACATACAGCTCACAAATGGGCACAGAACTGAGATGGACCTGGTCCCTCTGGTTGCTGGGAGAGGAGCAGCAAAACCAAAGTCACTTTCCTCACTTGCAGGCACTCCCAGCAGAGGTGGCACCTGCCGAACCCACCGCTGCCTCCTGCCAGATAACGTTATGCTCCCCGTGTTCCCCAAGGACCTAATTAGTGAGATCCAAGCTGATGCTCCCCCCTACCCCCCCATTGCCAGCTGCACGCCTCCTCCTTCTGCCACCCACCCACACGCGCAGGGCCGGAGCCAGGCGGATGACACAGCGGCATGGCAGAGTGCCCCGTGTCCTTTTCACCCAGCCAGGCTCTGTCCCTTGGGCAGCTCTGGGGTCTGAGTGCTCTGCGCAGCGCTGACAAATGGGAACAGCACAGGTGCTGCTTTAGGGCTGCACAGCAAAGTCGAAGGGTGGGTGCTGCTTTGCCAGGGGGGTGACTCAAAACTCTGCACTCAAGGCTTTGTTTGGCTCACAGTCTTGATGGGAAAGGTTTGTTTTGCCCACGGACAGCCTTCACTGTCCCCTGTCCTGGTTCTAGCCTCTGGGATTGCAGAACTGCAGGCGCTGAAGCCACCTGCTGCAGTGTAACCTCCCTGGGGACAGGGCAGGGACCCTCGGACCTCGGGGCCCCCAATATCCCAGCACTACCCTATTGCTCACTGAGACCCCCCTGCAGAATGATTTCAGTCTGGGATCTTCTGCAGCCTCTGGGGCACGTGAGGAGATGCAAAAGTACCCAGAGCAGTGGGATCCTCCAGCAAGGCTCTTGTTCTGAGGCCTCAGGAGAGACTTCTGGGAGGAACCTCACGCTGGTGCCAATGGATGCACAGCTCTGGAGAAGGCTGCAGCCCACCAAGGGGCTCAGCAGCAGCTGGAGGAGGATGCTGGAGAGATCTTTGGGAAGCCATTGAGATTTTTGACCCTAATTCCATGTATACCAAACAAGATCTCCCTCATCTGGATGAAGCTCCTCAACCCATTGTGTCCCATTGCATCTCATTGCATCCCATTGTGTCCCACTGCATCCCACTGCGTCCCATTGTGTCCCATTATGTCCCATTGCATCCCATCGTGTCCCATTGCATCCCATTGCATCCCATTATGTTCCACTGCATCCCATTGCGTCCCACTGCATCCCATTGCATCCCATTGCATCCCACTGCATCCCATTGCATCCCATTGCATCCCACTGTGTCCCTTTGCATCCCATTGCATCCCATTATGTCCCATTGCATCCCATTGCATCCCATTGTGTCCCTTTGCATCCCATTGCATTCCATTATGTCCCATTGCATCCCATTGCATCCCATTGTGTCCCACTGCATCCCACTGCATCCCATTGTGTCCCATTGTGTCCTACTGTATCCCATGGCATCCCATTGTGTCCCATTGCATCCCACTGCATTCCATTACATCCCATTGCATTCCATTGTGTCCCATAGCATCCCATTGCAACCAACTGCATCCCATCCCATCCTATCCCCTTCATCCCCCCCCAGTCTCTCCTCATCTCTCCCCATCTCACCCCATCCCCAACCCCACCCCCTCCCACTCCATCCATCCCCGCAGAACACGGCCGTGTCCCGGTTCGCAGCGCGGCGGAACGGGGCCATCTGGCGGTGAACCGCGTCCCGACATCGCTACGGGATCGGGAAACCTTCCACGGGACCCGGGAGGTGGGAACGGAACCGTCGGGCGGGGCAGCGCCACGACGGCCGCCCTGCCCGGGGGGAGAAATGCGGCTGATGGGGTAAACAGCCGCGATCGGGGTCAGGCGCTGGGGCCGGGGTCTGCGGTGCCTGCAGACCTCACGCCCTTCCTTGAAGCAGGATGCGGAAGAAACGGACTTGGGAAATGGACTGGGAGCTGCTGAGGTGCTGAGGAGAGACAAATCCAGCTGCAAAACCCACAGGGAAGCCAAGGGCTGCCATCCCGCAGCACTGCCTTCCCTGCACTCAGTCACCCCCGCAAAATGCCCCTCCCGTGACCCCGCGCAGTTCAGGTGCCATCCAATGGGACACTCTGCACTGAGCCCAGATCTCCGCGTGATGGCAATGGGGAATGGATGGGAGGGGGCTATGAAGGGGGCTCAGCATCCAGACCCCATTGGGATAGCAGCAAGGCACTGCATGTGTTCCCTTCTGCACCCACAGACTCCGCATCCGATGCCGTGCCAGCAAGAATCACAGCCACCCCAGTGAGATGCTGGCAAGAAATACTGAGATGCCAGACCCCAAATCTATCTATCCAATAATAATTCCCCAGCAGCTGGAGTTAGATGAGTGCTGAAGTTCTCAGTAGCACGACGGGGAGCGTTCTTTGCCTCTGGTCCCATTGGCATCACAGTGACATGGACAGCAGCAGCCTGATCAGGTGGAGGGAGGCCCCTTTGTGAGTCCATTGTGACTTTCTACACTAAAAATTGAAGGTTTCTTAACATTATCAGCTCTGAAACGAATGCAAAGGCACCAGGAATACCCCACCTGTCCCTCCCCATCACCTCGTGTTGTTTACAGCTGCCCTCACAGAGACCAAAATCCCAATTCAGAGTAAGGATTCTGCAGTTCTGACCGCTGTGTCAATGCAGATGAAAAGATAAATCACACTCAGGGGCCCGAGGGCATCTCCAGAGCATCCCAGTCGTTATTGCCATTGGAAAGACGTGGGAGAGGGGCATCAGCTGATGATAACCAGCAGCAGAGCTCGTCCCGGCTGTGTGCACGTCTGCTGCTGGGAGGAGAGAGAAGAAAACTCAAACTCTGGTTTTGGGTTTGGAAATGGAAGAGGAGCACACCTTGTGCAATGATACCTACGGCTGTACGTGGAATTTGTGTTGTTACAGAAAGAGAACATGCAAAAAGCAGCTGTGTGGTACTCAGTAATTGACAAGGCATGGCTTCACGGCCAAAGTTCCCTTATTGCCAGCGTTTTCCTTTGGCTGGGGTCATCTGTTATTGAGATTTCCCAAAGCACTTGAAGGGAACACACAGCTGATGGCTGCAGAGCCAGCAGTGCCACCTGCACGCCCCGCTCTGATCTGCTGCACTTTTCCCCTCCCGTTGAGGACGGGGTCACACACCCTGCATGGGCACAGGCAGCCACTGCAGTCACACAACACAGCCAGAGCTCAGAGGGCGCTGGGTGAAGGCCCCAGTTGGGTTGGTAGAGCCAGTGTGGGAAGGGAGGGCACAGAGTGGTGCTGGAGGAGCACTGGGAAAGGCTGGGGGAGGGGAAGTGGGGTCTGGGGAATGGGAAATCGACCCGAGTGCAGCAGGGGCTGTGATGGAGCAAGCAGGAATAGCTGAGGAGCCACGAGCAAGCTTGGCACTGCTCCTCGCACGGATCGGGAGCAGGCTTCTAAGTGGGGAGGAAAGAATTTAGTACAAACCTCAGCCCAAATTGCTGCTCCCCAGGCCTAATCAAACGCAGCGCTCGCAAGTATTGGCTGGCTGGGGGCTAAGTTTGGGAAGGTGTTTCCTTCCCTGCTCCGCTTTCAAACTAACCAGGATGAGGAGGAGTTCAAAGACCTCAATTGTTTGTGGAACACTTTGAACACGGAAAGGGCCTTGGGCAGGGAGATGGGTTGTGGCTAAAGCACGGGCCCAGCAGGCAAGAGACCTCGTCTGCATTCCCTGCTCAGCCGCAGGATCAGCATACGGCCCCGGAGTGCTGCTCCGTGCCTCAGTTTCCCCTCTGCAGGAACTGGGGGCAGGATCTGCCACGCTGTGCTGGTGGGGTGCCTAAAAGCTCTGAGAGTCCTTTGGGTGGAGGATACAAGCTGTTCCAGCTCAGAGCTCCTTCCCTGCTTCAGAAGTGCTCTGCCCACCTTGCCAGGCTCCGTGCGTGCCCAGAGCTGGAGACAGCCCTCATCCAAAGAGCTCCTCAGTCAAAACAGACAAGGATGAACAAAGGGGTCCGGGAGGAGAGATGCCGTGCCTGATATCCTGCAGGGAATGTGTCAGAGGAATGACTTGACTCCAAGAAAAACGCCCCAACGATATGCATAAACTTAATAAACACATGTGATTGCTTCATTGTACGCTGCTCTCTGGCTGAGGTCTCAGTTAATCAAGGTGCGATAAGGGCAGAGAATTTACCTCCTCCCCATCTCCTCCTGCTGTTTCCTTTTCATTTATTCAGTGAACAACCCCTTTGAGCAAAGCCTTTATCTGAGTTTTGCTGGCAGCTCGCTGCGTTCCCTGCCAGGAACGGAGGCACAGGAAACCTGCCCCAGGCTTTGGGGTTTTAGGAATCCCATCTCTGCTACCGCACAGATGCCAGCAATCCCTGCCCATAAACTGTGCTGGGGCTGGGAAAAAATTGCATGGAGCATGTGTGGAAACTGAGCCTCAATGTGCCCGAAAGAAGCTATCGACCATCAGACAAACACATCTCCTGTGTGCCCATCATGGCAGGACTGCTGGTTTGGTGCGACCCTCGAGGTCAAAACGGGCCACGAACTTTTCCAAAGGGTGATTCCCAGCAGAAGGCAGCGAGAAGCGTGGGAGCAACCCAAGGGGCAGCAGCACGTGCTCCACCAGCGCAGGTTGGATGGAGGTGTTGCTCCACCCCAGCAAAGCTGCCCACCACCCACCCACTGAGAGCAGGTGGAAAAGACCCCAAGGCTGGAAAAGATCTCTACAATCACCGAGTCCAGTCACCCATCAGCCCATCACCAGGGTGCCCACTCATGGGATCACAGAATCCTTAAGGTTGGAAAGGACCTCAGGTCCAGCCCCAACCCATCCCCCTCTGCCCACCAACCATATCCCATCCAAATGGAACACGTCCAGGGATGGGAACCCCCCCTTAATCCTGGGCAGGAGGACGGGGCTGTGCGATGGGCACAAGGAAGGACAAAAGGAAGAAAAAGCCCTTTGCAACCCCAACAAGAGGTTCTACACCGCTCCAACCAGGAGAAAGGAAAGAAGAACAAAGGCTGAAAGGGTTAATTCCATCCAGGTAGGTTCTTTGTTACGAGGCACATCCCATGCTAACCGCAGACATCTCCGAACTGCTGCCGGAGAGCTCTCGGTGCAAAGTCAGACTTGTTGCCTCGGCTCTGCCCGCTGCAGCGGCTCCGTGTCACCTGTCAGCCCCGCACCCCCAGGGGTGGGAGGCTCGAGTTACGGGGAGCGCTGCTCAGCCGGGACAGCAGCGGCGCAGGAGGCACCGCGCATTCCACCCGGAGCTAAAAAAAGACGGTTGGGGCTTTGATCTCCGGGCTCCGTCTGCACCACAGGGAGACAATGCAGAAGGCCTCTGGGGAGGAGGAGGAGGGGGAGGTGGACTTGACAAGACATTCCCCAAGCCGGTCTGCTCCTCAGGTCCTGGAATCAAAGGGGATGAGGGGGCGGGCATGGCACCGGGGATGAAAGTGGAGACGGGCTGGCAGAGGGAAGATCCCACAGAGAGCCACGCTGGGCTCCTCCTGAGGCCGGGAAGGCTCCAAGAGCGGAGGGCCAGATGGCTGAAGGGAATGGGAATGAGCCTGGAGATGTTTCTCCACTTCCCTGGTTTGAATATGAGCCAGGATGATAGGATGCAGCGCTGTCCCTGTGTGGTAGCCGTGTGGTCGCCATGGGCTGATGGAGAGCTGCATTGGTTGCTCTGTGCTCAGCGCTGAGCTCAGCAGCCATGCAAAGCCAAGGAGGGGGTGGCCATGGAAAGGAAGATCACTGCAGTGGGGCATGCAAAGGGGTGAATCTGGGGTCCTGGCTCTGCCATGGGTGGATAAGTGATGGAAAAGGTGTTGAAAAGCATGAGAGGCAGAGCATGGCACTGCTGGGAAGGTTTGTGAGTGAAGAGATGGACCTCTGGCATCTGCTGAAGACTGAAGGAGTTGGAAGGGGGAGATGGGGTTAAGAAACCTTCCAAGACTGGCTGAAATAATGATGATCTCTATTCTGTTGGCCCTGCCTGACCCCTTAACCTGCTGCTGGGGAGGAGGTGGCTGCTCTCCTCCTGGGACATCCCTCCTCCTGCTTCTGTGGCACTGCAGCATGACTGAGCAGAGCGTTAATGCCTTCCCACCTCCAGGAGTCCTCAGAGCAGGCTGAGCCTCAGCCCTCTGCCTCCCCTGTGCTCGGAGTTATCAAAATACAGAACCTGGAATTGCCAGAAAATGGATGTTGTTGTTTTCTTTCCTCCTTGCAGTGCATAAATAGAAGTTCGGGAAACTGAGGCAGGGAAAACAACTCAATAACTTGCCTACAGCTGGGAGGAGAGCAGGTTTTCTGAAATCCAGGCCAACACTGCAACCACAGGGTCATCCCATGTCTGCAAAGCCCTGAACCTTCATTCAACCTTCAGAGCCATTCCCATATATTTATATAAATATATATATGCACACCTGAGACATTATTGCTTGGAAATCTTCAGGCCCTGGGCCCTATCCCCACCCTCATTCATCCTCCTTTTTCCTTCCCAGTGCTCACAAAGAACCTTCCCTGCAGCAGTAGGGTTGGCTCTGCTCTGCCTCTGCTCTCCCAGCCCATATGGGTTTGAGGCAGCGGCACCGACCCCCCGAGCATTTCCCTCCTGGATCCCTTTGGGCCACGGGTTCCTCTGCACAGCCCCCAGCAGAACCCACAGCCCTCGTGTTGCTGCATGAACATTCTGCTCTCAGTGCCACGGCAGCAGTGGGGAACGCCAAATATTTGAGCGGGGAGCAGTGGGAGGGATGGAATGGGGCTCGGGGAGGCGGCTGTGCTTTCTGGCTCCCTCTCTGCTCGTCCGCTTTTGCCTTCTTTGTGCTTTGTTGTGCATCAATAGGAGAGGGCAGCATCCCCACACCTTGGGTCCATGCTGGCTTTCCATCTTTGGGACAATCCCTCCCTGTAGGCTCCAGCACAGGAGGGTCCGACCCTCATTTCCACCGTCAGATATTCTCCCAAAGCTCCCCTATTGGCCAACGTCGCACCGTACAGAACCCAGTCCCAAAACCACTGCAGCCTCCGGGGCTGAACTGTGGGCATTCGCTGCTAAAATCAGAGCCCCTCCAGGGGGAAGGCAAAGCCAGAGCAGAGCAACGCACCCCCCAGGGTTTGTCAGCCCCTGATTTGCAAAGAGGCCCTGAGCTCCGAGGAATTCGTTCCAGGACTGCGCTCTCCCTCTCCCTCTCTCCCAAACCTGCACCTACCTGCAAATGCAATTCAGCTAAATCGTAATTGGCAGCAGGAGCGAGCCAGCCCCCATGTTTCTTTTAATGTTTCCACAGGAACCTGGGTGATGTCTTTCACATCATACGTCGTGGGTGGCAGAGACCTAAATAACCCCCTTCAGCAGCAGAACATGTTCAAGAGGTGCCAGTGTTCCCTCTCTGACTCAAATTCAGCTGCAGGATTTATAGCCCCAGACCTGTCAAGCTGCAGCAATGGCTCCATAGGAATCCCTAACCTGGGAAGAGCCTCCCGTTGCTTCCCCGTGCAGGTACCTCGCTGCTTTGCTGAGCAGGGTTCATCATCTCTTCCCATATTCTACAAATATCCCGTTCTGCTCTTGTGCCTCGCAAGCAAATGCCTCTAGAGGCTCCAAGCAAACCTTTGGAGGAGAGGTATTCCCACCATCTGGTGCTGCTGATGTGGGATGGGATGCTCAGATTCTATGGCATCAGGTCACTCTGATGGACCTAATTCTGGACCCACAGGTTTAAGAACTGGGGCCAGCAAATTCCATTTTCAAATAGCAGCACAGAGTCACAGAATACTTAAGGTTGGAAAAGACCTCTGAGATCCCCGGGTCCCCCCCACCCCACTGTGCCCACCGACCCCTCAGTGCCACAGCTCCGTGTTCTCCAGCACCTCCAGGGACGGGGACCCCAGCTGTGCCATCAGATCAGAGCAAGCAGGGCTGAATGCTGAAATCCAGGACTCCAGCTGAGTCCGGAATAAAACCCACGAGCACAGCACCTCTGGCAGGGACAGGAGCGTGTGGCATCCTTATAAAATTAGCCCTTCGGGGATGAGGTTTAGTGGGCACAGCAGTGATGCAGGTGGGAGTTTCCAGCCCAGCCTTGCTGTACACACTGATCGGAAGGTGGAGGTCAGCAGGAGATGCCTGGAATACATGAGGCTGCCCGAGTTGTCAGCTGTCCCAGCCACTTCCTCGTGCCTTCAGCTGTGCCATCTCACCAGCAGCCCCGTGCACTCCCCAGCACTCAGGAAGCAGTGCAGGACACCTCCCCCCAAGCCGGGGGTCTTTATTGTCCCTTTTGGTCCCAGGCACCGGGAAGCTGTGCTATTAACCCCACTGTCCATTGCATCACCCATCAAAGTGCTCCTGTTGGCCTTGCCAGCAGTCTGGGACTGAGCTGTGGGAAAACCACAGACAAAAAGGGGGATGGAAGGAGGGAGCACTGCAGGGCACTGCCTGCAGGCTGCGTCCTGAACTGGGAACAGCTGAAGGCTTTCCTGCTGCACATCCCTGGCGCTACAGCTGGAAGGTGCATTCCTCTTCCTTTCCCAACAAGGTGATCTTCACGATCAAATCTAAGCGATTAATTATAAGCAATTACTATTAATGGTATCATTAACAACACTCGGAGGCGAGACTGGAGGTGCCTCAATCCCGCTTCCAGCTCTGTGCTCACAGCAGTTCTCTTTCACTAATGCTTCGAGACCAACAGATGGAACTGATGCGAAAGAGCTGGTGCTTAAATCACGGGGCTGACCAGCATGGACTTTCATCACATGCTTCAATTCTCCAGGCCCTGATGTGCATCCTTCTGTGTCAAAATCACGGCAAGCCTTCCTTAATGCATCAGCTCCGAGATCTGCCCTCATCCATGCAAGAGGTGGAAGCCAAAACTCAAAAGGGCTGCCCAGCAGCACTGAGACATTACAAGCCGTGCCCCCAAACCACGGATGGGCTTTAAAGGCTTATCAGAACGTCGCTTGCAGCCTTTGTGTTTGCTTCCTGGCTTCTGAGCCTTTAATGCTCCTCAGGTTCACCCCACCGTAATGAGGGCTGGGAACAGGCTTCTTGGTTTTAAATGGAGGCCAAACTCCCCACATCATCGCACCGCTCCAGAACCTGGCTCCAGGAGAAGCTGGCAAATATCACGAGATGTGAGAGTTGGCAGCACAAGAAAGAACTAAATAACAGGACGGGAGCCTCGACCCAGCCGCGTCAAGGGGTGTTTTGCCATTACATTTAATGGAGGTAGGATTTTGCTCTGGGTTTCTCGGTCTCCCGAAATGAAGCAGGCTCCCATTGAAGTCTGCGGGCCCCCAGCAGCTCTCCCAAAGAGCTGGGGTGAAGCGCAGACACGGGGCTGCTGTGCACAACCGGTGCCTGCCGTGCTGCAGCACTTCAAAGCTGAGTGTGGAGATGAATCAGCCCCAGCCCAGCGCAGGGCATCGGCCACGAGGGACTGGGAGAGCTCTGAATCGAGTTCCACTTCTCCGGGTCACATCTGGCCCATCTCCTGGCCAATCCCCGGCCCCAGAGCTCCTCGAATCCTAGAAAGCTCCATTCTCCCCGGGCTGACACGCTCCCCAGCCGCAGCAGCCTGCACGGAGCAGGCAGGGTGCTCATTAACTGCAGCGAAGATCGCAACGCGAGGGTGAAATTGCAGCCTGCAGGGAGGCAGCGCTCTGTCATTTTGCTTCCCACCAGGGAGGGCACCGCTCGGCTCCGATGCTGCACCAGCGGGATCAGCCCCACATCCCCGCCTTCCTCAGCCCCCAGCCCCCGTGCTGCCGGGGCGGTGGGTTGAAGGATGAAAGAGCCAAAAGCAGCCCTGCTTTGGGAGCGGGCAGAGCTGAGGCAACGAGCAGAGAATGAAAAGAGCGAGCGAGTCGCAGGCAGGAATGATGCCCTCCTGCAGGGAGAGGAGGAGCTGCGGCGGTTGGAGCCGCTGCTCGGGGCTGCCCGACTATTTCCAGCTGTGGGTGGGAGCGCGGGGTAGGAAAAGGGTTGGCAGTCAGGATGTTGGGCAGCAGGGGCTGCCAGCAGAGGGTCACCTGGCTCGTGTTTGCAGCTATTCCTGCGGGGGCCACTTAGTGGTTTGGGATGGGGACGCGTCGCCGGGACTCTTTGCGGGCTGCGCTTCTGGCTCTGCCTCACAGCGTGACACCGAGCAGAGCTGCTGCTTCCACTCGGCTCTGAAGTGGGGATAATAAAACTGATGCTGTTCTGACTCACTGCTGAAAGACCACAGCTCAGCTCATAAATCCTCGCGGCGCGCTGGCGCTCATCGGCTGAAAGGCGCTGCAGAAGCACGAGATGCAAAGTGTGGGACCTTCAGTAGGCTCGGTCCCGCCCCATATCCGAGGCAAAGGGTGTGAAAAGCCCAGGGAGGTGGAGAGGGAGTCCTGCACAATGGTGGCAGACCGAAGAACCGCTTTGTTTCTCGTGCCTGGTTCTGGCTTAATCGTGATTTATAGCAAAGAGCAGTGGGGATTAAAGGATTGGCCAGGCACTCAGCAGGTCTGTGTGCAATAAAACCACGTGGAGGTTAGAAGAAAAGAACGAGCTGTAAGATAAATTGAGTTTTTCCCTACTTTTCAGCACAGGAAGATGTTTTCCTGCTCCATCACTGATGGGTTCCCCGACCTTCCCCTGCTCACACCCTCATCCCCATGAAGTGGCTGCATTTTGATCTGGCTTCCTGCAAATCTCAGCATCACTGGAATGTCCACCCAAGCTGAACTTTCTCCCTTCTGCGTTACCATGTATAGAAACAGCAAATTAAACCTCGACTCGTGCAATAAGCTCAGCGCCCAGCCACGCCGAGCTTCCTCCAGGAATGCGTCTGCATGTTTATTCATACAGACAGCACAGAGCTGCCCGGTGTGAGCAGCTGACAGCGGCCCAGGAGAGGCTCCTGCCAGCTCACATGGAGCACACGCAGCCCCACATCAGCACGCAGGCACCAGAGCAAAACGGATCAGGTCATCTCACGCTCCTCTTTGCCATTCCAGTCTGTGTAGGTGCGACCTGCTGGGGGGATCTGAGCCAGCAAGGCAGGATTCAGCTCGCACCACGGTGCTCTGCTAATGCAGTTCGTGGAGCAGAGATCCTCCGTGTAGCCAGAGGCACTGTGACCAGCCAGGTGTGGTGTTTGTTCATTAGGGCTACAGATATCTGTCGGACTGTAAAGCCTTGAGTCTGTGATCCTGTGATTCCATGGTTCTGGGTTACATGGTTCTATGATTCTGTCATCCTATGGTTCTGTGATTCTATGTTTCTTTGATTCTGTGATTCTATAATGCTTTGATCCCATGGTTCTATGATTCGATGATTCCATGGCTCTGTGATTCCATGGCTCTATGATTCCACGGCTCTATGATTCCATGGCTCTATGATTCCATGGCTCTATGATTCCATGGTTCTGTGCTTCTATGATATTTTGATTCTATGGTTCTATGATTCTATGGTCCCATGGTCCTGTGGTTCTATGATTCTGTGATTCTATAGTTCTATGATTCCTTGATTTTATCATACTATGGACCTACAATCCTATGGTTCTATGATCCTTTGATTCTATGATTCTATAATGCTTTGATTCTATGGCTCTGTGATTCCGTGGTTCTATGGTTCCATGATTCTATGGCTCTATGATTCTTTGATTCTATGGTTCTATGGTTCTGTGGCTACATGGCTCTAAGATTCTACAGTTCTGTGATTCTACCATTCCATGGTTCTGTCATTCTATGGCTCTGTGGTTACATGGCCCTATGATTCTTTGATTCTATGGTTCTGTGATGCTCTGGTTCTATGGTTCCACGATTCTGTGGCTCTATGATTCTTTGATTCTATGGTTCTATAATGCTCTGGTTCTATGGTTCCATGATTCTATGGCTCTGTGACTCTTTGATTCTATGGTTCTATGATGCTCTGGTTCTATGGTTCTATGACTCTGTGCCTCTATGACGCTTTGATTCCATGGTTCAGTGGTCCCACCATTCTTCAGTTCCACGTTTCTATGGTTCTGTGGTTCCACATCTCTACGACACTGCAGACCTATGATTCCCCTGTTCTCTGACTCTGTGTGCTCAGCAATGGCAATCCCCTGCTGCTGAAACTGCAAAGAAAAGTCAGACAGAGCGCAGTGCCTGCTCTGAACAGCATCAATGTCAGGGCAGCAGCCGGGGGCTCCCATTCAAAGGCCCCAGATCTGGATCTGATGAGGAACAGCTGTCCCAGGAGGCGGCGCAGTGCTGCTGCTCCCAGCAGGGCATCTTCCCATCACCCTCGAGACGGGATTTTGTGGCCCTCTGTTTGGAAGCCCAAACGCGGCCACGCAGAGGCAGCTCCTACCTGAAACAAAGCAGGGAGAGCTGCACCGAAGCCCATCTCTGGAGGTGTCCCTCACTGCCACCTTTGCACAAGAGATCTCACAATTAGCAGGAAGGCCTAAAGACACCCGAGAGCCCTTTATTCCCTTTGTAACCTTCCAAAAACCAGCGGTGGGGACGCGGTTCACTGCAGGCTGCCTGGCAGTCGGTGCCACCTGCTGCACAGCACAACCGCGAGCCTGCAGCAGAGCAGCGCTGCGTGCCTCTGCCTCTGCAGGCTTCGCTCGTGCTTTTCTCACACGCACACGCAGACAAAACCCAGCGCCCAAGCACGGCCGTGGCACCAACCGAGCCCGAGGAGGAGCCGGGAACAGGGCGAGGCGCCTCTCGGAGCAGCTCCTCCTGCAGACCTGCAGGCACCTTTGGAAAACCACAGAACGGGGAACCAAATAAACACGCGGGGCGGCTCCGGCTCACCACACCCCCACCGACCCCTGCGGGCACGCGGCGTCCCGCGGCTGCCAAGCGGTGACGGAGCTGAGCGGCAGAGAGGAGCAGCGCTGGGAGGCGCTGCCGGGAATGGGGCTCTTTGGGCAGCCCCCGGGTGTAGGGTGGGCTGGGAGGAGCTGGGTGGCCTTTGGGATGGCTCTGTGTTTGTCATCGGAGGGTGGCTCAGCACGTGGTGTCCAGTGTGTGCACCCACTGCCACGGTTCAGGATTGGAGCAGCAGTGCAAGGATGCTTTGGGAGTGTTTAAACCAAGCACATGCTGGATGCACATGATTGGGAACCTGCTGTAGTGGGGTTTGGGCTAGGTGATCTGCATAGTTTAACTGCGTGTATCAGTATAGGTTGGGGGATGAGCTGCTGGAGAGGAGCTCTGTGGGGAAGGACCTGGGGGTGACAGGTTGGCCACGAGCCAGCAGTGTGCCAATATGGCCAACAAGGCCAATGGGATTCTGGAGTGCATTAAAGGGAGTGTGGCCAGCAGGGCAAGGGAGGTGATCCTCCCCCTCTGCTCTGCCCTGGTCAGGCCTCACCTGGAGTACTGCATCCAGTTCTGGGCTCCCTGGTACAAAACAGACAGGGATCTCCTGCAGAGAGTCCAGTGGAGGGCCACAGAGATGATACGGGGTCTGGAACATTTCCACGTGAGGAAAGGCTGGGGGACCTGCGGCTGTTCAGCCTTGAGAAAAGAAGACTGAGAGGGGATCCAGTTAATATTTATAAATAACTTAAGTGTGGGAGACAAATGGATATGGCCAACCTCTTGTCCACGGCCTGTGGGGACAGGACAAGGGAAAATGGCCATAAACTGGAGCAGAGGAAGTTCTGCAATGACCTTTGTGCTTCTATGATCTTTTTCCTTTAGCAGCACACAGAGGAATGCAAACAAAGAGAGCTAACCTAAGGACGAGCTAAAAGGAAAGGTGGAACACTCTCAGTGGATTTCAGCAGGTTTGGGATCAGGGACCAGATCAGAAAGGGGATCAGCAGACCTTGCACCCGCAGTGCCTGGCTCGCCACATGCCACCACAGCTTTCCCTGCAAGCAGGAGGCTCCTAAAAGCTCAGGTGTGCAAAGTGCAGCAAACAACACTGGAAGTGGTTCTGCTGCCTAAGCCAGTCTCCACCCTGCAGGCTCCCATCACCTCCACCCCTCTGTGTCCCTGCCCTTGTTTTGCCTCCCAACCCCTCTTGCAATCTCTGTGCCCTGCCTTCCTCCTCCCCCATGTGTTGCTGACTTGACTTTACGGTGCTTCTGAACGAAGAGCTTCTTTCCATAGCTGTGGAAATGCCTTTTGTTTGGCAGTGTGTCCCAACTATGGAACAATGGAAGCCACCCTTCTTGCTTCAGTGCCATCCATGGGAGCCAGCGGCGTGTTGCAATGATGCCTGGGAGAGCCAAGCACAGATCCTGCTGCTGCCTATAAGCAAAGCAGTCCTCGAGAGCTCCCGACCTCAGTGACAGCTTATCAATTTCATGCACTGATGTCATCCCAGGAGCAGGAACAGGAGAGGAAATCTCCCTTTTGTTGTTTTGATGTGTGCCTGATGATTGCATTCGGCGCCCTCTGCTCATGTTGTGAGCAACAAAACCCCACTTTGAGGCAAACTTCACTTTGCAGACCTTTAACCGCTCCTCCAAGCAGGGGACTCTCACTTTGTCTCATCCCAATGGAGTATCTCCTTTAAGGAAGCAAACTCATTGCACAGGCAAATAAAATACAGCAAGCTGAGATGGCCCCAAGCTGTCCAGTCCAGATCAGGGTATATCCGTGTTCAAAGGAACCAGGATTTGGCTTCAGCCTACCTTTATATACTGGAGTTAAATGAGCCAGAGCATACTGAATTATTCCTGGCGGTGCCATGGACAGTGCTGATCAGGATGATGGGAAGGCATCCGTTAATCAATATGCAGATGTTTGGTTGTACAAAAACGAATTCAAACCAGTTCCAGGCTCACGCAGAGCTTTGCAGTCCAAAGGAGCACGGAGGTTCACCAGCTTTGCCTTAACATTGGTGGGAAAACCCCCCGAAATTCCACTGCCCTTGATGCGAGAGGCGGGACCTTTTGTCTTAGGTAGGACCTGTCTTCTGCATGGCCATGTTTGGGCTTTCAAACAGTGGGCTACAAAGCCCATCCCGAGGGTGATGGGAAGATGACAGTGACCACGTGGCCCTTCTACTCCAACTGTTTTGCTATTTCACACAATCTCCACCAAAACGTTTGAGTTTATTGCCATTCTCCCTTGCACGCAGCAAACCCTACGGCCGCAGCCTCAGGAAGATGATGTCCTTTAAAAGCCAAATTAGGACGAGTTGCCCCAGCAGTCCCAGTTTAATGGGAAGAGCTGGGAGAAAGCTACGTTGCTGTAATGCCAGCTGCTAACAAAGGCGATCCTGCGCTACGCGGTGGTACTTGTGCTCTTGCAGGAGATGAAAAGCCAGAGGGCTGCAGCTCACCCACAGCTGCCTTTGCTCCCTCCAGCTGCCCCTCAGCAGCCTCAGAGCAGTGGTGTGTCTGCCAGACAATTGCATGTTTGAGTGCTGCTGATGGCAGCCTTGGTGATTAAGGTGGTGGTGAGCGGGGAGGAGGGCTGTGCAGTCGTCTCTGTGGCTCCAGGAGGGCTGCCAGGGCACAGCCGAGTGGCTCCCGAGCCAAAAGAAATTGGTCTGTGTCTGTAATCAGGGAGAGGCTCTGCTGCAGCCAAAGCGAGGATAAAGAGCCAGGTTTGTGATCTTCACCAAACAAAGCAAGAGGGGGCGGGGGGGCCTGGTCAGACGGAGCATGGACATCTCCACGTCCCAACAAGAGCCTGTTTCACTCCAGTTCTTGTCTCTGAGAACAGCTGGTGCCAGGTGCTTCAGAGCCATTGCTTCCAGTTTTGTTGAGCCCATGGATCATGGTTGGTTTTAGATGTTTCCCGCAGATAAACAGGTGCCAGTGGTGCTCAGCCATACCTAAAGGTGCTCAGGTGAAGGCTGGGGCATCCTGGGTTGGGTTTCCTTTGCTCTTTGCATTTACACTGCAGCTCGGAGCTCAGCTGCCCATCGCTGCTGCATCAAACTCAGGTTTGGATGGTTGGGATGGCCTCACTTCTGCACCATTGGGGGTGAAATCAGAGCCCACTGCTCCAAAGGGCAGGCAGAGACAGCAACAGAGCATAACCTCAGCCTCTGCTCAGGACAGACATGCAAATATTTGAGGTACGTAAATGAAACAATACGGCAAAGCCACAAATGGAAGTAGGGGTACAGCTTGCTAATGACAAGCAGGATCTCCGAGCACCACAACCTGCATGATCACAGTGCCTATCCCCAGGCAGGTTTATGAGGGAGCAAGAGGAGCTCTTTGCCTGCAGAGCTGGTGGGGAATGTGTCCATCCAAGGGCGGTTCCCAGGGATGGAGCTCATCAGTGCCAGCATCAGGGAGAGATTCCAAATTCCCTCCAACTGATGAAGAGTTCCAACTGATGAACCTCTTCCTGGCATGGTCTGGTTTGGCTCAGGATTAGAAACACCTGGGTGCACAAGCACAGACCCCACCGGGAGGTGCTCAGCCACTCGAAGGGTTAATAAAATATATGGGAGATGGTTTATGAGCTTTTTCTTTTTTTTCCCTTGGAAGCCCTCATTCATCTTGTTTCCTTGTCCCCCGTCCACTCCCACCTTCCCATAGGGCCCTTAGGGCAGAGCTGCTAGGGAGGCTGAACTCCGTGGTATGTGCGTGCGTGTGGCTCCTGGCGACGAGGCTGGGTGGTAAATTCACTTCAAAGGGGCTCCAGCACCAGCGAGCTGCAGTAGGGTGTAATTACCAGAGGGGCTGAACCACCCTCCCGGGCTGTTTGAAGTAGCTGAGAGCAGAGAGGCATCAAAGGGGAGTGCCTCGCAGGGTCTGGGGAGGGAGGGCAGGAGCCACTGCAGGCACATCTCGTAGTGTCAGGAAGAACCGAGATGTGGGTGCATTGTACCTGAGTGCTCGGTGGAGATGGGGATCTCTCGTCTGTGGTGTTAGGACCAGCTCCCACACAGCTGTGCTACTGCAGGGGCAGCGGGGCAGACACCATCACCATCCCATGGAGCGTTAGGGGTTCAGACATCAGGAGGAGCTCTGAAGTGAAGACCAACTGCAGCCAAGCACCCACAAAGCTTGCATTTGGTGAAGGAGAGCTGACTTCCATTGCATGGGATGTGATGTCAGGCTCATCCTCTCCAAACTACACCCCAAACCAAATCGTGTCATCCAGCTCTCGAAAAATACAGGCATCAAAATTACTTCCCTTGGATGCTTCTCATTTCATAACATCAGAACGTGGTATAAATGGAGCTATTGTGCAATACGTGCAAATACAAAGCACAGCCATCGATAGAACAGGTGGTGAAAATGGTATTTAAATATAAAAACCAAAGTAAGAGGAGGTCAGACGCAATAAAACCAAATGAAGCATCTGAATGCACAGCTGACATCAGGAAATGCTTTAGTTCTGATAGATGCACACGTCTTTCCTGAGCCCTCTGAGGTGGATGCAGCTCAGCTCCACACTGCTCTGTTGTTTAAGAACTACAGATCACATGCAAACGTGGGCTCCCATCCACTCAACCTGATGCCATCAGTCTGCCAGGCAACGTGTCAAATCAAAGCTGGGTGCTTCAACAGAACTGACTGCTAATATAAAATTAATTACTGATAGATCCCTTCTTTTCTTCATCAGAATGCATGATAGAATCTGGATTTTGAGAGCTATTCAGCCCTAGGACAGCTCACATCTTGTTGGCTTTAGAGAAGGCGCACATGGCTGATGTCCAACAATGGGAGTCATAAGGAGAGCATGAAAACCTGCAGGACTCCTCCAATGCTGCCAGAGCTGCTGGAAGTCACCCCCCAAAATCCCCCAGTCCTGACTTGAGGTGCCTGGCCGGATCCCAAAGCTTGATGTGAAACCTGAAACCGGGGAAGTTCAGCCCAGTTTCGTGTTTTGTAAAGAAGGTTGCACAGTTCTGGCTGAGGCTCAGCCGCAGCAGCGTGGTGGGATCCTTCCTTCTCTCCCCGCACCGCTGTGTGCATCCTGGAGTGCACCCATACATCCCTCTCAGGGGCAATGGTAAATGGAAAACCCAGCACTGCAGCTGTGATGTAAGCAAAGAAGCAGAGGAAGCATTCGGCCCTAAGAAAACGAGCCTTAGCCACCAGTATCGCTCTATCTCTCCACTGTCATCATCCCATGGGTGAGTCATGCCCGCTGCTAAATAAAACGTGCATTGGCAAACAGAAAGGGGAATATGGATGACTCAGTGACACTCAGCACGGCCGTCGCCAGCCCTGGTGGGCTGTTCCCTATGGAGGAAACATGCTCGAGGGTGAGCCCAGGGGGACACGAAGGAAAACGGCTCCTGATTCAACTGCGCCAACCTATGGCATGGGGAGTGCGTTTTGTGAATACATAACTATGCAGATCATTAGCAGAGCAGGTAATTAAACTACCACATGTTACCGAAGGATGTGGCAGGTTGGACATCTCTTGGCGTGGATTTGCTGTGGATGGAGTCAGCGGGTGGTGCTGCCCCGCGTTCTGCTCAGCTTTGTTGGTGAGTCCTACTCAGGCGTGGAGGATTTTTGGTGCTCCTTCCCCCCACTCCATCACAAAGAAGGCCAAGCTCTCATTTCTGGTTGTTCAGTTGATGTTTGCCCATCGCTGAGGCCAGCAGACACGCTGCAGCTGCAACCAGTGAGCTGCAATTGGCAGTCGTGAAGCTCATGCAATTCTCAAGCCGATGCAGCTCTGCTGGTGCAAAAACAAGAGTGTCTGCCTGCCTCTGTGCCACTGTAAAACCCTCCCTGACACCAACTGAAAACAGCATCTTTCAGGGGTTCTGTTTGGCTACAACATGACTTTACGACGGCACCGGACTTGGAGAGTGGAAATAGACTGGGACAGCCTCCCAGATAACTAAGAACGCCACAATATCCAGGACATTCTCTTGTCTGGGGAAGAGCAGTTTGAGCTGAAGGATTTGATGCAGCTGCAGCATGCGTGTCCTCCAAACCCACTGCTCGTGTGCCTCCTACACTTCCTGGAGCACGCGTGGGCAGAGTGCAATGGGATGCTGCCCAGGAGAAGGGCAGGCAGGCTGAGAGCAGAGAGGAGCCCAACCTGCAGTGAGAACATTGCCCAAACGAAGCCTGCAGATCCTCAGAGTGATGGGACAGAAGCGATCTGGGTGGGTTCCTGCAGCGTGCCGCTGTGTGCCGTGTGGAGGTGTGCACACACACACACACAGACAGGCACACACACATCTCCTCCTGCCTGGCACTCAGCCCAGCTCATAAATCAGGGGCTGCAATGAAAGCAGAGGAACAGCATTTCTGACAAGCAGGGCAGTATTTATGAGCATCTGCAGCCCTCCTCCACCTCCTCATTGGGACATTGCCCTTATTAATCACTCCTCCCTCCTCCCAGCTTCCCAGTGAATGGGGCGGCTTGCAGAGGACCTGAGCTGAACTCAGTGAAGCATCTCAGCTTGTCTCTGGTGTGTTCTCACTCCAGAGGAACCCATTGCCACCAAGCACACCCAGCCGGGCCTCACGCTGCTTTCAAACTGCTGGTTCTGTGTTGTTATTTACTGGGGTTGATTTCCTGCCCGTTGCTGCTCAGTGAGGGAAGAGCCCACTGTGCAGAACACAGAGTGGGAAAAGCTGCCATCCAAAGAACTCAGGCCCACATCCTTGGAATGCACATTTTGACTTCAAGAGGCAGTGAGAAGTTGGAGCCTGAGCACATTTGAAGACTTGGGCCTTGGAATCATAGAATTATAGAGCCACGAAGGTTGGGAAAGAGCTCTAAGATCACTGAGCCCAACCCCAACCCATGCCACCATGCCCACGGACCGTGCCCTCAAGTGTCACATCCCCATGGTTCTGGAGCACCTCCAGGGGTGAGACTCCCCAGCTGCCTTGGGCAGCCCATGCTGATCCCTCATTTCTGAGATGAAATTTTTCCTGGTCCCCAACCTGAACTCCCAGATCTTTCTCCTCTATGCAGCTTCCCAGCCGCACTGCCCCAAGCCTGCAGCACTGCATGGGGTTGTTGTGCCCCAAGAGCACTTGCTCTTTCTAAAGCTCTACAGTTGGCTTCAGCCAATCCAGGTCCCTCTGGAGTGCCTTCCCTCCCTCGGGCAGCTCAACGCTCCCTCCCAGCTCAGTGCCATCTTACTGAGAGTGCACTCAATCCCCTCATCCAGATCTACAGCAAGACAGAAGCTGCATTATCACACTGTTTCACAGGTGGGAAATGGGCATGGGGACAACCTAGAGTCCATAGCTGAGCTTTGAACCTTAAATGCAGCATGATCCCTCAACCACAAGAGGATTCTGTGCTGCACATCTGCTAATGCACAGCCTGCAGGGCTGCAGCTTGCTGGCAGAAGGAGGCAAACTCCCACCTCCCTGCTCTGGGGGTCCCGGGAGGGACCAACAACCCCCCTGAGCATCTGCTTGGGTACTTCCCAAAGTGAGCTCCTTTCTGCATGGTGCCTGCTCGTCTCTCCAGGGCAGGCAGGAGGCTGTAATTTGTGGGGATGAAGAGGTGGTTCCTGGGGCGGTTAGAGCCTCAGAGACTGCAAGTTCCTCCCCAGCAGCGTCTGTCACCACAGCTCTGGGCTTGGGTTACTTACTGGGAGGTCTTCAAAGCTGGGGAGTGGAGGTGGGGAGCAAAACAGAACCGTCAACCCCTTCCTCTCCACTGCCCTGGCAAATCAGTCCAGGGCAGGATGGTGGGGAAGCATCACCGCAGCCCTGTGTGGTCCCCAGGAGACAGAGCTGCTCCTTCCAGCTCCACTGCAGCACCCAACTGGTGTTGGCCATCCAGAACCAAAGAACTGCTTAATGCAGAGACATTCAAATCAACGCATTCCTTCCTGTGCATCTCCCCATCTCCTCCACTCTGTGAACTGCCCCTTTTCTCCCCTCCGAAGCACTCTGCAGTCCAGAGGGCTCCAGGCATGCAGAGCTGTCATGGATGAACACATTCTCCAGACACACGCACCAAGAACATGGCATGTTCACTTCCCAACATCCTCATCCCATAGCCTTCCCCAGCAGACAGCTGCTGTGTGGCCAGGAGATGCGTTTCCTATCCACAGTTGCTCCTCACAGAACGAGGAAGACCGGAGCTCTGCTCCGACCCTTGCACCTCTTCCCAGAAAAGAAGAATTTTCTCACTGGGAAGAAACAGAAATGTTTCATTTTCTGTGTTTTTCTGGGAGAGCATCCAGACACAAGTAAAAAAAAAAAAAGAAAACATCCCAATATTCCGTTTCAGATCCACTGGAAAAATAAAGTTCATTCTTGGAAAGAGAGCAAAGGAAATGGCTTAATCTCAGACTGGTTCCAGTTCCAAACTGGTTTTGCTCGCACACACGCAGCCCCTCCCGAGTGCCCGGGCAGTTTCCCAGGGGATGGAAGCCCTTTAGGATCAGCAGTGCTGTTCCAGATGGGTCCTGCTGCCCCACAGATGTGATTTACCCCATGTACTCGGGATATCAATGTTTGCAGAGCCTGAAACAACATTGCCCTTTGCTGGTGCTGGGCAGAGCACTGTGCTGCTGGGAGCTGCATCTGCTGCCATGAAGGGGGACAGTCCTGATCCATTTGTGGCAATTAGAACAACATCAGTGACACACAGACCTCAGAAGAGCCAAGGGAGTGATGATGATCCAATGCACTCGTGCTCTCACAAGGCCTGTGAAATGCAGAAGCAGGGTCCAACTCCCCACTCACCAATGCCAATGTAAACCTGAAGTAAACCCACTAAAATTTATACTGGCTTGAGTAAAAGGAGCTCCCAGCCAAGGAACTTTTCCTGTCCCTGACTGCAGGTTTCTCCTTCCCTGCATTTTTCCCACTTGTGGCTAAAGCATCAGCACTGGGAGCTTCTTGCAGCGATGCCAGGAGGGCACAAACCTTCCGAGAGGAACGCCGTGCCCGCTGGGTCTGAAGGTCCACGCTGCAGGGATGCATCTGTGCTACCTGCAGCTCCAGAAATGCAACAGAGCTGTCAAAGAGGCTGCAGTGAGAAGTGACAAAGCGTGCAGCTGGGACCCTTCGCAGCAGAGCAGCTGCTTGGCATTTCATTATCTGGGCACTTCATTATCCGGGCACTTCATTATCCGGGCATTTCCTTATTCAGCTTTCCTTGCTGTCAGCACCTTCCCTTTAGCTGCTACCTAAATGTGATGCCAGTGAGGCTGGGACCAGCAGGCTTGCAGCCCTGCTATCAGACCCCCACCTGCAGGGACATCCCCTGGACTCCATCACAGCAGTGCAGCTGCTGCCCCTCCAGCAGAGCTTTACGCCCCAGGAGCCGCCGGATCCACGTCTAGCTCAGCTCCAAATGTTAATTCCTGGCTGCAGCCGTTCCAGCTGCAGTTTCCATTCCAGGCTGCAGAAGCAAGAAGCGCAGGGTCAGGGCTGCGAGGCATTTGAAATGCCACGATGCTGAGACAGTGCCCGGGTTTGGCTGCATCCCTGCCCCCGATTTGTGCTGCTGCCAGCTCCCGTGAGCAGCCCAGGGCTGGCGACCCACGGCTGCACCGCAGAGCGCCCGTCTCTGGAGGGCCCTCCCAGGAGGAAATGTGGTTTCACAGTGGCTGCTTGTCCGTGGGATCTATTTGGAGACACGACCCCGCCCTCCCAAGGGCTTGATGGATGACCAGCCAGGAGGATAAAAGGCTTTCCTCTTAAAGAAGACCAGCTAAATATAAACCTTCGTTGGCTTTAATGTGTCTTGAGGGCTAACTGAAACCATCTGCAATGGTAAATCCGCTCTCCCAGGCCCCGCTGTTGTCTGCGTGCGGCTCCAGAGCCCGGAACTGGCAGAGCCTGCAGCAGGGTGGGATGGTTGGGGCTCAGTGGGACAGAGCTGCACCCAGCCTGAGATGCAGCAGAGTCCGGGCTGCTCCGTGGGAGGCTGCTGCAATGTGGGGCGCTCCCGAGGTGCTGAGAGTGAGGAGCTGCTTCAGCCTGAATGCTGCTCGGGGGGAATGCAAAAGCAGCTCAGCACCCCTTCCCTTTCTCTCCTTGTCTTTGCAGAGGTGATTCCCTCAGCAAGCAGGGAAGAATCAGCAATGGAGTGGACAGAACTTAAAGAATCATAAAGGTTGGAAAAGACCTCCAAGATCACCAAGTCCAGTCACTGACCCACCCCCACTGTGCCCAGCCGTGTCCCTCAGTGCCACATAGCAGCACAACACAGTGGAGGGGCTCCAGCACTGAGCCCCTGCAGCTGAGCTGAGCAGCAAGGGGTTCTCTGGAAGCCAGGGCTGACCTACTGACTCTGTTTGAGAACATCTCTAGAGGGATCTGGGGCAAATAACCATTAATTAGCCCTGAGAGGATGCACAGTGAGACATATGGCTTAGCCAAGAGCGGCAGGGAGAAGTCAGGTTCATCCTACCACCAGCTGGTGGTGATAGCATTGCAAAATGAACCTCCTTGCTGTGGGGAAGTGGGAAGGATGGATGGGTAAAGCCCTCCCAGGGCTTGGATGTGAATAGGCAGGAGCTCCCATGGTCCATTGCTGCTGTTTGGGAAACATTCTGTCACTGTCAAAGTGTTAATCAATCCACAGAGTGTCAATCAATCCACAAAGTGTTGATCAGTCCACAAAGTGGATGCGGCAAGCTCACATTACCAGGTCAGATAAAGACAAATGCAAAATGGAAGGACGTGGAAGTGGCTTTAAAGAAAGAGAAGTTCCATTTTCAGCTCAGCTCTGCAGAGTTGGGACAACCACGGTTGTTCCAAAGACAGAGCAGAGCCCATCACTAAAGCCATGGAGCTCTACACATGGAGGACCAAAACCAGCTCCTTCAGCTCCAATCACCCTGGGATCAGACCCAGCTGAGGGCACACATCCACCTGCTGAGCAAAAAGACCACACCGTTCCTGCAGGCCAACCCCAGCCCCAGCCCCACTGCAGCACCAGCCCCATTGCAGCCCCCTGGCCGCTGCCCTGCATGGGGAGAGCTGCGGTCTGTGCTGTGCCAGGGCTCCCTGCCAGCCCCGGCCAATGGCTCCTACGCCTCTGCTCCCAGTTTAGAAGCCTCGTTTTACTGCTTCCCAAACACAGCGGGTTCGGCTCGGTGCACCTTCTCCGGTTTACTCTGCGGAGGATGCGGGCTCGAAATAGTAAAAGGAAGGGACACCTAAAAATAAAACATAATTACAGAGGGAAAGGGTGTTTGGAGTTCAGAGCTCCTGGCCCTGCTGCTGACAGCAGCCAAGGCTCCGGGCTCTCTGCTCCTGGGGTATGAGGATGTTTTACCATTTTCAAGGGAACATAAATGCAGCACAATGGGCCGGCCCTGAGGCAGCTGAAGTCCTCTGCTCAGTGCCTTATCTGTGCCTGCTGAGAACCAGAGGTGATGAAGGACAGTCCTCTATCCGTGTGTGATCACAGCTGGGGAAGGAAGAGCTGAAGGCCCAGCCAGCTGCCCCAGCAAAACAGTGCTCTGGAGGGTTTTCCCAGCAGAAGCCCAGACCCAGCCCTGCTGGCTGAAGCCAACGTGATTCCATCGACCTGAATAGGAATTGGGAATTCAGCATCGCTGGTGAATGCTGCCTATAGATCTAGCAGACAGTTGGGCCAGGACCACGTTAGGTCCTGACATTTTGTGTGCTCCTGCTTCCAAGGAACAAAGACAGAAAGAAAACGTCCTCATTTAAGTCCTGTTTACCACCACTACGTTGCCATCTAGGTGCTCTGCTGACTGCTGTTCTGAGGTGGCCCAAGCACAGCCCAACATTTAATGCATGGCTTTCTCAGCATTTAACCCTCAACGTGACCATCTCATTTTTACAGGTGATGAATGGAAGAACACGTGCCTTTCCCAGTGGATGGACAAGAAAAAAAACCCTGAAGACTTTTACCTGCACTGCCCTGCAAATTCACAGTGCTCCAGCTGGAATGAATCCGCCTTGGGATGGAGCACAGCAGCCACACAGCAATTCCTCTCATCAGTTCTGGATAAGCAGCATCCTCAGCTGTCATAGGGCAGTTAATGACTAAGCCATCAGGTTTGGATCTGGTCTGGCTGAGAGCATCTCCACAGGCACCATCTCCCCCTTCCTGGCCCGCCTGGGCAGTGATTCAGAAAGCACAGCATCACCTGCTGAATCATCAGCAGAGCTTCCTGCACCAGCCGGCTCCATGGGGAGAACTCCCAGGCAGAAACCCACTGACCAAGCCAAGCTCTGCCATGCCTGTGGGAGCTGGGGGCTGCTGGCCAAGGAGGAAGGGGCCTTGCCCTGGGTGTCTGCTCAGTAAGGCTCCTGATGGATGCACTCCTTGTTCACTGGGGTTTCCCAAATTGAAATGGACCAGATTGTCACGTGCACAAGAATAGCATGTGAAGACCCCAAGGAATTCAGGGAATTTGCTTTGTCCTAGCTGCTGCAGAGCTGTGTCACAGAGGCAGGAGGAGCACCTTGCCCGAGGTGGTACGGCCACTGCGGGCTGAGCGGGGCTGGGAGCAGCAGCCACCTCCCCACACCAGCACTCCCCAGCCCATGTTCCAGCCAGCAGACAGCAGCCTGTGTGGAGGGCTCACTCCCACTGCACAGCATTGCTGCTTTCACAGCAGGAGCAAGACAGCACAAGCAGCACTTCCCCCTGCCATACCCCTTCCTTTGCCTGAGGAGCCTTGGTTATCTCTTCTCCCCAGTCTGATAGGCTCCGTCTGTCCGTCTGGGCAGGACAGAAGCTCTGCCTGTTGACTGCACATTGTCTGTGTCTGCCTGGCAGCCTTGGCTCTCCTCATCCCAGCGCTCTCTGTCTGCCCATCTCCCAGCTCAGGAGGGAGCCCGGCTCCCCACTGCTGCGCCTCTGGCATTCTGGCAGCATCTCTCCATGCGTGGGAGGAGGTGGTGGAGTAAGGGAAGAGCTGAGAGCTTTACACAACACCGACCGGATGCTGCAGCACTCTTACCCAGCCGTGGAGGTGGAGAACCCGTCCGGCCCAGGGGCAGAGCATGCACAACACGAGAGCTGAGCACTCGTGCACTTGTGCCCACATCACGGGGTGGATTTGCAAAATCAGGTAGGGGTGTGAGCTGCTGGGCTGCCCTCTCCCTCAGAGACAGGTAAATGAGCACATCTGGGGCCAATCCTAAACAGGGATTGTGGAATGTGGGCCTGGATCCAATGGTGCAAAATGGGTTTTGGGACACCTGGAAACCCAAAGCTGGAAAGATGGGGACACCTGGAAAACTCGTTTTGTGGTGCTATGGACTCACTGAGTGCAGGGAACACTGAACGCTTTGCCAATAAGAGAGGCAAATACCCCAGTGTTGGCTTTCAGAATAAGATCTCCTTTGCTTTCATCCCCCAATGAATGCTTTGGGAGAGGAACTTTCCAACACAACGCTGTGTTCCTGCTGAGAGTGGAGGTGGGATCATGGGAGGGAGCAATTCCCAGAACAGCAAAAGTAGAAAAGAACAGAACATTGCATTGGAATAAGAGCCTGGGTTGGTGGTTACCAACAGAGATCTCACACAATACCAAACATCCTCCAGCTCCCGTGTGAGAGCAGCACTGCGCAGAGAAATTGAAACAGAGAAGACAGCGCGGCCAAAGCGGGTGCAGATAATCTGTGGAGGGATAAATGCAAGTCGTTAAAATCTTGGGCTGGTGGTCCAGCACAGAAGTGATCACAGTTCCATGCGGTTCATCCCCTGGGTCAACACAAGGCTGTCTCCTTGGGCCTATCCCCGCTATTGGCCCTGGTGACGGGATGTCTCCCAGGGCTATAGAAACGCACTGAAAGCTCAGCAGGATGGTGGTTCCATCTGACAGCCACCCTCTATTTCCCCTCTCTTTCATCCCTCGAGTTAATTAGTTACCTGCTGATGTCCACTAGAAAATCTTTCACCCTCCTTGGGCATCTCCCAGCCCCTCCCCACCATCTGATTCAGCCTTTTGTCACCAACCCGTCCCTCCAGCTCCTCACCACTTCACTGCTCTCTCCTGAACTCTGGCAGTGGTTTTCTTCCGGCCGGAAGGCTGAAATTTTCCACAGCCAGAAGCAGATCCCGGCATCACACAGCACACCACCACAGAGCTGGGGCATGGAGCTGCTGTCTGCTGCTACGGGGAGAAGACAAGAAGGGGCCCCAAAGCCCAGCACCAATGCAAACCACCTCCACGTCCCACTGCATGTTTTGCTGCTGGTTCACCCAGCACTAAAATGAGGTCTGTATCCTTGTTAAGATGCTAACAGAAGGGACATAAAGGGAGAAGGATGGCTTCTCGAGCCGTAACGCATTCTCCACCCAGACTGAGAGAGGGAGAACAGTCTGAGCACTCTGCGTGTGCTGCTGCAGAGCTCTGGGGCAGGCTGAGTTATTTTAGTGAAAACAGCAAAACCAGAGGAGCTTAAGGTGAACCGACCGACCCACACAGCCCTGGGTCGGAGGCAGAGAGCCTCCTGTTGCTGCTTGCCCACATTGCAGGCAGCAGCAGGTTATTAAGGAGCTGCCTCACGAGGTGCACAGCACAACGCTGCAATGCACGGCGAGGACCTGCAGCCATGGGGACAGCTTTGGCCGCCCACCTCCATCGCCCAGGGGTGACACAAGAGCTGCGGGGCCGTGGGTGGTGCTGGGTTACTCATGTCCGGCAGATGCAGCGCCCCAGGACAGCGGTGGTGGAAGGCCAGTGCCATCTATGGGTCACATCCTGCCTCGGTCACTTTCTGTGCTGAGCTGGGAGAAGGGACAGCAGTGGGGATGGGGCTGGCTGCGAGGACTGCTGCATGGAAATGGCATCGTTCAGCTGAGAAGGGGAAGCTGTGGGTTTGGGATGTGCTGATGGAGCAGCTGTCAGCTGGGGTGGGGGGAAAAGAGTCCTAATGAGGGCAGCAGAGGCGCCAGCCTGGCATCCACACCTGGGACAACACAGAAAGCCCCCGATGGAAGAAAAACTGTCCTGTCCTGAGTTATGGGGACACCACGCACCCCCAGATGTGAATGCTGCCTCATAGCAAGGGATGAGAAGAGCAGAATGTGTCCTATAAGCAGAGCAGTTACAGCACACAACGGTGAAGCAATCTGCCACCTCCAAGCTACCTGCTCGTGCCCAAACTGGGAGGAAAACCCACCTCCCGAGCACCAGGGAGATGCTCTAACAGTGAGTTTAGACCTCTCCTGATGCACGATCCTCTCCCAGCCTCCCCCAAAGCAGGGACAAACACTGGCTGTACGTGCAAACCAAGCATCGCTAAATGGGAACTGCAATTTTGGCCCAGCAAATACACAGAGGTGGACAGATGAAAGAGAAGTGGGACGGCTCCCAGAAGGAGCCCCGGTGCCCGGGGTGGCTCCGAGCCTCGCAGATCAGCCCTGCATGCCCTGGGGACGCAGCACCCTCTGCTGCCGGCTCGGAGCAAAGAGCTTCGCTGACGTTTTGCTGGGGATTTCCAGGCAGTTTTGCGGTTGCTTGGATTCAGTCATGCGTGCAGAGCCCCTTCTGCTAGCAAGTATGATGGATGATCGGAGTGAACTGAGAAAGAAAGCCATTAACTTGTAAAGCCCTGTTAATCAGCTGCCTGTGATTCTAGAAAACAGAGCGTGAGCAGGGAGGGACTCCCGGACATGAAGTGCAATGCTTTAACACATACATCCCTCCTCTGGAGGGTGGGAAACGCTTTAGGATGCTTAAATCTGATCTCAGTCCAACTCGAATAGGAAATCCATCACCAATAGCCCCACAGAGCAAAGCTCTGCTTTGTGATGGGAACCTCGAGATTTATCTGGCACGGTGAGATTCAACAGGTGATCTTAAATTGCAAAACCTCCCTCTGTTCTTCCACCTACAGACCTTCTTGGAGTCACAGATTTCTTTACCTGTACGTAATTGAATTAGCTAAATTGAGGCAAAAAAGAGAAAGGAAGAAGCGTCCAGGACCGGTGCATAACCGCCTCTCAGCGTTACCTAAAGGTGTTTTCTGATCAAAGAAGAGCTTGCCAAAGGTTAACAAACATTCCCAAAGCAAACCCAGCCTCAGTCCATCTTGCACTCCAGCAGGCCTATCTGTGCAGATTTGCAGTGATTTTAACACTTGGAGTCTTTGCACAACGGAGCAGTGTGAACACCAAGCCCCTCCTCGAGGACTTGCTGTCCCACTGGTGTAAATGAGCAGGTGTGCTCCAGGACAATGGAATGGGGTCACTGTGTGTGCTTGGCAAGTGGGGGCCAGGTAAAGTGAGCTCAATCTGCCTTCTTCCTGAGGGAGCACTGAATGAACCCCCAGTCTGCAAAGGGATGGCTGAAAACCAGAGCAGCAGGCCAGCACAAAGGCATCGCCTGCATTCGTGCAGTGATCCTCTGCAGGCTGAGACATAAAACCAGGCAGAAGAGGCATCTTGGCCAAGATAAAGCTTAGTCTCAGCAGTTTGTTGTTATTCCCTAACTGAATTTTGTTTTTTCTCACACAAGGGCTGGCCCATCAAAGCAAGATTGCTTATAGACTTCTGACAGCCAGTTCCCAGTGCCAGCATTAAGTAACACACCGAGTGGTTCGAACTGCAAGCAGTTTGCAGGCTGGAAGGAACCTAATTGGTCTGCATGGAAAACTCCCCAGTGGGACAGAAAGCAAACACGGATCTTGATGCAGCCCGTTGGCTCATCAGGAGCACACTGAGGCTGCCAACATGGTTCTCTGACATCCTGTTTCTCTCTGGCTGCTCCACGGGGTCAGTCTGCATCAGAAGCATGAGGAGAGCTTCCTGTTTGCACTGCTTTTGCCCAAGAAGCTGCTCTCAGGGCAGAGGTGAAAGGATGTACAGCCAGATGAAGTGTGCTGGGGGAACACTGGGAAGAGCAGACAGTACCTCTATGACTCCTTCAGCCCTGGTGAGCCTTGCAATATGCTGCAGCACCTGGTTGTGGCTGTGCAGTTGATCCCTGGTCAGACCAAGGCTGGGAATGCCTTCATTTAGATCTCAAATGCATCCGTCTATAGACAGGCCTGCACTGCACTGATGCACCTGCAGAAGGCAATCAAGCAATGGCTGAGCTAAGAGAAGCATCCAGGAGTTCCATTGTGAAATGGGAACATGCTTAAGTTTTTCCACTGGGTTGGCCTGGGCCAGCATTAATGAATGCTGCTCTGCAGCCAGGTGGGAGCAGTCTTTGCTAACTGAGAGCTCCCATCAGGGCTGCTACAGCACACCGAGGCACCCCTGGCTCTCACATCACAGGGCATCGTTTCTCCATTTCCACCTGAGGTCTGTGGGAGGTTCCCTTTCTTTCTGAATCACCACAAGTCCCACCGACCAGCCATGCTCTTCTCAAGGTCAGTGGCGAGCAATGTTAGCCTCACACGAGCTGTTACAGCCCACTGCAAAGCAGAGACTTCCCAGCACAGCGACTGATCTCTAACCTGAGGTGAAGGGCTCATTCATACAGCATAGCATCCAAAGCTGCCTCTGGTTGTCCACGAGCTGCAGTTCCAGTGGTGCACCCCAGGAGAAGCAGAGGAGTTCCTTAAGACCTTTTTATGTCCTTTCATAGGAATAGGAATGCTGTTATAATCTCTCACAAGCAGCATTTGCAGTTTATGTTGCTTCAGGGAAATACCGTCCAGCAGAGCTGAAAGCCACCAATGTCCTTTTTGTCCCAAGGGCTGCCATACAGGGAATGTCCTGTCACTGAAGCTTCGGGCTGCAGTGCAGCTCATCACTCAGACCAACCAATGGGTAAGAGCAGGAGGCAGTGGCTGACAGCACACAGATCCCCTGCCCTCCCACAGATCTCCTCCTGCTCCTGTTATTATGGTGAAGACTTATCTCAGCTGTGAGCCCAACTCAGGCTCCTCATCAATCACCTAAAAGCACTGGCAGCAGAGCAGCCTGATGTACCATCACCTCCCTGAGCACCAGGGGGACTGAACACAAAGAAAATAAAAGTCACCACCGTCTCCCTGTGTTCCAACAGCTGCCTTCTAACCACCCCCACTGCACTGAGTTGAGCGGACGCATATTTGCTGTCAAAGCTCACTTGTTTGCTGCCTTTCGTATCCCATCATGTAGCTCAGCCTTTTCCTGATTCATTTCTGTGAATTACAGAACATGTCACGTAGATCCAGAAGAAGACAGAACACAACCAGACCTGAACACGGCCACAGATGTCCCACCGAGCAGCTGGCCTGCAGAAAGCACTGGCAGGGTGTGTGCTTTTCAGGAAAGAAGGCACAGATGCAGCAGCGTTGTGCTGCTGTTGGGCAGGAGCTGTGACACCGAAGGGAGCCATGGGAAGGCTTGGCTCTTCCCGAGTTAACAGCTCTCTTCTAACTCCAAACGTTTCTCTGTACAAAGTCCACAGAAGCCTTTGAGATCTGCTCGCTTCCTAGGGACGTTTTCTTTGCTTTGTTTTTCTCCTTTTTTGCTGTAGCTCTGCTGCTGTCACAGAGCTGGGGTTGGCTGCTTGCTTGGGACGTGTGGGCAGGAGCCCAGGGGAGAGGGGGAAAGAGCAGAGCTAATTACAGGGGATGCTCTAAAAATAGAGCTGCTTTTCCCCTCGTCCGTGTGCTGGTGTGAGAGGTAGGTGTTGTTCTGGTTCCTTGCACAGCTTTAGAAAAGCAGAAGGGCAGAGTTACTGCTTTACACGGGTTTAAACTAAGCTCAGTTACGCCGCCGTCACAATAGAAACAACTGAAGTAATCGGACATATTTAGCTTCCTTTCCTTCCTGCTTTCCCTGCTGTCTCTTTTCCTTCCACGTTCTTTATAGGGATATCAACCACCAATCCCTTCCCTGCAGATCCTCTGTGGCTGCAACGTGACCACATCCTGCCATCCTGCCCCCAGTTACATCAAAAAGGAAAAGCCATCAGAACTGGCAGTGCTCGGCTGGGGAGGAGCAGCAGCAGCGACGGGCCGGATCCTGGGGGTGCACACAGACCTTGGTGAAGAAAACCAAGCCCTGGTTTGCCTCGCTGCACTGACAAATCCCATATTGCAGGAGTCTGGGGGAGGAAGGCTGTAAGAAGAGGGGCTTTGTGGTCCACCTGCTGAAAAAGATGGAGATGTTTGTGTTGTGTGAACTGGTTCAGAACGGCACTTACCAGCACTGCACTGGTGCAAATAAGGGCAGCACGGTGAGTGCAGGGTTAGGACTGGTGCCCACGGGATCCCTGTGCCTGTTTGCTGTCTCAGTTTTCATTCAGCAAGGCCTGAAGGGCTGAGGGGGGGTATGCATGGAGCACACCTGGCTGCACGCTCACTGACCTGCAGTGCATGGAGGGTGAGATGGCTGCACGTAACCGCTTCCCAGGCAGGGCAGTAGTTAATGATGTGTCCTCAGCCCAATCTGAATTCCCATTCTGGGGGTTTAAACTGCAAAAACTTGCCTTGCCCTGGGCAAGTTCAGCTCGGGCAGCTGCCACGCTGGAACAGCTGGATTCTCCTCGTCTGTTGAAGAGATTCAGAGGAAGAAATCCTCTGATTAGCAACGTCTGTGGCCAAAAGGGCAGTTTCTAGTGGTAGACTCTGAGAAAATCCCAGCTTCATCCACACGGGGCAGCAGCAGCAGCAAAAAGCGAACGTGACCATCCTTGAGAAAGGCCTGCGCAGAGTTTGTTCTTTGTTGGGGTCACCACCTCTGGAGTTTCTGTTTTCCTTGTGCTTCCAGAGCCTGGGTTCGGGGACGAGGTGGGGGAGAGGCTTTGTGTGCTGTAACCATTCCCCTTCCTAAGGCTGGTGGAAGTGCTGGGTTAACACACACACAGCAGCCCAGAGACTGCTGTGACACACAATGGGAAGGGCAGACAGCGGCTTCAGACCATAACTGGTCACCTGGGATAGATCCATGGCTTGCAAGGACATTGGAAAGCCAGCAACTGCAAAAAGGCTGCAGGGACTGTCAGTGAGATGGCTCCAGGACTGCTGGCATCCAAGCAATGGGGCAGAAGTCGTGGAAAGTTCTCTGGGAAACAAACTGAACAGGAAACCATTCTGTTGTATCAGTGCACAGAGCGGCCGCTGCTGCGCCATAAAAGCTTTCACAGGGCTATTTGTCATTTACTGACAGCACAGAAACCATAAAACATTTCCCAGTGCTGGCTCTGCCGAACTACCATTTATTATCATTATCAGTATTATTATCAGTATCTCACAGGCAGATACTGAGAGGTGCATTAGGTTGCACCCAAAACAAAGGCAATGCATTGCTGGCTCACAGGAGAAAATGAGTCTGATGTGAAGCATCAGGACTGAACGTTGGCAGGCCTGTCTTACTGCAGTTTGATAGGCAGGGCACCTCTGTGATTCTGGGCACAGAACCTGAGGCCTTCAATGAAAGCCCATCACGCTGCATCTGCTCCAGCCATTCACACTCAGTGGCATTACCTAATTGACACGACCTTTAATTCCAGTGTTTTTGTTTCTGGGATATAGAAGTGAAGTAATTTGGCTCTCAGCTTCTGATTCAGCCTTGCATTGAATTTGGACTTGCAGGGTCTGTCCTAGCAAAGCATGCTGCGGGGTTATCAGCGTGCTGAAATCACACACACTGCCTGTGCCTGTGTTAGGTCAGGGCTGAATGCAAGCGTGTTTTACAACACAGAGCAGGAATACATCATCTAGGATATTCTCTGAAAGCACCCATTGCTTTTTGGTAGCATCATCATTTTTAAGCGGGCTTCAAACCACCAACACAGCATGTAACATCTGTAGGTTTGCAGTCGCTATGAATAAACTGTGGGTGAAACTGTGAGCAGTTGCACGCCTCGTCCTGGGTTACCTAGCGATGTTTATGGCTCCCTGTGTGACTCACTGCTTAATTAGTGCTTGCATTACCTAAGGATCCTGAGGTCCCAGCCAAGAGAAGACCCCGTCGTGTTATGGGCTGTATGTGCAGGGAGACGGCCTGAGAACACACAGCATAAACAGAGCAGGCAGAGGAAGGGAAACAGGAGCTGTGAGAGGGGCTGGCTGCCCCACAGCAGAGCAGGGTGGGAACTGAACCCCTTATCATCCCATCTCTGCAGTTATCTACAAACTAAGCCACGCTGTACCCTCCTGTACTTAGGAAAGTAAATCTGGCAACTGGGATTATGCAAAGCCGTGCTCAAGTAAAAGCAATACTCCCATCTGTATGTATTTCCTTAAATGGTGCTATTTTTACTGATATTAAATGGTCTTGTTATTAAGGAAAGGCAGAAACAGGAAGAGGCTCGATGTGAGATAGCAAACCGCTGCTCAGGGAAGCGTGTGTGGTTTTGATCATCTGTTCCTCATATACCTTAAAGAGAACACAGCCTCCAAGGTGCTTCATCTCAGTTCACTTCTCATAAGCTGAGCATCTCAAGTCCCAGGCCACGACCAATGACATGCTGGCCTCACTCTTAACAGCATCCTTGCCTCCCTGCAGCTCAGAACCCAAAGAACATTCCCTCTGTTTTCTTTTCCTCTGAGTGGAGCCCCTGGAAGGAGCTGGAGCCTTCTATCAGAATTCAGAACGTTTGAGCTCTGCAATGAACTCCAGCTGCTGTTTTTCAGAGACCAAACACTTCACTGCTCCACGTCCTTGCACAGAACGAGGAGCAAGGAGATCTGGTCATGGAAGCAGAGAAAGAAAGGTCAGAGATCTGGGATTACCACTTTTTGGGTAACTCCTTCCTTCTTAGAACTTGATGTGCTATCCCAGTTCTCCATGGCATACTTCTGCCTCCAGCTGCTGGCAATATCCACACCCTCCTCCTGGCAGCCTCCCCTGCAGGACCAGCTCGAGTGAATCCACAACACAGGACATCAATCTGTAACATAAACCTCCAGGCTGCTACAATCAATCCTTAACACAGCAGGCACAAGGATGGGCTCCAGATCAGCTCCTTGAAGCACAAAGCAGCAGCAGTGCTTAAGTGAAGATGCAGAACAGTACATCTAAGAAGAAAATACAGGGAAAGCACAAACCTGAGCAGAGAACATGCTTTATTGAGAAGTAGATACAAGAACAGCACATTCTACCACATCATGGGAACAGGGTTTAGCTTCTGCACAAGAACGGCCTTCTTCCCTGCTCCACAGATCTACTTTGTTGGATATTCTCATGAGTAGCTGTAGTTAGGTACAAGACAGGAGCAAAGGGCATGAGACAGCAAAATTCAGTAATGCCCACAAAGTACACATCAGTGACTGATGATCTTTTTTTTCTTCTTTTTTTAAAGAGGCAGAGAAAGGCAGACAACCACCAGAAGGGCAAGAGAACTTTTCCACACAAGGATGGGTCAGTGGTTAACAGGAAATGGCTCCCACCTACTGGTATGGTATGCTGCAAGTGCTTCACTTCGGTCACCACCAACGAAAGAGCACTGCAAGGTTTCAATGCAATCAGCACTATACGATGCTGCCATCACCTACCCCAAGTCTGTCCCCCTCCTTTAATCACACTGGAGCCATATAGCAAACTCGTGGCACAAGGACAGTGGTTATACTTGAAAGCCATTGTATGATAGCTTCATCTGGTGCTGCTGATGGGACAGAGGAAGTAAAAGCTTTCTTGTTTTACAAAGACAAACAAGGATGCACTGTCAGAGAAACAAACCATCCACACAGCTACGTGAAGCTGCCACTGATGCACGAACATCAACTGCAGGCAATCCAACAACTGGTGACATTTGGATTTCAGAGCTTCTGTGGCTGTTTGGATAAGGCTAACCAATATTTATCTGTAGTGAAGATTCCACTTCTTCAGTCTCGAGGAAAAAACTCTTCCTCAATAGAAAGAAGCCTACGATCCAAAACACCTCCAGTGAAACACACTCAATGGGCTGTTTCTGTGTGAAGGAAGCCACCAACTCCAAGAGAAGAACCAGGCAAGCAGCAATATGCAGTGACAGAGCTGTCTCCAACAGGAGGGGTGCTGCTGTAGCTCCAGCAGCACACACCAAGAGCAGCTCTATGAAGTTTATCAGACTGTGACATTCTCAGGCAGTCAGCTTGCACTCCTCTGGGATAACACCATCAATCACACCACTCAGTTACAAGGTATGTGAGCCTCTGACTGCACAGTCTTAACTGTGTGAAGACCTGCTGTGTTGTATGGAAAACACTGCTCAAAGAGGCGGCGTGTTGCCTCAGTAGAATTATTTCATACATGGAATGGAACAGCCCATCAGACAGGACGAGATAAAAATGCTGAAGTCAGTGTAAATGGCAGCTTGGTAGGAAAACAGCCCTTCTGCAAACAAGTGTTATTAGACCTTGTTCAAAAGCCACAGAAGTTACCTCCATCACTTACAAAGCAAGGAACCTGAAGGAAGAAACAACCAGGTAACAGGACACAACACAACCTCATCGGAATAAGAACATGAGGGTAAGACCAGTGACTGGACAGGTACAGTACCAGATACCAGAACTCCTTGGGCCAGTGCTACTAGGAGCTTCGTTTGGGTCCTATACAGATCCAATCCTTGCAACCTCATTGAGGCCGAAACATAAAGTTCCTCAGAACTAGCTTCTGGTGTGCACAAAGATCCGGGCCAGAACAGTACCAAGGGGAGCTGATCTTTTGGGAGGGTACTGTACCAGCCAATCACAACAGCAACAGGTACAACAGGGATCCCTAGGGTACTTCCTACTGCTGGGGTTCACTGGCTTCAGGAGTGACAGACAGATAAGTTCCCTTAGGAGGGGTCCATTTCAAACAGCTGGGATCCATTATCTTATTGCTGTTGGATCTTTTTGCCTCTTTGGCTATCCATTCATCAATCAGATCCTGAGGAGAAGAGCACGAAAGGGCAGGTTAAAACAAACAGGCTGTGATGGGAGAACTATCCAAAGCACAACATCAATGCCCAGAAATCTGATGAGCCCACTCCATAACTGCTGAGCATGTCAAAAATAACTTCTACTTCATAGCACTTTCTAGAAGCACTTCAAACCACACTGATAAGGCTACTTGTAGCTACAAAGCTTCAGGAAAGAGCACATCAATGAGAGAAACTGTCCTATCTTTGAAGGTTTATAAATCACTTGTCTTATACTTAATGAGGATATAAACAGGGCACGTTCAGGATTCATTTCACCACTGTGCACCCATTTGCCTAATAAGGGTTAGGCACGATGAGGGACAAGAGAGGAACGTCAACCCAGCATTCCCCTAAAAGCTGCTTACAGTGAGTAATGTTGTTCCACACATTAAAAGGAAGTCAGTCCATGCAGCCTATTTCTACACTACTGAAGAATCATGCTCAGTGCCAATGTTTTATTTGAACAGCTACTGCATTTCAAAGTGATGGTGCTCCCCACTGGAATCAAAAGGCAGGGAAGCCCCAGCACTGAACAAAGGTAACACTAACTTCATTAGTCCATGTGAATCTAACAGCTAAATGGGAGGAAATAAAGGTGCAGAGAGAGCCATCAGAAACCTTACCTGTCTTTTTAGCACCAGGTGTTTTCCCTTCCAGTACTTCAGCATCTGCAGGGCCTGCAGTGTACTAACAATGTCGACAGGGTTTACTGCAGTCTCCTGGCTGATTTCTGCAAAACAAAATCAGTTTAGGTTAGAACAGAAACAAATTCCACTGCAGCAGTCTATAATAGTTAGTTTTCAACTAAAGGCATCACGTTTGAGGTGATAAACACAAAATGCCTTGCAGATATTAAGGAGGCATGCACAGTGCTATTGCTGTGCCTGACCTGAAGCCTCTGACTGCTCTGGTTGTCTGCAGCACTGTTACACAGCTTGTCTGCAGTCATTTCACTGGCAGAATATTGGAAAGTTTTTGGTAAGAAGTCAGTACACACTTCAAGAACTCACCAAGTTGGATTATTTTGCTGCTGGAAGGACTAAAAAGGAGCAATATCCAAACACAGGAACATTCCACTGACTGTGCTGCTACACAAACACCTGCATCCACGCGACGAGCACGACCTGTCTCATATTTGAGGTGGCACAGGCATGCTCCTGAACCAGCTTATTTAGGCTGAAATTATACCTTTTATAGAGATCTCTTTTCCTTGGAAGTTATGCAGGTAACGAAGCAGAACTTCCTTCCAGTAGCTCCGGTAGCTGATGAGACCCAAATCAGACAGAGGACGCTCTGGAGAGCCAACTTTCTCTTCTACTTTAGAAAGCAAATAGCCTGCAAAGAGAAGGACATTTATTTCTCCTTCCCAAACTCCTCCCTCCTGACTGCCACGCTCTTCAGCACAAGAAGAAACCAGCTCTAACAGAAACTGCTACACATCTAACAGATGTTAGATACCGGGGTGAAATTATCACACCAAACTGAATGTTTCCAGAATGATTCTCTTCATACTTACTGAAGTCAATGAGCATCTTGCCATAGCCCTGCCTCATGTACTGGGGCATTGTCAGGATACAGGAGACATTGTAATTGAGAAAAGAATTCTTCTCCTAAGAATCAAGAATACAGAGAACAAATTAACAAGTCTACCTGCACAAACTGCATCATAATCCCAACAGACAGAATAAGCCTGTACAACTGATTCAATACGAGGTGAAAGCAGCAGAAACACCTGCCTAGCAACCAGTAACATGACCATGCTTCAGCTACCAGGCTGGCTTAGCATCTGACTTGATCAGCCAGTGGGTGCTCGGTGCACAGCGTAAAGCTCAGCATGGCAGCACATGGAGATGTACACTCAATTGCCCTCACTACCACTTCTGTCATCTACCAGGTTTATATGCAAGAAGAAAGCAACTAACCTTAGAGAAATATCCTATCAGGTGGCAGCCAGTGTTGTCAGCTTCTGTCATGACATAGAAGAGGAAGGGTTCAACATCATAATACAGTGTTTTATGGTCCAAGAAAAGTTTTGCCAGCAGACAGAGGTTTTGACAGTAGATCTAGAAACAAAAGGAGTGTGTGAACAAAATCAGACATACGTGGGAAATACAAAGAAAGTTCTGCACCATCTGAGAAATGAACGTGGAGCCTTTCAGACAGAGAAGCTGGGCTGGGAAACAATCCCATCTATGAGGAATTGATAAGTTGAAGTTTGTAAGAGTGGGAATTTCTGTCTGTGATACCAAACTCTGAATGCTCAAAGCCTCACATCCTCAGTGAAGAGAAGCAGGAGGTTGGACCTCTGCTTGTTTGTGTTAACCCCATGCTTCAAGGTCATCTGTGGTAAACAGAAAAGCCTCCTCCCAGCTTACGGCAGTGCAAAATTCAGCTTTGAATCTGTTCTTCTGTTCTTCCCACTGAAGCCTCCAGGACTGGGCACGCCTACAGGCTGCTCCTAGCCAGCACTGAACCTGTGGTTGCAGATTCATCTCCTACCCTTCAACTGAGGGTCAAGGTCACCCTCTGTAATATTAGGCTACTTTCCACTCTAACACAAGTTTGAACGTTCACAGCTGAGAGAGAGATGCAGCAGCAAAGCACTGAGACCACGCACAGAAGCTCCCCACTCATTTTAAGACAGGGATCCTGGCACAACCCCCAAAAGCTACTGATCCAACACAGTGCAAGGGAACAGCTGGGACTGCTTGTGCACAACAGCAACGAGGAATAACCACAATGAAAACACAGACAAAACAAACGTCAGAGCTGCAAGAAGGGACAGACCAGACTGCAGTGGCCTTTCCAACCATTAGAGAGAGAAAGGGCCATTTGCATCCTGTCTCTCTACAGGAAAAGCAGTGCTAGGCCTATTCATACAATTAATTACCTTGTTCTTCTTCCCATCGACTTCGAAAACTGAAATGGAGCCTTTGCGGTAGATTTCATCACCTGGTGGATGTTTCCAAACACATTTTGCCTATGACAAGGAAACAAAATTAGGGTGGCACTACTGTTTTAAAGGCAGAAGAGGCTACAGCAGCTGCTGGATACAAGCAGACCTTCTTAATTTAATTCTAGGTCGCGTTTCTGATCCTCTGTAACCCACTGAGCAGACCAGCAATCAGGCCTGCATCTAGAACTTTCTTTCAGAATGACTCGGAATCTCCTCACCTCCCAAAGCGAACATCTGAGCTGACAGCAGGAATAACGTTTAAAACCATCTGCATGCTCAGGCCCATTTGAAGCTCAGGAATCCGAGCTCTTTCCCAGCCCTTACCATGTGTCTGCGCAGTATTGTCTGGCTCTTCATGTACTTGAGGCAGAACTCACACATGTAGAGGCGTCCCAGACGAGCGTACTCCTCTGGGTAGGGAGAATGGTACCAGGTGTCCAGTTCATAGCGGCCAAAAGCGATGGTTTTTATCATGTTGCTGCCTTCTGTGATCTGGCCCTGGAGCCGCAGCTTTTCCTGTGGATGAAATACACCAACGGCTATTAAAAAACGTTTGAAAGGGATGCTGAGAGGAAGGGGCTGTATTTGTTTCCCTCAAGGAGATCCTTCACCTCAAGCCTGTGACCTAACGACACCTCCCACAAACCCCTCCTCAAGTCAACTCAGCCTGAGCCCTGCTCACAAGCACGAGCCAGCGGTGGAAGAAAGACTCAGAAAACGTCTTTAATCACTCCTTCCCTCATCTGCAGGGAGAGGTACAGCCTAACTCTCTGCCTTGAGAGGTACCACCATCACTGGTAAGCACCAAAACATCTTTTGGTTCATTTCTGGAGATGGGAGGTAGCTTTGAAGATCACCTACAGAAGCCTCAGCCACAATATAAGGATTATAACCCCATTCCACAGTCACCAGTTACTGTCAAGATACCTTCTGCCTTTCATTTCTAATCACTCCTTTGCTGCTGTTTCCACAGGTGAAGCTGTCCATTCCCTCACCGAAAAGATACACCTATTAAACGAGACTGTTACTAATTATTCCTCATCCAAGGCACTGCAGCATTCATCTCTGCAGATTTTAGGTCCACCTGTACTTCACTAAACCCCCTGAATGATTTCAGCATCATCCCTACTAACTTTCCTGACTCGGCTGGGCTGTGAGCACTCATCTTACAGTAGATTCTATCTGCACAAGCACAACAAAACCCAGAAGCCATTCACATTTCTGAGCAACTATGAGCTAGAAGACTTACCAGGTCCTCAGATGCCCGTGCTTGTGCCCTTCGGAAAAGCTCGAGGTCATACTCACTAGTCAGGTTCTCAAGGAGAGGTTCCCTAGTATTGCCATAGGTTTGCCTGTGTTCCTAGAGCAATAAAACAAACAAGGAGTTTTCACTGCCAAACTACAACCAGGCTGTTGAATTTTGCAGCTTTTTAAACTGAGAACATTGCAGGATGACTGCAAAAAACGAGTTTTCCACTTGGTGGTTTCATTGCAGACACAAAGGAACGAAAGAATTGCTGCTTTTACCATGTATTTTTCTTTCTGCTCCTTGCTTAGTCCCGAATTCCTCTTCTTCCTGAGCTCAGCTACTTTCTCTTTGTATCGAAGCTGCCTCTCTGTTGGTGCCTGAAAAACAATTGGAAAGCTTCATTAGGCTTCATGCACCTCAAATATCCACCTGCACCTCTTCACCCTGAAGGAGCTCTGTGCTGGCTTCCGTTTTATCAGGTTTGTTGTCTCCAAACCAAATCCTGCATGCATAAGAAAGCACTTCAGGTAGAACACAAATATGTAGGATGGAAATTTTTTCTGCTTTATGCAGCTTGCCTTTGCCAACACACCTCAGTCCCACAGGACAGGGTGCATTCCTTATGCACTGCTTAATCACGTGGAAAAGCTCACTGCTGACTCATCAGGCCACCCTGACTCTCAATCAAGACTCCTTTGAATTGAGGAACATAATTCCCCTGCTGGAATGATGCGGAGTAAAATGGTGGCAAACAGGTCTGCAGAAATTCTGCTGTCATACACATGAAAGCACACAGAAAAGACCATTGTGAGAACAACTCCAGCCTCCTCTGTAATATTACTGCCCTCTTGGCTCTCACTAGCTGCTCCAGGCTCTTATTGAAGGGAGAAAATGAATTTCCCCTGCTGAAACAAACTGGAGATTGCAAAAGGGAATCTCTGGACTTAGCACAACAGCTTAACTAAGAAGTAAAGAAGGGAGATCAAGTTAAAGCCACTGGAAACCCAAGCTGAGTGCTTCCACTCTTATCTGAGCTGCCACTCCACGACGTGCAGCCTGCCCACCTGGTGCCTGGTGGCGTGCCTGTTGTTGTCGTCCTGCCGATGGGCCAGCATTCTCTCCTCAATCTGTTTATCCCGGCTCTGTGCTCGCACCTGGAAGTCAAAACTCCTCTGTCAGCACTGCAAACTACTGTCAGAGCTTCCATCTTGTCCATTTATCTGTTTAGGTGGATTTTCTAAGGTGTGATTTATAAATTAAATGACACACAACAAACGCTGCTGTCTTACAGCTAAGGACATCAGCTGGATCACATTATTTCCTGTGCACAAACAACAAGTCTTGGCATTTTGTGCCATAAAAGCATAGGGAAGATTAAAAAAAGAAGACTTCATTACCTTGCACTCATCTGCTGACAGATTGTGATACAGTGGGCATCCTGAGATGGAGAAGTGCCGCTCATGTTTTCCAGTTAGGTGTCCTGTAAAGGATCAAGAAGAAGAGAAGGCTTTTAACATATGATCATTAAATGTAGCCCAGATGGTCAGATACTGCATACAAGCTTCTCTAGGGAGGTAACTCCATTTATTAACAGTGTGGTAGGAGGAAAACATTCCATGCTTCATGGCACAAGCTATAAGAACAAAGAAGGAAAATCCTTTTCACACTAACTCAAAAGCTGCGCTCAATGCAAGCAGCCAGGTATATTAGATGACTGCATTCATCTGCTGCTGAGAACCTGCTTTTGTCTGAGATCAATACCCTCACCTACAAGGCTCTGCATTCTCCTCCCACACTGTGCTCACTCTCCTAACATGCTCTTTATCCCATCGTCCCCCGAACACCTCTAGACAATAAAGATATAGCTGTGGATATGCTCCATAAGTCTTCTCCATACCCACTTCTCTGTAGTGTTTCTGATTCTAAGCAACTGCCTATTGTTAAGTTGTATAAATCAACGGAGGGGGACTTAATATCACCACAGGAAGGCAAAAAATCAACAAATCAATCCTGGAACTGAAATTACCTAAAGAGTTACAACCAGGAGTGGGGCATTTCATGTTGAAATTGTAGCTTTCATGGAAGCGGCGGCGCTTAGGGCGGTGAGACAGGTCACTTCCAGAATCCTTCATGGACATGTCCTTGGCAATGCTCTCATCATGGGATACATTTGGACTGGAGATATCAATATCAGACTCTGAGGAAGGGGCATTCCCGGTGGGGGTACGAGGCGGAGACTCATCGTGATCCGCTGCATTTTTAGTGTCTGAACAAGGATCAAGATGTTACAAATTTGCCAGCAAGAAAGCTTTCAAAAAAATATGTAAAGCAACTCTGGATAGCTGCCTCAAACCCTCTAACCTGAGGATATCACACTGTGCCCAGAGAATGGAGCCACGTATCCTTTCCAACAGCGTTTTGCAGGCTCTCAGCACCTCACTGTGTCTACGTACCTCTGTCAGAAAAGTCAACCACTTGCTCTGTTTCTGATCCAGACGAGCGGGTCTGCCGGAGCGGGTATTTCTTTGGAGTCACAGGGGCAGGCTGCTGCTGGCTGCGGGTCACCCTCCTCGTGGAATAGACTGGTTCTTCTGCTCCAAATGAGGGCGGATTGCGAACCGGGCTGGAATCTAATTTCATGGAAACGCCTTAATTACACCCAAAATAAGCACTGAATGCCAGTGAGCTGCCTAACACCTGCTCCGATAACACCAATACTGACAGGGTATCAGCACAGGATTCTGTGCAATCGTTGCACATTATCACAGAGATATGTTCTATTCTTCTAAGATTAAATCAAACACCAACGGATCTGGAATTAGACCCACTTTCTCTGAGATAATAACTTCATTGATTAGGAATTACAAACAGCTCCCGTTTAGAAAGCTTGTAGTGATTAACTTAGATGACAACTATCAGCATTTAGAAAACTCTTGAGGATATCAAAGCTGCTTCTGGTATGGAGGTACAATTGGGGCACCACGTATGGTTTTACAAAGACACTCTGCTCTTAAGACTATAAAACAGATTATTCTGCATGAAAACAATGCTTTCATACCCTAGCAGTATCATAGGCATCCCACATACCAACCCAAATCACTTTTCCTCTTGTTTTTGAGGCCTAACCACCAGGTGACTGTGCACGTAAGCTTTTTACCTACAAGAAAATCCATCACAAAACAGCGCATGCACAGATGGAAGGAACAAACTTATCCACTGTCATTTTCTCCCCTTGATGCCATATGGCAGCTTAATAACTAAAAGCCTAGGAATTGCTATCCTAAAGCTAAAGATGAGGAGGTGGACACGTTTCCTCTTTTAAATTGGGTGTAAAAGTAGAAGCATGCAAAATATGTTGACATTTATTGCAGCAGCAAGTCTTGAAAACACAGCTTCCCTTGCTGTATAGAAAACACCAAAGAAACAAAGCAAACAGAAGCAACTTTCATCCCTAAATGCTCCCTCTCTAGCTTGCCAATATAACTAACAAGGTAAGTTTACAGAGTTCTCAGGAAAATCAGGCAAAGCAGAACCACGGGTTTGATTTCTATCTCCTATAATAAAGAAAGAGCTTTATTTTTAGAATTGAGGATACTCAAGCTTTGATTTCTACCACCTTAGGTTATGCAACCACACATGCATGCAGTACACAGTCAGAAAGGCTGCCCTTTACTAAGGTAAATTAAAACCCAATGAGAAAGCTTACATATTTGCATTTGGGTATGAAGTTTAATCTACTGAGGTGAATGTGGAGTGAAGCGAGCCTCCTGCCACCGATGTGTTTAAGAAAAAAAATAGTTACCTTGGGAGCTCTGGCTGAGCCTGGCTGAGGATCGGGTCACGCGGGCGGATCGCCGCGACGTGGCATCGCTTTCAGAGCTGTCCGTGTGCTCCGGATCCGTGGAGAAATCGGAGTCTTCTGTTCCATCTGAGCTGCTGCCCGCATTCCTCTACAACACCACAGGCACAGATGTTAGCAGGGATGCACTTAAACTTGCATGCCATGCTATAAAACCACGCAGAAAGCACGTGATGATAGATAACGTGGAGTTGACACTGTGATGTATTCAAACTAATAAATGCCAAGTGTTTCACGCCAGAGAAAGATCTTTTTGTGTCATCAATACAGCGTCATCACCTTGAAGGCCCAGCGGGGCACAGCGGAGGGGTGGGGGGGGGGAAACAGATGAGCTCTGCCAGAGGACGCGTTGGTTGTGCACCACTCAGAGCAACCCGGGCCGGAAAAACAACGGAAGGGAGCACAGCAAGCAATGAACACGGTTGTGTTCACCCGAGGCCGCAAGCGTGGCCTCTCTGAGGACAGCAGCCCTCAGGAGGCGGAGGCACCAGGCCTGTGAGCGAGCGGCCCCGAGGAGAGAGGCGGGAGCGGCGGCCGAGCCCCCAAGCGCGCGCACACCGCCCCTGCGCCGCTTTGTTTTGTGCTCAATAGCGACTCGCCGGCCTCGGCCAATCATAACGCGCGTGGGTGGGGCCGGAAAGGTGAGTCAGCCAATAGGAGCTCGAGGAGAGAAGGAGCATGCCGGTAGGGTGTGACTGACAGCGGGCGACAGCCAATCACGGAGAGCTTCGCTCCCACAGAAACATCCACCCCGGGGGCGGAGTGGGTTGGGGGAAGGGAGGAACAAGGCACGCGCGGGGAGGTGACCGTTGGGAGCGGAGATGGGCAGCCATGGGAAGCCAATCAGCGGCCAGCCCGGCAAGACAGCCCAGCCAATACGCGGCCGACTCTTCAACCGCCTGACCAATGGGAGAAACCGAGAGGAGGGCTGCGCTGTAGGCGGGGGGGAGGAAAAAGGTAACCGTTGGGGGCGATGAGTGACGGGCGGGGCGGCCAATCAGCGCTGCGCGGGACTCTGCGATAGCCAATGAGGGAGCGAGTGAGGCGGGCGCGGGGGGCTGAAGGCCGCTATTTTCCCCCCGGTTTTCTACTCGTAAGAGGTAGCTGGAAGGGACAGGAAAGCTAGAAAGCTATGTCCTAAGCCTGCCGCTCCCTCCCCGGCCACCTCCCCGGCCCCGCTCACCTTCCTGCGCGGCATCCTCGGAGGGGGCGGGGGCAGCGAGGCTGCCTGGTCCCCGGCGCCCCCGGCTCGTGAAGCGGCGGTGGCCGCCGTGTTAGTGCCGGCGGGCTCCGTGGTGACGGCCGTGTCGCCCGCCCTACGGCACGTCTGCTCCGGCGGCGCCAGCGCGCTCCCGCCGCCAGCCCTGCTCCCCGCTCGGGAGCTCCTCACGCTTCCGCCGGGACACGGCCCACACCCCCTTGTCACGTGACACCGCGCGAACCTCACGCCAGCGGGAGCCGCCATCTTTGTTTCGACATTCCAGAAGCGAAGTTGGTGGCGGCCATCTTGGTTTTGGGCAGAGGGCTCTCGGCGGGAGTCGGGGGGGCGGCCATGTTGAGTCAGGGCGTGAAGTCAACGGGCTCCGCGGACCTCCGCGGGCGCCATCTTGGGACCGGGCAGAAGCGCGCCGTCGGGGTGATGGAGTGATTGGGTGGAGGAAAGGCGGTGAGTCCCCGTTGATTTTACGGCGGAGGCGGGGAGCGGCTGCCGGCCCTCCTCGTGAGGGGGTGCCGCCGTCTGCCCTGCGCGCGGCCTTGCCTGGGCCGCGGCTGCTCGCTGTGGCGGGCGGGCCTGGGCGGGCCCTGCAGGCCTGAGGCGCTCGGGGCCTCCTCCTTCCCTACCTTCCTCAGATGGGCCTTTGCCGTCGGTTAACCTTTCTCTTCTCATCGGGGGAGATTTCTATGTGTGTGCATGTCAAGATTTGTCTGTGTGTTTCTCTCCCAGCTTGGGCAGCTGCAGCACGGACGCGGTTTTCTCTCAGCCCCACTGAGAATGAGGGCATTTGGTCAAACATGTGATCTCTTTGCAGCTACGGTTATCTTTAGGGATTATCGAATTCTCGGGGCCTAATCCTATAATCCCGGTGGTTCGTGTCACCCTTAGTCATGCAAGTCACGACACTTCTTTCATTGCCCGTTGTTGCTCTTAGGTGTTCTGGATCTGCGGAATGCTGGAAGGCAAACCTGAAGGAGCCGAGATGGAATGTCTGTGCTTTCCCCTAAAAAGAGGGGAATGGGCAGCTGTGTGTGTGGTATGTGAGGTGGGAACGTTTGCATTGGTGGTAGATAGGGATACATCTGGTGTAAACGTTGTGCACGCTCATCCCCTGAGCAACTGTTCATAGAAATCTGGTGATTTCAGTGGCCCAATCTGCAGCAGAAAGCACTGCAAATGCACCAATTCTTCCAACTTTGTGAGAGGAATGGACTGACAGAAGCTCAAGCGTGTCTCAAATTGCATTTGACTCCAAAATCTAATGAATTCTATGTTGTCAGGCTGTTAGACTGACCTGAAATGCTTAGTTTAAAATATGATTTGTGTGTAACTAAAGCTGTTGTCTCAAAGGGCAGTAGGGATGGGAACAGAGGAAAACAACAAACTTCTCCTTAATAGATGGAAAAGGGAAGCATCGGTAGCATTGGTCTGAATACATCATAGTTGTTGGTGAGACCTTGCCAGAGTGAATGTGTATCATGTTGCAAACTGATGAAGGGCTTTAATGGAAATGGAGGGCAGTCAGGGGCAATGAAAAGCTTTTAAAAGGCTTATCAACTGCATCATCTTTTTTCTTTTTTAAAATCTTTTTCTTGCATTAAGTAGAATCTTTCTGTGGTAGAAGAACTTCAATTAGCTTAAAAGGTGGTTTCAGCATAACATAATTGGACTTTGTAAGGATCCAAATTGAATTACAGGTTTGCTTGGATGAAAAAGAATGGAGAATGTGGTGCCCGTGTAAATTCAAAGGGTTACATGTTACCACATCCCAGTGAAAGAGTTGCTTGTCAATGGTTCTTGAAGGATTCCTCTTTTGAAAGCTGTGCATCATGTGAGAGCTACAGCTTTAAGTATATTGGATGAAACAAGAAAAGCATTAACTGGAACTTCTAGGTGTCACTGCAGTTCTGAAGTAAGTTAAGTACTAATGCATATTAGCAGGACTTCTCACCGTCAGCAGGGTGTTATTGGAAAAACAAAGCAGACAAGCAGAGATGGGTGGTGCTCAATAACTTTCCTAGAGGTGGCAGTAGTTGAATAGAAGCCAGGAATCCAGTTCCCCATGCAGTCTGATCATCTCCTGCTATTTAAAATGGCAATGCAAACAGTCCTCTGTGCAGTTTGGATTGATGTAACTCTATGCTATCCAGTGTGTTTGTAGAGTAAGGTGGTAATGATGAGAGATGATAGCCTTACATCTGTGGAACTCGCTCCTGCAATTAGAATAACAGTGGTCAGATTGTGTTATGACCATGGCAGAGCCTTTAAGGCCTCTTCTGTATTTATACATCCACATACTAGTAGGGATTCAACGTGTTGTTGCCACACTCCTTAAAATGCAGCCCAAACTTAGGCTGCTTGTGGCGGAAATAACAATCCGTGTGCTGTTTTAATTGAGCTGTATGTGGGGGATGTGTGTGCCCATGATTGGGACTGGGAAGTTCCATTATCTACACCTGCTGGAGCTGAAGGTCTGTTGTGGGGAAAAGCACCGTGGAAGTGGAGCAGATGCCTTCTGTGTTGGCTTCACCACTAGATGTCAGTGCACGAAACTGCAACCCGAGCAGGATGGACAAATTGTGATGAAGAGGAGGAATGACATCCTCTGCTCATACTTGTGTCTCCTGGGGGTTAAATTCCCTTAATAGGGTTCTTGAGATACATTTAGTGTCTTAGCTGTCAGAATGTTCCAGGCAGGAAGTGAGGAGTTTCCTGGTGTCGCATCTAAAGGAAGCTTAGAAGGTGCTTGATGATTTGCAGTTTCATGTTAAATGACACAAAAATGTGTGTTTTGTTTCTTAAATCCTGGGTTCTTGAATATATGCACATTCTCAATTGCCATGAATGGCAGCAGAGGTAGATAACAGAAAACCTAGCTGGATCTGTTGGAGTCTTTTTAGGCCTTGATCCTCACTAAAAATCTTTGAAACCAAAGCGTCCATGTAAAGAGAGGGATCTCTTGCTGAATGTTAGCAAATATAGGCAATGAGAAGGGAATTTCCACCAAAAAACACCCCATGCACAACCTTCATGGGCAGGTATGGACATCAGTAGGTTGAAATTGGATTTAGATTTCCAGTTTCTTGCCTTGGCTGGTGCTTGCTCTGGCACTGAGTGATCTGTCTGAGGGATCTTAACGTAGCCAATGCTCAGGTTAGTGGTGATACAAGGTAGGCTGCTTATGTAGGGATTGTTCTCAAGCAGAATGAATGCTTCAGGTTTTTCACTTGCTTTACAGCCCCTAAAGCATTCGCTTTAATTGCTTTGTGTGCTGTTTGTTATGCTGCATTCCTGCAGGGTTACTTTACCTGCTTCAGCATGTTTGAAGGCAAGTGGGACAAACGCTGGGTGATGAGAATCTGCTGTAGGAATATCTCAAGTGCTGTATTTCAACAATTGTTCCTTGCTTTTAGGTGCTATCTCAGAGCAGCTGTGGGGGCTGCAGGTACACAAAGACAGCACCATGACTGCGTGCTGCAGCTCTATGGAGCACTGCCACACTGACACGAGGATCCAGGACTGCCGCTTCACTTCGTGCTCACATCTTCTGAAGGTGAGTAGAGATGACTTTGATCTGCTTTGGGTTCCAACTCGGTACCCTTCAGTGTCTGTTCTCTAAGCGTGGTAAGTCAGGGCAATAGAGCAGCATAAGAGCCTCTTGATCCAAGCATATAAAGCTTGGAGAACTTCTGCTCCCAGCTGGATGTGCCTTAAAGGCCTGTACTGAAGTGGGTCACTCTGACAAGGGCACTCTTACTATAACATAACTGAAGCCTGGCTGCTGCTTGCTGGTTATATTTTTGGACAGGTCCCTGAGCAACCTGATCTACTTCGGCCCTTCTTTAGAGCAGGGGTTGGAGCCTAAATTATGCTTACTGTGACTGGTGAGAAGCTTAAATTTGGCTATTGACTGGATTAAACAAAGTGTAGACAGTGACGTGCAAGCAAGTGAATTGCTGCTGTGTGTGTGCAAATGGCAGGAGGTGCAGAATACAGGACTGATAGAAAACAGGCTGTGGAACCTGGGCCGACAGCAAGCACAGCTCTAGGTGTTTTCTGAGCCCTGGCTTCTGTTCAGTGCTGAGGAGGCCAGCTCTCCTCTGGGCCTTAGTACACATCAGAAATAAACCCAACAGCAACAAATGGGTTTGGTTCGGACAGTAACAGTGGTGAAATCACTTCAGGCTGGGTTGGTCTGCAGGTTGGCACACGGTGTCTTTATTTTCTCACTTCCATGTGAATGCCAGCTGGGGCACATCTGCAAAACTCCAGTTCTGAGGATTTGTTTGCAGTTCAGCAGCTGATAAGAAACCCGTTTCATTTCTTCCCTGCCCTGCTCTCTGATAAAGCAGAACAGGAGCCTGGCAAACTGTATGTTTGGGGAGGGAGTGGGTGGCATTATTACTTTTTTTTAAGCCTGAAGCTTGTTTAGATTCGAATGGATGCTGTCTTGTGGGTATAAATAGTCATGGAAACCCTCTTAGGAGAACTGCAGCCACGTACCAAGCATTGAGCTGAAGGCCTTACAGAGCACACAGTTGAACAGGACTGCTTTAGTCGACCTGAACAGAACCATCTACTCACTCCTTCCCCAGGGGCTCTGGCATGCAGACATCTGAGCAGAGCCCGTGTTTTATGGCAACAGGAGGAAAGTGAAGCCAGTTTGGCCTGAATCTGTTTTGTTGGTTTTTTTAATTGTAATGGAAAAAGGATCCAGTCTGAGTCTTGCTGAAAGCAGAAGTTTTACACTCAGTTACAGCTGAATATAGCCACACTTCCTGCTTTCCTCCCTCACCTCCTCCCTCCCTCCCCTGGGTCTCATAGCATAATCTACTTATTAAATAGTTGCAATAAAAGTACATTTTGCCCTAGCAGGACTGAGGCCTATTGGTAGGGAAGATATTTTTATGCCATCCTTGTCCTGTTCCTGCCAAAATTAGGGTGTTTTTTGGACTCTCGTCTGCTTTTGGATTTGTGATCTGCTCCTTTAATACATTCCTTCCAGTCTAGGCAGTGTTCTCCAACTGCCTGGCACTGATGTTAATGCCTTGCTTCCTAATCAATCAAGTCCACTCCATGCTTCCTTAAAGGAAAACTCAGCTCACGCTGTTCAGCCCAGTGACACAAAGTTCCACAGGTGTCAGTGTTTGTCGCTGGCAAATGGCACCAGTGTGGGGTGTGAGGGCCAAACCTTAATCCTGTTTGGCATTTCTGAGCCTCTGGGCAGTTCTTTCCTTAAAACTGACTATGGAATTGTGGACAACCAGCAGAGGTTCAGTAGCTCAGCGTCCAGCTGTCCTCAATTAACTGGATTATAGCAAGAACTTGGAGGATGTTAACAGGGGGTTTTCTGTGTGTGTGGTGGGGGCAGAATTTGTATTCACTTTGTCCAGTAATGAATGCAAACTGCCCATACAAAATGGATGGGGATTGTAACTGGAGGAAGTGTCTCAGATGGAATCAGTCACTTTTATCTGCTTTTATTGTGAGGTTCACTGTGCTTTGTGTCTGTATCCAGAAAACAATACAAGTAAGGATTGGGGTGAGCAGTGTTAGTGCTTTGGGGCTTGTGTCCTGTCTGAAGTGCAGTGCAGCAAAATGGCTGTTCCTAGGGTAAGGTCTGTGTGCCAGCTGGAACTGCTGACTTCCTTTAAAACTCCTGGTTTTGTAATTATTCATGGCAAAAAACTGTTTCTTCCCATATGAACTCCTGGCTTAGTGAGCTCTGAGGTGAGCCAAGTAGGTTATTTTCTTCAGTGTCTGCATTTTTTCCTAATTACTTGGTGCCAGTTGTTACCACGCAGTTTGCTTTACCTGTGCTTCAGAATTCACAGGCTTCATGTTCTCAAAAGGCTCAGCAATGTTTCTTCTGGAGCTCGTCTGGTATCTGAGAGAATCGTATCCTTGTGCCAAATACAGCCCTTTATGTAAACGTGGGGCTTTTTTCTGTATCGCATTTCTAACATTTTCTAATCTAATTCAGTTTCAGGAAGCAGGGAGGTGGTGCTGTGTGACTGAGCAGCTGTGGTTTGCCAGGCAGATGGGTGAGCTGGAGCTCTCCTTGCTGACACCTCTCTTTGCCAGCTGAGGAGCCTTGCCTGTCCTGAGGACATAAAGCTTCTCCTGCTGTTCTTTAACACGTTCCCCTAAGCAAGTTGTCGTTCCTTCCTAGTTAACATTTTACATCTAATGCAGCCTTGTATTATTTTAGGAAATGCTGTTGATAATTTCTGAACACGAGTGGTTGGGAATGGGAGGAGAAACAAGGTCATCTCTTCAGATAAGTGGGAGCTGTCATTGTAGACTGCAAATCCTGGCATCCTTTAGGTAATGCCATCTCTGCATAGGTGCATGGCCTGGCACAAGGCTGGGGATTGCTCTGGATACCTTCATACTGACAGTGATAAAGAGGCAAAGCAGAAATCCTGTGTCCAAGCATGCGATGAAAGGATCCCAAACAAGATAGTGAATTTATTTCCTGCTGTGTTTGTTTTCCAGTAGGATAAACCTCAGGGTCACAGCAGTGGGATGATCAGGTGGCTGTTGTGGTGGGTAGGAGGAAAGCAAGCAGCAGTGGATATGCTGGAGGTGTTTGTTGTGCTTTGTGGTGGCTCCTCCTGCACTGTTTGTTTAAATGAGAGCTGCTCTCCTGGCTCTGGGTGCAACCCTGCTTTGTGTCCATCTGTCTGTTCTGGGTCCTTGCGTTCGTTTACGTGCTCTGTTCTGATGTTGGCAGTGCTGGATGTCAGTGGATACTTGGAGGTGCAGTCTTCCTTTCTGTCTTACTGCTGATTCATGCTGTCAGGAGATGCTCCCTGCCTTTCCATGACTTACTGATCCATTTCATAACGTCTCCTTACTCTTAGCAGAGCTTATACTTTGTTCCCAAAACTCCCACTGTTTTCACTGCGAGCATGACCAGACTGTGAAATAGCTTGGCTGGTCTGGTGAATAATCTGTTAGACTCCTAATAAACGGCAGTTGTATTTATCTTACTCCATAGGGCTTTTCATCTCCAAACATTTGAGTGCAGAAACTGTCCACTGGTGAAATGCAGCCGTCTCTCTTGGAGACAGAGTGGGAGGCAGACAGGCGTTTTACTACATGGTTTAGAGTGAGAGGAATTTTGTTTAAGGACAATGAGGGAAAGCTGAGCTTGTGTGCTGAATGACCCTTTGATCTTCCACGTTCATGCTCAGCTGATCAGGACTTTAAATCCGAGCTCTGTCTGCTCCTACCCGTAGTGAACAGCCAGAAATGCCTCTCATTTAGGACCTGAGCACTGGACTAGAATGGCAGCACTGCAGTGACATCTGTTCAGCCTTGCATGTCTCCTGTCTGCTTGTTATTTCCATGTAGCCGTTCTGGGATGGGTAGTAGGTTGTACTTGAAGGAGTAAATGGGGGAGGGTAAAGCCAGGCCTGTTAGACAAAGTTGTTTTGCTGCATGCTTGTAAGCTGAGGAGCTGGGCAGTGCTGTAGCATTAAAGGCAGCCTTCTGGAGCGTGCTGTGTAGGTCAGTCCATGGCTATAAGAGAGCCCTGAAGCTTTGTGGGGGCTGCTTGTAGCGATGAAATGGCTGCCCGGGGCTCTGCAAGCTGAGGAAGGCTGAGCAGTGGTGTGGTTGGTCAGCTCTGTGCGAGGGGAGACGGCTGCAGAAAGGGCTGTGGCAGACGCAATGGAAGTGAACAGACACAGCATGATAAGAAGATGGATCCTTGACCTGCAGTCTTTGAGCAGTGGTAAAAGCTCGTTACTTCTGCTACTATGCAGCACATCGTTAGGAAGCTTAATGACTGGGAGGTGACTACACTGAGTAGGCTAGAGTGTAGCCTGCAGGAACGTAGGAGCTTTAATTTTACAGTGCTTGTTTGTGGTGCATCTCTCCCCAGCAATGGCACAGAAGGGCTGATCTTGTTGGAAATAAAACAAACTTGGCTGGCTGATAATGTGCAGCTCATCTGAGCCAGCATGGCTGCAGCCCCTTGATAGGTAGCAGCTGGTGATGTTCTTCTTCCTATGTAATAAAGCAAAATGTGGATTTTTAAAGCTTGGAGGAAACATTTGATGAAAGCAAAACCTGGACTTGAGACAGCGTGGTGCTTTGCTTAGCTGTGCCGAACCACTTTCATTTGAGTAGTCCTTGCAGTATTTATAGCATGAGATATGGTGAGAACGGCCAGAGGCACAGCTGTGTGACCTTTATGCTAAAACAAAACAACACAGAAGTGAATATTTTTAGTTTGTTCCAGCTGTAAGTATTGGGTTCAGATTGCAGTGCATTAAAAGTGTGGCAAAGAAACTGAAAGGTGAGTTTGAATTGTAGGCTGGAAGGGCTGAGAGGGAGTCCTGGAAGGAGTGAACTGACTGCAGTAGAAAGAAGTCACAATTCCTCTGTTTGGCCTTTAGGAGCACTTTGTGTCCCCCTGAACACCTTGCTTTGCTAATAGCTACTGAGTGTATTAGGGAGGAAATATTTTCGGGGTCTGAATATTTCCTTGGTATGAAGGGATGTCTGAATGCAGAATGGCAGCCAAGCTTTGAAGTTGTGCTCGGTGTGATTTTACCTTGTTTCTGCCTTGGGAGCTGGAATGGGAAGAACTGCTGGGAAAGCAGGCACCTGAGGACCTTTGCTTTGTTTAAAACTTGATTTTAGGTTGGAAGAAGGAATGCGTAGATAAAAGCATTCACCAGAAAACTGTTTAACTGTTTAACTCCCAGAATTGCCCTTAATGGTGCTGCTGTTCTGGAATGTTCTCCATCCCTTAAGACAGTCCTGAACAGAGATCACCGTGCCTCCCTGTACGACTGTGATTCTTGAGTGTTATCAGAGATCTTGCAGCACTCCTTGCTAGAAGAGATAGGGCTGATTAGTTTGATGGGTGGCATTCTGTTTGTTTACCAAGATCTAATAACCAAAGCTGTGGCTTTTATCTCATCTTTGGTTCCATCAGGAGATACGTTTTGTCCTCCTTCAGCAACTGAAGCGCTGCAATATTTGCTGCCTCTTCCCCCTGCAGGGTTTTTCTAGAAGCAAGAAGATCGCACTGTCTAGTTTCCCATCTGTTGCCTGATTACAGGCAAATAGGAACAGGCAGCCTTGTGAGCAGAGATACAGGAAGAGGATGGGGAGTGCTGCTCTGCTGTGATAGCCATTGGGGAGACCAACTGCCTGCTGCTGTCATAACCTCTCCTCTCCAGAGAGGCTGGCATGAAGCCCAGGCTACTTTGCCATCTCATGCCATCCCCCTTCTCTTATCTAGCCATACCACAGCTTCCCAGAATCCTGGATGGGACCAATTCTGCCCCACCCTTTGCACTGGGATGGGTGCTTCCTTGCCCTGATCGCCCACAGCTGCACCCCGCTGCAGGGCAGGACCTGTAGCAGGCATTCTGCTGTGGGTTTGGCAGAGGTATGGTTAGAAGAAAGGGTGAATCATAATGACTTTTATTTGAGGAACAGTGACCAAAAACCAAGTGTTGTAGGGGACTGGAAGAAGGGATAGGTGGGGATGTTGTGAAGCCTTTCAGGACGCTAGATAAAATGGTATAATGGTGAGGTTTAAGTGGAAGCCATGATCAGAAGTGATCCTTAGGGAACAGAAGGTCAAAGGAATGGGGATGGCTGGCTGCTGAGAGCCCTGGGTAGGGAGGGAGAAGTCTGCATTTGCTGAGAAGTCAGGGACAAAAGGAGCTGAGGCACACTGCAGCAGCCAAGGCTTGGAAAAAGGCTAGGGGGGGGGTTCAGATTTCCACGTGCTGAGCACTGCAAAGCTGCATTGCCTCCCCAGAAAATCCTGAACGTTCCCCCTCTCCTGCAGTCCTTCCCAGAGGGCTGAGGCCCAACAGCAGGCTGAGCAGCGGGGCTCTGCAAAGCACGTTATGCCCATACCTGTGTGGGCAGAGCTGCCCCTGCTGTATCCCAGCACTTCTATTCTGCTTTACCTCTGTGTGTGTGGCTGAAAGACAACGAACAAACGTGAGCATGAGTGGAAAAGAAGGCAGCCAGCAGCTTACACAAAGCTCAGCTCAGGAGCACGGATCTGAGGGCTGCAGGTTGGGAATGGGGGCAGGCAGGAGTTCCCTGTGTAAGTGTGCAGCACAACCTCGGCTAGCTCTGTTCACGCCTCTCTGCTGCTGTCTGCACAACTGGCCCATAGCAGAGCAGATGCGGGGGTGCCAGCACGGCGGTTACCCCATGGGAGAGGCGTTTTACTTTCTGCGTTGCAGCACGGTGTCGCACAGCGTCAGGCCCCGCGGTCAGCGAGCTGCGGGAGTCTTTCCACAAAGAAAAAAAGCCGTACGTTTAGGGGATGGTGGGCGGCACGCGGCACAACGGCACCGGCACAAATTGGGCCAGGGCCTCGAGCCGGGCTCTCTTTGTCTGGGCCTGGGCCGGGCCCGGCGCCGCCAGCCGTGAGTGCGGGGAAGCGGCCTGCGAAGGCGAAAGAGAAACCGCGTCCGGGGGCGTGAGCGCCGCAGCGTGCGCCGCCGCTGATTGGCCGCCGGGCTGCCGAACACAAACACTGGCGGCTCGCTCCGATTGGTGTTCGCGAGGAAGGGGAGAGGAGCCGGGGAGGGCACGCGATTGGTTTCAAGCGATAGGGCGGGATTTCCGTGGCGTTCTCCTGTGGTGATTGGTTTTGCCGCGGCTGGGAGGAGGGCGAGAGGGCGGGACCTGAGGATATCGTTCGTCTCTGATTGGCTGTGACGAAAGGGATGACGTTTGTTAAGGATGGCAGCGTTTGCGATTGGCTACGGCTACAGCGCGTGCGGCGAGGAGCTCACAAGGTGTCCTCATTGGCTTCCGCTAAGGGGGCGGAGCCTCTCGCTGCAGCCACCCAATGAGCGCCGGACTCCTCCTGCTAGCCCCGCCCCCGAGCGCTGATAAGCGGTGGCAGCGGCGGTGGGTGCTCAGTGCAGCGGGTCGGGCCGGGCATGGCGGGTGCCGGGGGCACCTCCTGCTGCCGCGGTGGAGCGGGGGGGCTCCAGCCGCTCCGCGCCACCGTCCCCTTCCAGCTCCAGCAGCGCCGCGGCGCCAGCGGAGACGGGGGCCGGGCAGGTAACTGCGGGTACCTCCTCCACCAACCGAGCTCCGGTGGGGCTGTGTTGAGGGCTGTAAACGGCACCGGGGGACCCCTCCTTGGCAGAGGCAGCGTCTGGTCCCGGAGCGCAGCCGCGGTGTGCTGTAATACCAACTTCCTCCCCCCCCGCCCGGCCCCGAGCGGTGCTGCGCGGCTGTGCTCGGGTCTCCCGGGCGTTGCAGCCACCTCCGAACGGCCCGGGGAGCAGCGCGTGGAGCTGGGGCCGAAACTCGGGAAGGGAGGGGAAGGAGAGGCCCGGCGAGAGCAGAACGTGGCTGCGGGCGGGGGGGCGGGGGAGCGATCGGGACAAAGCCGAGCTCCGGCCCCACGCGTGGGGAGAGCTCCGCTCGGGGGTGGCTTCCAAAGCCCGGCCCTTTGTTCGGTACCGCCGTGTTACGGCGGCGATGACTCGATTTCTCCTAATTCATCCTTAATCGCATCGTGGGGGTTTCTCCCTGACTGCTTCAGAAACGCTGATTGAAATAGAACTTTTTGGTGACCTCGTCTCGGCTTTCGGCTTTCCTTTATGTGCATATGGATGAGCTGCTCGTGGGACTGCCCCTGGGGGTCGGCTTCTCGTTTGGCTGTGAATTACAGCGAGAAGCACTCAAACAGCAACGAAAGCGTTTGGGTCTTAACTGTAACCTTCACCGGGACTGCATGGCAGCGAGGGGTGTTTGCCTGCTCGGCCGGGCGGGCAGCGTGCTGCTCCCATACTGAATGCAGCAGCTGCTTCCTCTGCCCTGCAGAAAGGAGTGCTGCAGCCCGACCCAAAATGAGAATTAATGACCCTTCCCGAAGCGCTGTGCTCTTCATTGCTTGGGACTGAGGCTCTCGTGCCGCTGGCAGGCTTTGCATTGATCGGAGGAGCTACTAAAAAGCTTCTTGCTCAATTTACACTTGAAACAAGTTAATGAAATAAATGTCGAGTGCTGGGCTCTTCTTCCTTCACAGCAGCGTGCTGAAAGGAAGGTGAACTCGCTGCTAATAGGGCAATTATCCGGTAGCTTCAGATGTTACCAAAACTCAAACCTCAAAGAAAGGAGAGGCAGGAGGCTGCCTGCAGCCTTCAGCCGTGGGAGCCGAGTGCTGTGCCTGCACACAGCAGCGTGCAGCTTTCCCAGGGCAAAAAGGCTGCAGCTCCGCTGACACGAACCAGAATTGCTGCTCTTCATTTCTTCCTGGCTCCGTGCCTCACTGCTGGGGCTGTAGCAGCTTGATTTTTTCCTCTTGATCACAGGCATTTCGTATGCAGTTTTGTAAGTGTTTGAATTTCCATTGCTCTCTGCCTCGGTCGTAAGCCTCGATTTGCTCCCTGCGCGTGTGGGAGCAGCACGCTGGCAGGCTTTAACCAAGAACTGCTCTCGTGGTGATTCACCATCTGAGAGCTCTGCTCCCACCTCTTGGGAGCTCGGGTGGAAACGTGCTGCTTTGTCACCTCTTCCTCTTCTGGCTCAGCTGCCTTTCTGCATTGCTCTGGAGCTGCCTGGTTTTACAGGGATCTCTGTGCTGAGAGAGATGCTGTGAGATCCAGGGGCTGATCCTGCAGCTGCTCTGATAATAGAGGATCCCATTGAAACGAGGAGCAGCTGTTGAGTCTCTCAAAGGGCTTCTGTTGAAAGGGAGAGCTGAAGCTGGGGGATGCCAGGAAGTTGGGCTGAGAGTCTTTTAAAGGAGTTGATTGGCTGCTTAGAAATCAAGATATCAGATTCATCGCTGGGCATCCTGGGATGTCCTGGCTGCCTCTTTTAATTCTGTATCATCCTGAAAGTGCTGCGGCTTTCAGTGATGAAGTGGGTGTGTGTGCTGGTCTCCTCCATGTTCAGGCCAGACCCGTCCCTGCTTGTTCATTCCTCCCAGGTGAGGTGGTCCTGGGGCTGGTGGGGCTCTGTGGGATGGAGAAGCTGAAAGCAGCCCCTGGCGCTGCTCGTGCTGTGCGTGCTCTGGGTTGTTTCCTCTCAACCCACATAGAAGCTCCTGGAGCACTGGAAGTTCCTCCCTCAGACCTCTGTGCTTGAGTTGCTTTGAGCTCCGGTCTTCTTCATCACAGAGCTGAAACCTGGCTTTCTAAAGTAAGACAACCAGAGGTCTTCATGCCTTTTCCACTATAGCACCAGAGAAATAGGATTATTGAAGTAGGAGCTTGTATTTTAATGTGTGAATGTAGCATTTTGACAGGGTGAGCAGGTAAGTAAGCTTAGCTGTGTGAAGTGCATCATAAACAGAGAGGAGGAAGATGGAATACAGCAGAAAAGCAAGGTCATGTTTTGTGTTACAAGCTCAGCAGCGTCTGTTAGAGCACTTCATTAAAACCAGGGTCAGGGTGCAGAGCTGACAAGAAGCTGCCTACCAGCTGCTCTTTATCAGTGCTGGAATTGATTCCTTGGAAGGAGGTAAGGATGTGCCTTTGTCTTCTGAGCCCTGTGCAGGTTTGTCAGTGACGGTGTGGCAAAGGAGAAGGACAACAGGTCGTCCTCCAGGAGCGCCTGACAAGTGCTGTGCGCCGCTTCACGTCCCTCGTGAGCCTCTGAGCGAATCCTCACTGATGTCCAGCAGCTTCCCTCACCACACTGCTGCTCCAGAGCTGCGTGTGCCTCGCAGCCTTTCGGGATGCTGGTTAGCTGGGCTGACTCACCTCCTTGGGATTTTGCTGCTTGCCTGCTCAACTTGCTTCTGAGATGTCCAGTTGTTTTGCTGTGCGGATCCTGAAGTAAGCAGACTGCCAAATAGCTTTATTTGGTGTCTGAATGGAAGCCGTGCCAGACGAGCGGGGCGCTGTTTGTAGGCAGTACCCCTGGGTGTGTGTTTGGCAGAGGGGAGATGGCTGTTTACCTCTTGGGAATGCTGCCTACTGGATGTGATGGAGCAGTGCTGGTGACAGGATCTCTTCTTCCCTTTGCAGGCCTCAAAGAATGAGTGTGAGGGTCTCCTTTCTGCCTCCCTCATCGTAGTGGTTGAATAACTAATAACTGCTTCAGGCCTCGCCGTGTTTGCTGTAGGAATTGGTACCCAGTGGTGTTTCTGTATCCTGGGGATGTGTGTGAAGGCTCTCATTACCAAAATAGCACCCCAGGTGTTTGTGGTGGCTGCTCCTGAGTTTCCTTTTACGCTCTTGACACCTGCAGCTTTTTAGGGGGATGCTTAAGCAAATGACCGAGGAGCACGCAGACCTGCATGGTCTGCATCACATCTGTATCATGTGCCTGATGTGGGACTGAGAGCTGGTAGGGAAGGATCAGAAGGAGCAGTTTGTTGGGTACCAAAAGAAGCAAAAAACCTCAAACAGAAGCCCTCAGGTGTGGATGCAGAGAACTGCCATGGGAAAACTGCTGCGCTGTGCCAACGGCTGCTCTGCCAGCTTTGCTTTCCCAGCCGCTGGGGTTCGTCCCTCAGGAGTTCTGCTTTTGCCTTCAGGGTTTTGCTGTGGGAAAACAGGCTGATAGAAACAAAGGGTTAAGCACAGAGCTGCAATGGGGAAAAGCAGTCGTGTGGAGACCGATTTGGGATGGGAAGGCCCTGGTCCTGCTGCAGGAGGAATCCAGCTTCAGCCCTATGTAATCAACTCGCTGCTGCTATAAAACAGCTGAGCACAAAGCGTGGCCCAGGTCTGGGGTCGGGGCGGCGCAGGTGGCTTTGTTTAATGTAGGGCGAGTTTCTGGCCGAGTAATTGGAGCCCATTCACAGCACTGCAGCCCTCAGCTGATAAGGATCAGACCTTCCATCCAAACCTGCTGCTCCCAGTTTGTCAGCCTGTGGACACGGGTGTGGGAAAGGGGAAACAAAGGACACATCTAGAACTAATCTTGACTTGTGTTGACATTCTGTGGGTGAAACAAGTTCTTCCCTGCTCTCAGATGACATTTAAAGGGAGATGTGCAGGAAGCGGCAGTGGGACCTTGCAGTGAGTTTGATCTGTCCCAGCAGAACGCTCGGCTCATTTACCCTACATGGATGTTTGCTTCTGGATCTTTCTCTCAGCTGGGGTTTGTCTCAGAGCTGCGTGCAGCACAGCTGAGCTCTTACTGGTGCTGGCTAAGAACTGGAAGAAGCTGGGCACCAATCTGCGCTGTTCCAGGTGGGGCAAGCATTTCCCTGTGTGACTGCGTGGTGCAAAGGAAAGAAGTGCTGCCAGGGAAGCGATGCTGAGCACCAAAGTGCAGGGAGTTCTTTTATGCAAAGCTTGGGTGTTGAAATAGCACGTGGCAGGACCTTTAAGCTGCGCTGACTGCAGCAGGTTGGTCTCGGCGCTTTCCCCATTGTGCAGCTCAAGGTGATGGCGCTGAGCGGGCTGGGTGTGATTGTGCTCGTACAGAAGGTGTCTGTGCAAGGATGCGGGGCTTCTAACATCCCTTCCCTCTTGGGATTTGTATTCCTCAGACCTTTGTGCATTAAAAATGATGCCTGCGGTGCTGCCATGCAGGGCACCTGGTCTTCAGGGATGGTTGCAGAGGAAACAGGGCAAGTATTGAAGGTGGTGGTGTGGTTATTCTGCATGGTGGGAGGTGGCTGCTTCCATGCCTGCCTGGGACGCTGCTCAGAGCTGCTGCTCCTGCCCTGCCTTGGTTTCCCCCACTTTGCCATCTCAGTGCAGGATTTATTGAGGGCAGCTCCTGGCTCGGTCCTGTGGCTGCTGCCTGCAGTTCAGGCTGGTACTGCAGTGAGCTGGTAGCAGCTGTGCCATCCTGCTGCCCCAGCTGGGAGGCGCGGGGCAGGCCGTGGGAGGGGTGGCCGATCCTGCGGTTTCTTCTTGTTTCTCCTCCCTGCTGAAGGCTTTTCTCAGTAGTCTCACACTGGGCCCTGCAGGCTGCACTGAAACTCATCCTAACGATGGCTGTGGGAGAGGATGGGAGAAGGGCTTGTCGTGTGACTTATGGAGCTGTGTGTATAAAGCACAAGCTGCCTTGTTCCTCGTTTTCCAGCTTGATTGTAACTCAGAATCTGAGGATGTCCCTGCTCTGTTTGCTTTACCTCGCGCTGGAAGGTTTCCAAGGCCTTGGGAACCAAAGGTTCCTCGCCTTGGCCCTGCCTTCCGCTGAGATCTTGGTTCCTGGATGCTTATCAGAATTGATTTAAGGAGGTGTAACGATGGGGGGGGAGGAAAACACCCCCAGCTCTGCTGTCATAGCTGGGGTTTCGCTCTCCTGATGGGGGATGTGGGAGATCTGAGCAGCTCCTCGGTCACCTCGAGATCTGAGGTTGGAACAGGTTTTTGCTCGTCTCTGAGCCCCCCTTACAGCTGTGGGAGGCTGCCTCCTGCCCTTCTGTTTGCCTCTGATCTTCCACCAGTTGCAGCACAGAGGTCCATCCAGAAGCACAGCCTGCAGTCAGTGCGGAGCCCAGTGGAGGAAACGTGCAACCAAAGGCTGAGGAAGCTGGAATCCTTCAGATTGTTTTCTCATTTGGAGAGCAAACTTTGAAAGAATTAAGATGAAGGTGAAAAGTTCAGCTCCTTTCCTCCATTAAGGGTGCTCAGCTCTGGTCCCTGGGCCGTGGCAGGGAGCTGCAGTCTGACTCTGTCCCAAACAGCCTGAGCTGTCCTTACTGGTCTCAGTGTGATACTGATGGTAGCTCAGCACAGCACCCAGCCAGGAGGGCTGCAGAGCCTGGGATCCCTTTGCTGGCGCTGCAGCCCTCCTGCTTTCCCAGCACTGCCCTCAGCACTTGGTGTGCAGGAGAAGCACTGGAGCAGAGGCAGCTCTGATGTTCTCCTCAGGGCTGTGTGCTTTTTGCTCTTCTTGAGCCACGTGCATTTGGTTTGAGCAACAATCGTGAGGGGGATTGCAGCACAGCCACAGCCCCTCCCCGGGAGGTGTGAGGGACCCCCTGCCTTTCTGTATTCATGTACGTTGCAGAGAGCTCTGAGATCCCATCCTGGTGTGAGTTGTGTGCCTTCTTAAAGGACAAGAGGACCAAACTTTAAACGTGGCCGGAGGTGGAGATGCCAGCTGTTTCCTTTGCAGGGCTGGGTGCCGGAGCTTTTGGGCTGCTGTGGCTCTGGCACTCAGTGCACCATGTGGCTCCAGGCCCTCCCTTGTCCCACACTGCCACGTGCTTGCAGTGCTCTCTGGATCTCTGATCCGTTTCTGGTTCAAGCTTGAGCTTTATTGTCTCCTCTGCTTACAGACACCTGTCTGGAGCTGTCAGTCCGTTCTCTGCATGCATCCCAGTGCTGCTCCAGCTCTGGGTGCTGCTTGGTGCCCATCTGTGCTCAGGTGTGCCAGTGCTGTGAGTCCCTGCAGGGTGCTCTGCCTCAGCCTGCAGGTTGCTGTGCTGCACGAAGCAGGGGGTTTTAAGCTTTATTACAGATAGAACTGCCTGCTTGCTTGCTGCTGAGAATTCAGTGCTGTTTGGCAGCAGCCTGTCAGGTAGCCTGATGGATTCACCCTGGGGCTGCAGAGAGGCTGAAATGAGACCTGAACAGCTGGTAACATCGGAGCTTCAGTCCTGGTCTTCATTTCACCACCGCCTCCGCTGCTGGTCACTGCTGTGCCCTCGGTCAGAGGTGCCCCCTGGGCACGAGCTGCCCTGTGAAGGGCATTACAAGGTGTAGGTAAGGGCAGCTGGTGCAGAACTTAAACAATTAGCTGTAATTTCTGTTACAGTTGGCTGGGAGGTATTTGCATGAGTCAATTATTGACCGAGCTGCTGAGGTTCCATTTCAGCCTGATGCTTCCTGACAAACACTCATGAAAGCTTTCGGCTCTTGCTTAAGCCAAGGAGCAGAAAGCTGCTTCCCAAAGCATTCCCTGTGCCTGGTCAGTGCAGAGCCCAGGAGGCTGAGGCTCCCATTGCTCAGTGGTTCACTTTAAGGCTGGTTGTATTGAAACGTGGGCTGTTGTTTTCGTGCTCTGTCACTTTAAGACAGACTTCTCATGGATGTGTTCCAGAAGTGTCAGGGTCTGAGCAGCACGTCCCTCAACCTCTAAACAGCCTTCTGATGCTGGGGTGGGTTTCCCCAGGGTGAAATTTAGGGAAGGAAGGAATAAAATTTTACAACTCTAAAAAGAAAGCAGTAAAAAAAGCACCGTGTTTGTTTGCCATCATTGGTGGATTCAGCTCCAAGTGCTGCTCACTGAGCTCTGCAAAGCAGAGGGTCCTTTTGGTTGTTGTAATCAGTGGACTGTAGACGTTTCTCTTTTTAGATGCAGAGGTGGCCCAGGGAGGTGGTTTGGAAGCTCTGAGCTCCCTGCGTTGTGGCTGGGAAGGACCAGAGACCCTGCAGATCCAGAGCTCCGTACTGAAGGCCTCCTGCTTGTGCTTGCATGCATCACGCTGATCTCCTGAACCTGAGGCTGCGTGCAGCAATCGGGGCAGCCCAGCAGCTCCTGGCAGCACAGCGATAGCTCTCTTATCTCCAGCAGCTTCGCTGTCACATGAGAAGTAAAAGCACCACAGCCAGCACTTCCCAGCTGCAGAGGACCCAGCGCTGGTACCAGGCGGCAGCTGTGCAGCTCCATGCAGTGCTGGTAGAGCCGAGGGCTGCAGGCAGGACACCCCACCCTGCTGCAGCTCCCTGCAGCTGTGGCACGGCCTCCCTGCCTGCTGCTCACAGCCCTGGGCTCGCGGTGCTCCTAGCAGGAGCTGCAGTGCTGCTGCAGTGTGCGTGGGGTGCTGCGCACCATGGATGCGTCCCCGCTGCGCTCCAGGTGCTCACGGGCTGCGTTTGGGGCAGCAGCCGCACGGGATGGAGGTGCGATGGGGCACTGAGGAGGAAGCTGCAAACGCTAACGAGTTGCTAAATCAGTGGTAGCTGTCTTAGGCTGTGAACTGTTGGAAGCAGGGAGGTGTCTTGAGATGCCAGCTGGGCCGACACAATAAGCCTTTAATCCCGTGTGGACCTTGTGAGGTGTGGCTGCGGTGCAAAGACTAATGCTATTCCAGCCCTCCCACGTGGCCTTTTGTTCCCACCCTCCTCTCATCTAGAACTCGAATTCCACTTCTCAGATGGTATTTTAGCTGATAAAAAGGTGTTTACCCTGCCGCGTCCCCATCCCCAGGCAGCGGGAGCTCAGACACCTCCGTGGAGGTGTTTGGCACACGCAGCGTGGTGCTGGGCAGGCCTGGTGCTGGATTCAGCGTGGTCACCTCACCGCCAGCCTTCCCCTGAGGTTGGGGAGGAAGGAGGGGGTGTCTGTGCACAGCACACCTGGAGCGGGGCTGCTCGTGGCCTCCCTACCCTGCCAGGAGGCCGTGGGGCTGATTATAACGTGCGTGGTAATTTGCATGTCTAATCAAAATGAAATGCAAACAGACTTTTCTGCTGGCTTGAACTTGCCTCTCATGATTGCTGCCTTTTTGGGTTTGGTGATAACAGCTTTCAGCTGCAGGGGTGGTGACAGGGCTGCAGGAGAGGGCAGCTGTGCTGTGCCTTACTTGCATGCACGAGGCTTTTCCTCCTTGCTGCTTGTAGGCACCGTTGTGAAGATCTGCACAGGCGGGGGGGGGGGGGGGCTGGTCACCTCCTGGGAGAGGGGAGCTGGGCAGGGGGGGGGGGGGGGGGCTGGTCACCTCCTGGGAGAGGGGAGCTGGGCAGAGCAAGCCCAGGGCTGCGGGGTGGGTGCTGGGGTCCTGCCAGCCTGCCCTGGATTACAGCAGCACCCAGGTTGTGCTCTTCCTTCCTGCTGGTTGCTGGACGAGTGCCTGCAGCCGCTCACACAGCGGGCATTAGGGCTGCAGGATGCAGAGCTCTGCAGGTGTGCTCTTGGCCTCGCTTGGCTGGTGGCAGGCAGTTGTGTGCTTCCTCTGCTGAAATCAAGGCACCCAGCCTGCCCATCGCTGCTGGGTCTTCCCAGTTCTTGCAGCTGAAGCACTGTGCTCCAATAATAAGCAGAGGGGCTCTGACACAGCACGGTGTTATTCCCGTGCAGAAGCGAGGTTGCCTTCCTGAGCACTTCACCCTTTGCCTCAGACTGGAACGTCTGGTCCCTGGTTTCCAGCAGGCACTGAAGGGCTGCAGTAAGGCCTCCTGTTGTACAGAAGCAGTCGCTCAGCGATAAGGGAGGGCAGGAGCTCCACCAGCCCTCGCTGACCCGCTCTGCTGGCCAGGAGCAGCAGTGCTGTGCTGAGCAGCATGGCCTGGGCACCAGAGCTGCTGCTGCGGGACCGGGAGCTCAGGGCCTTCGTTGGCACTTAGATGACCAAGAAGCAAATGAGCTTCTCCAGGCTCTGCGTGCTCCCTCCCTTCTTGGGACCTTTGCAGTGGATGTGGGCTCGCTGGCAGGGATGGCTGTGGCTGGAGCTGTGCTTTGGAAGCCTTCATGTCCTTCTCTCTTCTCCCCTCTGCAGCCAGAGTTCCCTGTGCTGCTGCTGCTGCTGAGAAGCCCTGCCGGCCCCGGCAGCCCCGCGTGCGCCGCACCTCCTCGCTGGACACCATCGTGGGCTCCTACCTGCTGGGGCAGTGGCCACGGGATGCTGATGGAGCTTCTGCCTCGTGCATGAATGACAAAGCTACCCAGGTATGGACACAGGCAGTGAGGGAAGCCCCTGGGCCAGGAAGAGGCTGCAGAACTGCAGCGGGTGTAAACCAGGCGAGGAGAGGAAGTGCTGCATCCCCTCCATCAGCTGCAGCTTTCTAGGAAGGCTGTTTTTCCCCTCAGCTCCATGATTCCATTTCGGTGCAGTTAGAATTTCCTTGGCCTTGTTTGGAGGCAGATGGCCTCTGGCTTTCTGCTCCAGCCCTGGCTCACTGCTTGTTTTTTTCTGGCTTGCAGCTATGGGCCAAGTCCTTATATAACACACATGGGCTGCGTGCCACTCGCTGGGCCGGTGAGGGTGCTCCCACAGAAGGGCTCACTAACGCAGCACAGCTCTGCTGTAGGGTGGAAAAGCTCCAGACCTCAAGGAACTCTTAGCAACCTGTAAATATTACTGCATGGCAGCAAATAGTGCTCGCCTATCTGCAGAGGTGGAGGAATTCAGGAGGATAAGAGCATCCGTTAGCTTAGCGAGCCGTTTATTTAGCACGCTCAATCTGTCTTAACTTGCTGTTTGATCTTTGCTGTTCAACACTTTATTACTGGGCTGTTTGCAGGAAGTTCCCAATTGGATTCCAACTTGCATTGTCCTTTCCCAGTGCGTTAGGCCTGCTTTTGTTTCAGTCCTGGTGCCCAGGAGTGCAGCAGAGAGTTCTGGAAAGGAAAGGATTTGTCAGCCTTTATTTCTGGGTGAGGGAAGCACCCTCCTACTTTCTGTCTCAAGGCAGGATGATGAGCACTGAGCTCTGGCACCTTGCAGCCATTGAGTCTCCCTTGCACTGGATCCTTGTGGGGAAGGGGCTGTGAAGTGGGGGCACCTCCTGAGGTGGAGCTCTGGCCGTGCTCAATGGGCCAGCTGTGCTGCAGCCCTTCATCTGCTGTCTGCAAACACTGACGTGACCTTGCAGCACGGCAGTGGAAGGAGCAGTGATCTCCAGCACTGCACACACGTGCTGCACTGGTCTGTGTGTGTATCAGATGGCTTGGCTGTTGTGGAAGCTGGGCATGAAGTCCTCTGTTGCGGCCTGCTCTGTGCTCTGAATGTTCCTCCATGAGGCTGATGCTCTTCCACGCTTTCAGGCATGGCAGCTCTCGGAGCTGGGACTTGCTCTGCCTGTCAGTAGGTGTTTACTTTCCTCCTCGTGCAGCTGCTGATCAGCTGCTGTGCAGAGCTCTGTAGATCTGCTATCATAAGGTGGTTAAGTGAGATAGAGCTGCAGGTGCTCAGCGGGGCAGTGGCAGCACTGTGCATGGCTGCAGTGTGCCTTTATCTCGCTGTGCAAAGCGTTTTGTTCCCCCCTTACTGAGGAAGCAGTTTTGCCACAGTTAGTACAAGAAGTTCTGTAATTTCCTCCTGCGCTGACAGACTGCCTAGAAAAGGAGTGGGATGCACATGCATGCTTCAATTTCAGGTTTTCCTGTTGCAAGAAGCATCTCCTCTTCCTTCCTGGGCGCTGTTCCTCGGCAGCGCGTGGAGCTCGGCGCTGTGGCTGTCACAGCAGTAGAGCAGGGTGTTGAAGGAGCTGTTGCTTGAGAATCTTCAGGTGCCTTCAGTTTTCCTCACGTCCTGGGCTCTTCCAGCAGCTGAAGCTAAGCTTCCCAGCCTTGCCTCCAGCAGTAACATGAGATGGAGCTGAGTCTTGCTTCTAGCTTTCCTCCTTAGCTTTCCTACGTACGTGATCTGCTGGGATGTGAAGTGACACAATGTTCTGGCATAGGCACCAAACGCCGTCCGAGTTGTTTAGGAGAGACTATTTGAGGTAGGAAATGAGATCAGATGTGCTGTGTGCTCAAAGTGCAGGGTTAGCCTGAGCTGCAGCACTTCCTATGGGAGCAGCCTGCTCCTCCGCGGGGCGGCTGAGGCTGCTCTGAGCTCAGCAGGACCCCAGGCTGAGCAGATTGCTTCTGTCAGACCAAACTGGGCGCTGCACTCCGAGTGTGGCAGCTGCTGTGCTGCCATGCCTGCTGCTCGCTGCTCCTGTGGATGGAGGCCCAGGCAGCACACAGTGTGGTGGGGAGAGGTGTGCCCTGCTTGGGGGGTGCAAGGAGGGGCTGCATTACAGCCTGTGACTTGGGGCAGGGTTGGATTTCTGTCTGGAAGTCAGCAAAGGAGAGCCTGGTGCCTCTCCAGGTAACCCGCCTCATTCCTTTGGTTTAAATACGTACTAAAATACACATTGAGAGAAGAGGCTTCTGTCATCCTGCTGACTCCATGGGGCTGTTCCCAACAGCTGCTGTTCTCAAAGTGGCCTCGGGGGAGATGGAGGAGAGGAGCTGTTCTCAGGCCCTTGCACCTCTGGGCCGCCCGTCCCTGAGCGTGGAGGAGGGGAGCGCCGTCAGAGCCTCCCACAGCAGGGCAGGCAGCGGGACGCGGGGTGGGTGTTCCGAGAGCCTGACATGTGATGTTGGGAACAGGCAGCCCTGCAGCTGATGTGCCTTGGGACCGTTCTGGTGCTGGAGGCTGCGCTGAGGAGGGCTGAGTTCAGCGGAAGGAAGTTCACACCCGTGGCTGATCAGATCAGCGGCCCCTGATCGCCGTTGATACTCATAATGCAGCTTGGGAAACAGCTGTGCAACGCGCTGGGGCTGTTTGTGTGCACCAAGAGTCAGCTGAGAGCTGCCAGCCCTTCAGCCAGGCGCGAGCAGCAGAGGCAGCTGGGCTCTTCCAGCACTCCTGCGGCAGCGTCGAGTCTGCAGGCCAAACCCTGCTTTTGGTTACGCCTTTGAACTGCGATAATGGGAGCCTGAGGTCTCAGAAGCAAGCTGTGTGTTCTCGCAGCTGGGTGAGGCTTTTCCTCCCTGTAACGCTGCCGTGTGCAGTGAGTGCCTCAGCCCCTACGTCACCCTGCTGTGGGCTGCAGGCAGCGCCAGGGCGTGAGGAGCGACGGCTGTGCCTCGCGTTGCCAGGTGCCCGTGGGAGCTGAGGCACTGCCTGCTGAGCAGATCTATTGCCACGCAGCTCCCTGAGGCCCGGTTTACTTCAGAGGCACAGATTTGGTTAAAATGGTGAGGTTTTGGTGAGTGCTGGAAGGATCTCAGTGAGCTTTACTGAGTGATAATGGGGGAGGACTGGAACAGGGCTGTGAAGGGGCAGCAGCCGATGGCTTTTGTTCTTTGAGACTCTCCCGGCAGCCTCAGAGCAGTAAATGTGGTGACTGTTCTCAGCAATGTTTCTCCTCACTTCAGACCCCGGTGTCCTGGCATGACGCAGAAGTGGGGAAGGCCAGCTGCAGTGCTCACAAACGTTCTGCTTCTTGGGGTAGCACAGATCACCGCAGAGAGGTAAAACAGATCACTGTCAGCGCTTGAGCAAGGTCTGTGTTGGCTGCTGATGTGCAGGAGGCTCCTGCTTGCATGGGAGGGGAGCGGGAGGACAGGGATGTGATGTTAGAGATGAGATGTGAGCCCTCATTCTCACCCCTAGCGCTGTGCTTGGACAGGAGGCTGATCTCGCAGGCAGCTGTTGTAAAGAAACTCCTCTGGAGCTCAGTGCGTTGCTTGTAGGTGTCACAGCCTGTGTGGGTTCCAGCAGGGCCTGGCCCTAATGCTGCAGGTGGAAGATAACCCAGATCCACCACAGAACAGCACTGCCCACATTGCCAAGGGGCAGGTTGTGGTGAGGCCTCGTGGGCAGCCCTGGCCCATCCTTGGAGCAGCTCGTTGTGCGGTTGGAACTGTCTCCATTTGGGCACTTCCTCGTGGGATGAGAGAGAGGGGGAGGAGAGAGACGAGATGTGCTTATTTCTGGTGGAGGTGTGTTGGCTTCCCTCGTTCTGCAGCTGAAACTTTGTTTGCTAGATTGCCAAACTGAAGCAGCAGCTCCAGCGCACAAAGCTGAATGGCAGAAGTGGCAAAGACAAGGAGAGGAGCTCCCCGCTGCAGGGGGACCACGCTGTCCTGGGGGCACTGCGGGTAGGTTCACGTCTCCCTCTGCTCCCACTGTGTGTCCCGCTGAGGAGGAGTGCAAACTCCTGCTGGCAGCCATCCCAGCTGTCCTCAGACTTCTGCTCAGTGTCTGAGAAAGGGGGGCATTTCTTCTTCCCCCCCCCACTGCTTCAGCAGATCCCCGAGCCCTGGCCAGCACTTGGTGGGTTTACGTGGCTGTTCTGTCAGTCTTTGCCAGTCAGCCTCCTGGAAAGCTCTGGCTGAGCACTGGAGCGCTGTGGCATCAGAATGGAACTGAGAAATGGCTGAGCCTGTGCTGTCACAACTAACATCTCGGACTCTGGGTTGTTGCAGGACTCTCCCTCGGGCTTCCTTTCTTCGTCTCCTGTTTTGAGGCTCAGTCCTTGCTTGCACAGGAGCCTGGAAGGGCTAAACCAGGAACTGGAGGAAGTGTTTGTGAAGGAGCAGGGAGATGAAGAGCTTTTGAGGGTGAGTGAAGGCTGCAGGATCGCCCTGAATCTCCTGCGTGGTCTCTGAAATGCTTTCCTCTCGTGACGCTCACTGCCCACATCTGCTGCTTGGCCGTGAGGATGGGCTCTGTGTCCGGTTCTGTTCCAGGCACGGAGCTGCCTGAACTGCTCTTGGCTTCCCTCCCTAGACTTGGTGCTGTGGGAGATCAGCCAGTAGGAATCTCAGCAGTGGTGATGCACTCTTAGATCAGCATCCAAAGGCTGCTTCATACCGTGCAGATGTGGGAGGTGATCCCAGCCAGCCTGTGAGCAGAAGTGTGTTACAGGGGATGCAGAAGGGTCTGTGTCCTTCTGCTCTGTCTGTGGCTGAGCCTCTGCTGGGAGGCAGCACCCCAAGCAAACACTGTCTGTAGGTGTGACTGCTTCTTCACCTTTTCTCTGGTGAGAGGGCTGGGTTTCTCCTTGTTCTGCTGAGACTTGGCTTCTTCCCTAGATCTTGGATGTCCCGGATGGCCACAGAGCACCAGCACCTGCGCAGAGGGGCTCTGGAGATGCCTCCCTGATGCTGGAGCCCAGCAGTGGCAGCTGCAGCAGTCTCTCACTTTCTCCTTCCCCTTCTGTGCCTCTCCACCTCTCTCCACACACCCCGGTGAGACTGGTGGCAGAAGAGCTCTCCTGTGCTGTGGATGAGGTGCAGCTGGATCCAAAAGAGAAAGGCAAGTGCTGAGCCCAGGGGCTGGGAAGCTGGGTTGGGATGAGGAGGCTGTGGTGGATTGGAAGCTACCGATGAGGTGGGAGGGGATCTCAGCCACTTTGAGTAATGGTGGACTTCCTAAGCGCTGGAAATTCCTCTCCAAGTGGGTGCTATCCTGTTGTACCACATGGTGGGTATGAGCTGGGAGCTACACAGATAAAGTGCTTTGGTTGTAGCCCACAGCCACAGGGTACTGGAAGAGCACGCTTGGAGTTGGCATAAAAATTTCTTAAAGAGTATCTTTCATCCCTTGTAGAGGAGGGCAGCCCTTCCCCAGTCCTGGCCTTTGCTTCCTCTCCTCGGCCCAACCACAGCTACATGTTCAAACGGGAACCTCCTGAGGGATGTGAGAAAGTCCGGGCCTTTGAAGAAGCTTCGTAAGTATGAGGAGTTGTGGCTGAAGAGAGCTCAGCTGAAGTCGGTCCTGTGGCAGGATGCTGGGCTGGGAGCAGCTGAGGCTCCCAGCTGTGCTGTTGTGCCCTGCTCTGAAAGCAGGGAACAGTCTGTAAGAAAACACTGCAGCAAAACCTTGGCTGCTCAGATCCTGGTGGAAGAGCTGAAAGCTGCAATGTGAACCCTGAGACACACCGGGAAGGATGTTGTGATTTCTGCCCTTCCCAGGCAGCAGATAATTCTCAGCCAGCGCAGCCTCTTGAAAAGAGAGCTGCTTCTCCTGTAATAAGTGTGCTTTCAAAACAAAACGGGCTCGTTGTGCTGCTCTGTGCACGAGGAGCAGCCCAGCTCGCAGCAAAGCGATTCAGCTTTTAGTCAGGCCCTTTGAAGAGCACACAACCCCAGGTGTTCTCCCTGCAGCCGCAGGCAGCTCGGTGCTCTTGGGGAGCATCTGTTGCTGATCACATCCTCTGTGTCTCTTTCAGCTCCAGCCCTGACCACACCTTTCAGCCTTCCTGCCCAGATAAGAACAAAGTGCACTTCAACCCCACAGGCTCTGCCTTCTGCCCCGTCAGCCTGGTGAAGCCTCTCTTCCCAAACGTGGGCTTTCTCTTTAGGGGCTTTCCAGCATCATCCAGCCCTGGCACGTTTACGTCCTGCCAGCCCACAGCCCCCACACCGTTCCTTGGGGCGCGGAAGGACGCTGCTGTAGATCACTTCAGCGACGCCTCCAAGCCGCCTTCGCTCAGTTATGAACACTGGAAACGTGGGCAGCCAGAGGAGAGCGTCGTCTTCCACAGCTCTCTCGTTGTGTGAAGCCTTTGGGGAAGTTAGCCAGCAACAGCAGCTCTGGTCCTCAGTGCATCTCGGCCATCCCATGGAGATTAGTGCCTTGAGGTTGGGACTTGACAGCCAAGGGGCAGCCCTGGGCCTGAAAACCGCAGCAGGCTGCCAAGGATGAAAGCAGCTGTGAAGTACCTCGTTCCACAGGACTCCTCGCTGCTGCGGGAGGGGCTCGTTTCCCCAGGCCTCCCCTGTTCAAAGCACTTTCCTGTGTTGAATTGTCATTTCCTGTGTGATTGTTTTGCTGGCGAAGAGCAGCTGGGCGCTCCTGCGGTGGGCGGAGCTGCGCTCCCTGGCTCTGAATGCGGTTGAGCTGGGAGGATTCAGGTGGAGCTTCCCAGCGCTTCTCATCCCCGCTGCTGCTGCCTGGGGCTTGTTGAGCTCTGGGAGGTGGGAAGGGGGAGGAGGGCCTCGTAGGACGGCTGTCCCGGGGGCGTGGGAGCAGAAACTGCTGTTTAACTGTTAGTGTGGCAGCTCACCTGCCTCCAGCAGACAGTGGTCTCTGCCTGCGCCTCCCTGGACACCTTCGGCCCTTGAAACCCCGGAGCTTTGAGGAGCCCTGAGACAGCTGTGCTGAATGGGGGGAGCGCAGGCGACTAAATGCCGCCCTCCGCAGGGGATCTGTGCTCTGAAAACTTGCCTTACTGCGGGTGAAGGAGATGTTGGCTGCTCAGGAATGGCAGAGCTGCCTGCCGGGTGTCCCCGGGGCTGTGGCCACGCTGCAGGAAGAGGGGATGGGAAACAAACAGCAGTGCTGGAAGGCGCCCAGCCCTGAGCCCACACAGCTGCACAGCGGGGCTGGGGCTGCCTGGGGGGGTTTGGGGTTTGTGGGCTGCAGCGCCTCAGCAGAAAGCAAAGCGATGACACGAGGACGTGGATTGTAAAAGCCTCTTAACAACAGTGTTTGGTTCGTGTTCTGTTGCAAAGGCTCTGGGTTGTACTGAAGAAGCCTATTTTCTTATATCTGATGTAGAAACTCTATTTTCTTCCAAAGACACTATTTTTGCAGCTGTTTGAAGTTTGTATTTTATGTATGTATTGCAAAGCTTAAAGGAGGAACGTTAGCTTTGGAGTTGTGTTTAGAGGGGTTTTCTGCAGATGCTGGTGTTGACAGTTACATGGAGAAAATAAACTATTTCATGCATCCAAAGGCCCTCGTGTGTCTGGGGGGTGGGATTTAATACTTCCGAGTCTGAGAGGGGTCGGAACGCTGGGAGGCGCTGAGGGGAAGCTCCGGGTTGAGGGAACGCACCGAGCCCGGCCTGCACCGCGGCCGCCGAAGGGCGCTGCGCATGCGCACAGCCCGCCCGAGTCGCTCAGGCGACGGCGGGAACGCCACCCGGGCCCCGCCCTCCGGCTGCGCAGCCAATCACCGCGCTCCACATCTGCTTGCATCACCGCTGGGGCAGCGCTCAGTGAAGGCCCCCAACCCGGGGCTGCCCGATGCGCTGCCTGTCCCCAGAAGTCCCCGCAGCCGCGATCACGGCCGAACCGCGGCAGCAGCGGCCTCGGAGAGGACGGGAAGGGTTTTTTCCCGCACCTCCGGGATGGTTTTGCTCGATGACCCGCGTCGGTCGCCCTACCGCAGCCCCATCGCGGATCCGGCAGCGCAAAGGGCGGGCGCGGCCGGGCCGGCTGGGTCCTGCGCGGCGGGCGGGCGCACAGTGGGTGTATGAGGCCGCCCGCTCCGCCGCCGCCGCCGCCGCCGGCCGCGCTGCGCGATGTGGCCTTAGACGTGGCCCCGGCGCTGAGCGGCCGCGCCGCCACTATGGGAGCGAACGCGGGCGGCCCCGCGCTGTCCGAGCGCCTCCGCCTGCCCGTCTGCTTCCTGGGCGTCTTCGCCTGCTACTTCTACTACGGCATCCTGCAGGAGAGCATGTGAGCGGCCGGCCGCAGCGGGGCGCGGGGTCGGCCCCGGGGCTCGGGGGGTTCCCTGCGCCGCGCCGCCGTCTCACCGTGTCCCGCTCTTGCAGCACGCGGGGGAAATACGGCGACGGCGCCCGGCAGGAGAAGTTCACGTACGCGCTGAGCCTGGTCTTCATCCAGTGCGTCATCAACGCCGCCTTCGCCAAGCTGCGTGAGTCGGGGCCGCGCTCCGGGCTGTTCGCGGGGCGCTGCTGGCGGGGCTCCCCGCACTGTGCGGCTCTGCCAGCCCTGAGCTCCTTCACAGCCCTGACGCTCTCCTCCTCTTCGCTCTCCCTGCAGTGATCCGTTTCTTTGACTCCGTCAGGGTGGACCGCACACACAGCTGGCTGTACGCCGCCTGCTCGCTCTCCTATCTGGGCGCGATGGTTTCCAGCAATTCGGCCCTGCAGTTCGTCAACTACCCGACCCAGGTGAGCGTCAGCATGGGACGCTGCGGCTGGTCCAGGAATGGAGCTCAATTCATAGATGTAGTGGAGTTCGCTGGCTGGGAGCTGCTGCTGGCGGCTGTGGGCTGGAGGCCTGGCTGAGCACTGTGCCTCGGGTTTTGTGGCCGCTCTGTGGCGGGGCTCTGTTGGTTGTCCTGCAGGATGTGCAGCGTGTCGGTGCTGCTCGGGTCGGCCCTTGTGTTGCACTCACACTGCAGGCAGGAGGGGGGTGTGCAGGTGGTTAATGCGCTCTTTTTTTTAACAGGTCCTGGGCAAATCCTGTAAGCCCATTCCAGGTAAGCAAATTAAATGCTTCTTTGTGTGTATTTCTGAGGGTTTCTAGTGTCCTTTGGCCAATCAGAGGAGCTGAGCTGTAAAAACAGTGCTGTGGTGCAGGAACAGCAGCTGTGCGCCACTCAGCCCTGTGTGCTGTTATATGGGCAGTTACATTCCCATGTGGGGAGTAGTTCACCGTGTCGCTTCTTTGCAGTCATGCTTTTAGGTGTGACTGTGCTGAGGAAGAAGTACCCGCTGGCCAAGTACCTCTGAGTCCTCCTGATAGTCACAGGTGTGGCCCTGTTCATGTATAAGCCTAAAAAGGGAGCTGGAGGTGACGACCACATCTTTGGCTACGGGGAGCTCCTTCTGGTGAGTACCGCTGGAGCGCAGTGAGCTCAGGGCTGCGTGGTGGCAGCTCTGGGGAGGATGGAGCAGCTGGGGAGCAGCTGGGGTGTGGATCCAGGGAGAACTTTGTACAGCAAGAGCACCCTAAACTGATGTGGAAATGCTTCCATGCAGTGGGCGCCCCATCGAGTTTGAAGGATGCAGGTCTTTCTTTGCGTCTGTTATGAGGTTGCATAGCTGGTGTTTAATTGGTGTTTGGGATGTTTCAAACAAGGGGAGGGAGCTGAAGGCCTTTGCCATAGAGAAGGGCTCCTCTGCTTTACTCGTATCTCTGTCTCCTTTTGCCAGCTGCTGTCGCTGACCTTGGATGGGCTGACGGGCGTATCTCAGGACCACATGAGAGCTCACTATCAAACCGGCTCCAACCACATGATGCTGAATGTTAACCTCTGGTCCACCTTGTTCCTGGGAGCTGGTAAGGAACGCCCTGCACAAAGTGCAGCGTGCCCTGCAGCGCCCTGTGGGAGCAGTGCCGTGTTCTGCTCCATCAAGGATTTACAATGCTTGTTGCAAAAGAACCTCAGTTTGTGTATTCAGTGTCCGGGTGTTCGGTGCAGCTCTTCTGATGCCCGCCAGAGGACACTGCTTCACACACAGCTTAACTCCCCAACCTGAGCTCTGTGCTGAGCAGCCCTCCGTGCTGCGGGCTCCTGCTGCGTTACGAATGTGAACTGAGGTTATGCTGCCTCTAGGTAACTCGTGCTTCTCCTCCCGACCCTTCCTGCAGGGATCCTGTTCACTGGAGAGCTCTGGGAGTTCCTGAGTTTCACTGAACGTTATCCCAGCATCATTTACAACATCCTGCTGTTCGGCCTGACGAGCGCGCTGGGTCAGGTAAACTTCCCTTGTTCTGCAGCCTTCACTGGGGTTTGCTTGCGCAGCTGGGAGATGGCAGAGCAAAGTTGCCTCGCTTTCTGTTGCTTTGGTTATCGCTGCTTTCCATGCAGGCTACCATAATGTTAAAACAGTTATATGGAAGTAATCGGGAGTTGAAAAGTGTTCTTTCAGCTCTGGCTCTGTGGCTGAAATATAATCTGTGCTGTGTCTTTTTGTGACGAAAAGCATCTGTTTGTTTTTCAGAGCTTCATTTTCATGACGGTGGTTTACTTCGGACCTCTGACCTGTTCCATCATCACCACCACACGCAAGTTCTTCACCATCCTCGCGTCCGTCATCCTGTTTGCCAATCCCATCAGCACCATGCAGTGGGTGGGGACGGTCCTGGTGTTCCTGGGTAAGTCTGGGCAGCAGATCTGAGCTCTCCCTTCTGTTAACGTAAATAACGCGCAGCGGGGGGGCAGCCATAAAAGATGCTGGTCAGAAAATAGAGTTGCATCAAACGCTGCTGATGGAAAGGTGTCTACAGCCTTAGCAGGGCAGGGGAAGAGGAACATGACGTCCACCAGAGCTGTTGGGTCTCCTTTTGGCCGCTGCGGCCATCGCTGAGTTAGTGCTGTAACGCCGATCTTTGCACAGCTCTTTGTGCAGCAGCTGTCTGATGGATGTGAAGAACCTTTCTGTGCAAGTGGATTGTTGTGTGTCTTTGCAGGCCTTGGACTTGATGCCAAATTTGGGAAGGGAGTAAAGAAGACATCGCACTGAGGAGACGGTGGATCTCTGCTGTTGGAACGAACTTTTAATTTATTGTCTTGTACCTCAAAGTCTGTGGTGAAACTGGACTCAGGATGGGTAATTAGAAGGGGAATGTTTGGATTTTTTGTTTTAGTTTTTTAATTACAAATGGCTTCAGTTTTAACTGTAATCAAGTATTATGGTTTTTTCCTGTAATCAAAGGTGCAGTACTAGATCCTAGCAGCAGGATGAAATTCTTGCCTTAACAGAAAAAAAACTTCCTATCTTTATTAAAGAAAAGGAAACGGTGGCCACTTCTCCAGGGCTCTAATTTCAGTACTGGGCTGGTGGGGGGAGGCAGAGCACAGCCTTCTCCAAGGAGAGGGCTGTCAGAATGATGTTGGCATGGTGCAGCCTGGAAGGTTCCTGGATTAAATGCCTGTGCTGAAGATAACCCTCTCTTCTGGTTGATTGTCTGATGGTTTTTTTCCATTGCGGAGCTCATGGAGCCATTCTGCCATTCACATAATGTCTTGCACTGCGTTCTTCACCTGAGCCCTTCTGAACAGGCAACCCTCGGCATATGTAAAACTGTACAGGAAATCTGTTTAACCAGTGGGGTTAAAATTAATTCTTTTCATCTCCCCCTGCAGAGGAAGGAACAGGAACCTCTGCTGCTAAACTCGTGCCAAGGTTGTGTGACAACAGCTTCTAAATGTTGAAAGGGCCCTTGTTAATTAACCACTATCATGGTGAGCTTTCGCTGACACCCGCTGCTGGGCGCAGACTGGGTCCCCAGTGCTGTGGGGGGAGGAGCTGCTATCATAATGATGCCTTCAGAGCTGGAGAGCAGAATTCTCCACAGAACAAACTTTACACATGAAAGCACGTTTACACCAGCTGTCGCTTGGTCTCCATCTGTTCTGTGGCTTTGGCCTTTTGCCCCTCCAGATGGGATCTTGATCTCTTTACTGAGCGGCTGTTGTAAGTCTCCTTTCCAGCCCCTTCTACCCCCACCCCTGCAGTATTTCTTACAACTTTTTTGGCCCCAAATTTGTTTTTCATTTCATCTGTCTTGTTATCCTATAGCGCTACTCAAACAACACATTTCTTGCAGAATTAAACCTGAGGATATTAAAGGGCTTTTTCCTGTCACTCTCACCTCCCTGCTAACTTGTGTTGCCTTAAAGGTCAAATGCTAAGTAGCAAACAAACTGTTCTCAGTAGTAGAGAACCATGAAATAAAAGCTGCTGTGCTTTAACTCCATGGATACTGCTTGATGAACATCCTGCTGGCATCTGCTGCTGTATGAAGATCCCAGCTGCCCCGAAAACTGTTATCCTTCGCAGTATATTTAAGGTAATTAATTTCCATTTCATAAAAGGGAGCAGAAGAATCGAATGACTTGTGCTGTGTGATAGGTAGCACTGAACTGTAGCGTTGTCTTAATGGTTAAAGGCATCTTTTCTGTTTGTAGGACTTGGTGCTGAGGGATAGAGGAGCGCATTTTAAATCTAAACGGTTCTCAAACTGAGCAACCAAAACCAGCAGAAACACTCACAGTTCTGCAGACTTGTTTGTCCTGTTGTTAAATAAGTCATCTAATGGAGGAACAGTCACACTGTGCAAAATACAGACACCTGAGAAATGCTGTATAAATCGCTTCCTCAGCCGTGTTCCTCCACATGATCAGGAAAATCAACACATCACCTGCTAAGAGTTGCTGCTTTTCCAAACCACAGCTCTGCTCCAGAGCTTGCTGCAAACACAATGGAAATGGCTCTACTTTGATTCCACAGAAGCAGATTGCTTGTGAGCTGCAGTTCTTTAGTCACAAGTGCTCTCAAGGAAGTGTGTGATCAGCAACTGAGGGGCTGAGATATCGCCAGGCTTTCTCCAGTGCTGTCAGCCTGTTGTTTGTGATCTCCTTCATTTACAGCACCTCAGGCCAAGTTACTTCCTGAGCACTGGGTGGGAGGAGGTGACTTCCAAACTACCTCTGTGTATGTGTTGGAAAGACCACTCTCTTCCTGAGCTGTTCTCCTTGCCCTCAGTCTAGCTGTAGCTCTAGGAGAAAGGGTGTCTAATTGGAAAAAAGACTTTGCATTGCTAATTGATTCCTTAGCCATAGAAAAGAAGCTACCATGGGCTCAAGGGATGTTTGCTCAGACCCACAGGTCTGCCTGCCCTCTTCCCCACGCCACAGCAGCCTGGAGGACCGGCAGAAATTAAAAAGCTGGGAGTTTTCTAGGGCTATTTTCTAAGCCAAGATTTGTCTTTCCCAGTATCTTCCACTTGTCTGTATTCAGAGCACAGACATAAGGATCAGCCTGCCAAGAAGGAAGAAAATAAAGGAGATTTTCTCTCCTGATTTCTGCAGGCTGCCTTGACCCACTTTAGCTCTAAAGCCTATTCCTGGTACGGCTCCAACTTGGGTCTCGCTGCACCTCCACATCTTAGTAAGAAATTCTTCAAGTCGGCTCAGTGCTAACCCAGAGTCTGAATCTTTTGGATTTCCTTGGACAGCTTGCTGTCTTTGCTCCAGCCCTCATGTACTGTGAGATCCCAGAGGAGGCTGCAGAAGCAATTCAAGAAGCTATTTTCAAATCAGCACTGGCTTTTTTCATGGCTGATTTTAACAGCGCTGCCACAGAACAGGTCTCCAGCTTTCAGCTGCCAGGAGGACTGCAGCAGCTCTCCCCACTGACAGACTGATTACCACATTCTCAGAAGCCTGCCTGGTGGCTTCTGCTGTACGTTCCTGCTTGACTTCAGCTACCTCCAGATAAACACAAGGAAACTCCAAAGGAACTGGGTTTACTACCTAATAAAGTTTTCATCCTGTGTTGCTTTGTGTTACTAGAAGCATTAGTTCCTCTCGAGGCACCTTTTGCACAGGAATAGCTGTTAAGCTGTTTTGTTGGCTTTGTTCTTTCTTTATGAACAGTGGCAGCCTCTTCAGCCAGAGGGCAGAAGGCAAAATTCAATCAGAATGCTTGGATTCTGATGAAGTGTAGGAAAGGCTTTCTGTCTTCAATTAAGAGATGAGCAATCTACAAAACATTTACAGTTTATTCTGGGTTTTCTAGATGCTGCCTAACACCTATTGTGTGGCTGTGCAGAGGAATCCTTAACTGCTGCTGTCCAGCTGTGTTTTGCTGGTAACTGTTCTGTGGTAGCATGGGCTATAAACTCCTAGGCGTGTTGAGGTGCAGCACCCGTGTTCTCTGCCAGCACTTTGGGCTTTGCTGCGTTGCTTTGCATTCTCTCTGCTTTTTTAGATACTCCCCAGTTGATCACAGATAAACTAAGTGAATTACAAAGTAATGATTACATATATATATATGGGTTTTTTTAGGGTGGTGTGTTTGATTTGTCACTTATTTTTCTTTCCCCAGCTCCAAGCAGTAGCTTTATTGTGAGAGTGGAATGTTTTCCAAAATGAAATCTGAAGTGTAAACGCTTCCTCTTTGCAGTCAAGATGGCAGATGTTCTCAGCACTAAACTGTATGTTTTTAGTTGGAGCTGACTTGCCAGGGAGTTACTAAAGCGAAATCTTGAGGCTTGCTTCTTCATTAGCAGATGAGTGGCCTTTCTCTGAGGAGAAGGGAAATCAGTCGAGTAGGACTTGAATTTAAGTGCCTTAGAAAAAGACCTGCAAGTGCAAAACAAAGGTCAGACAAATTAGGCAGCCATCCCATCTTGCCTTTTTTCGTTGGGTCTGAAGTCCCAGCCCCGAGTCCCTTCGTGACTCAGGCAGTTGCCAGCAGGGGGAACTCTTCTTTCAATAATTTTCAAGAAATATGAGAAGAAAGCCACAAAAAATGGTCCCTGCCTAATTAGCAATAGGACTGTGCTTCCCAAGGCCTTGGTTTGCAGTAGAAGTATGATGTGGAAATGAAGGTCTTCCTCCATTTTTATTCTGCTTACTTTTTTCATCATCAGCAGACTACATGGGAGTAGTTGGAAGCCTTGAGACTGACTTCAGCAGGACAGCCCTCCATTGCAGATAGCATGCCTATAAATGTGGGTGTACCTGCCTGTCCTCTTGTCCTGGGATAGCACAGACAGCTGCCTTCGTGCACAGCAGCAGCCATGGGCTCTGCAGCTGATGTTTGCAAAAACATTCCTGCCAGAACTCTCCTAGGAACCCTGTCAGTTGGTGGTGGTTCCAGGGAGATGAGTCGTGGTGCTCACACTGAGGATAAACAGCAGACAACACCGCGGCAGTGTTGTGCCTGTTGTCTCTCCAGGAGGAACTGGTTGATGTATCAGTGAAGAAAGGTGAAGTTTTATTTCATACCTAACTCAGACATGGCATTCACAGGGGGGAAGGCTTGGCAGCTGCTTTCCTTTTCCTTTCATCTTCCTTGCCTTTGAGTTCCCTCTGCAATTCCATCAACAGATGTTTTAAAACAATGTTTAGAGTGCATATAGAATAGGTTAGGTGACTGTATGCGTGCATTCGGAGGTGCATGGGAGTGTGTAACACTGGTAATCTGCTGGTCACGGGATAGTAAAGACCCACACTTAATGACAGCAGTGAGGGATGATGAAGCTACCAGCGCTGCTTTGAAATTGAAGAGTTACCAATCTTAAAGATACTACTAACAAAACCCATTGCCCTAATGGTAAATGTTAAGAACAAATGGGATCTGTTCGGTGCCACTCAGTTAAGGCTCAGTGGTTATGTGAGCTTAACACGACGGCCTCCACACGCCCTTGCAAAGGAAACAAGAATTCCTATCGGATTTCTCAGACTGAAAAGTACACAAGACTCAGCCATCTACTGGGGAAAAACATGCCAGCTTTGGAGTCCCGTTTCAGCTGTGGAGTGTCAGGGCAGGAGGGGGGATGTGTCTGAAATACGTATTCTCATAACGTTTCATACTTAGAGTTACAGTGCATAACTAACAGCATTCCAGCAGTGGTGAGAAGATGCATGTGAAGAACAGGAAGGACTGTAATTACCTCAGACTGAATCTGCTACAGCTGGCTGTCACTGCGCAATGAGGTGTTTACAGTTTTAAGTGTTTTAAGGAAAAAAAAATTAAAATGCAAATGGCATTTAAGGCTGGAGGAATTAAACATTCCAAGGCAATAACATCTCAGCCCCCATATACATTTAAACAGCAGAGATCGTTATCTCCATCTTCTGTGGTCACGGGTAAAGCAGGCAGCTGAGTTTGTATCTCCTGGCAGTTTGATCGCCTGACACTCATTAGCTGAACTTCTTAAAATCACTTCTCAGAACAATGCAAACTGTTTTCCAGGCAAATATTGCCTCTCTTGTTCATTATCGGCTTTGAAGAGCTGGACCTGCTTTCAAGAAAAGATTTGCAAGTTCCTTCTCTGATTGAAGTTATTCTCAGAGCTGTAGTGTGACTTTCTCCCAAGGTCTTGGCAGATCTCATTTAGGGAATGTGATAGGCTGTAATTTGTTAATTCGTTTTACAGTGAACGTGGCAGGAAAGACAAAATCTTGGTCTTAGGGTTGAGAAACAGAACAGCCGCCCTGATGGGAGGATCCTGCCCCTGCTTCCTGCCCTGCGTGGCAACGCAGCAACCCCGCACGAACTGCATTTCTGTATGAGCAGCGGGGCTGGAAGGAGAGTTCACATCCACATCTGGGAGATCTAAAACTCAACACAAAAAGCACAACCCAATGACAATCTTCACTAAGTAACGAGGCCTGGATTTTATCAGTTGGATGCTTTAAATTAGTGCCTAGTTTTAACATGAGCTTCATTTTATCTGGTATAAGGATAATGTTACAAGACCGCAATCTGTAGATACATATGTACAGTACATCCAAAATGTCACACAGAGAACCTTGCTTCTGGTCAGGCTTTGTGACTTCTGAATGCTTGGTTTTGAAATCACTGCTCCAGAAAACCATTTTCCATGCAATAACTGAACACAACTTCAAATGCAATTAAAGGTTGGACTGCTCGTTACTGCCGCTCTGGCTGCAGTAACTTAATGCAGCGATAGTCATTGCAGGACTGCTAATGAGAAGGAACAAACAAAGAACTGATTAGCTCTGATTAGTTCTGTAAGAACGTTCCAGAGTAGCAGCACTTAAATCGGAGTGCTAGAATTTGTACAGCGAAGTGCACGGTGACAGCTAACGTTAACCTTCATTGTAACCACACACTGGGAGAGCTCTCCTCTTCACCAGCATAAAAATAAAGCCAGGCTCAGCATCAGGTTCAGAACAAGATGGCAGCTCGGTAACTAAAACCAAACAACTCCTCGTTTGTGGATACTTCAAGAAGCCGTTCCTGTTATTCCCTGCAAGGTCCTGACTGCAAACACACATTTTCCCTTTTACATCACTTTTCATTGTCCTCTACCTTCATCTTAGTTGATTCTTTTCTTTTCTTCCCCAGCTATTTGAGCCCTTTAAGCTCATTCATACTTTCTGTCCGTGCTCCACAGAGTGAATCTTATCCTGGATTCCCAAGTCTTTTGTACAATTATCTCTCTGTACCTGCAGAAGTAAGTGGAAAACAGCAGTGATAAAAACTTTAAACTCTGCTCAGTCCATTCCCGCTTCTCTACTACAGAAGATTGCTGTGATAACATTGAAGACTGTTTATGGAGAAAAGGTGGTTTGGATGAATTTGAAGAGTTTCAACAGTGTTCTGAGCTCCTCTGCTCTGCAGGTACTAGCAGAGCTAACAGCATCTTAGAGAAAGGAAAATAATTTCACAGACCATTAGGGCTGGTGGGAAGCAGCAGGATCAGGTTTTAATGAATACAGGATCAAAAGCATCTTAAAGCAAAACAGCCCTGAAAACAGGAGCAGGCTCATCAGGGAAGATAGGAGATGCTTCTAACGAGAAACAAAGGACCAACTCAAAGACGTTTGGGAGTCACTTTCTCACAATTGTGCATGTTAAAGTGTCATTTACTCTTCTCACAAATTAGCTTTGATACGTTTCCAATACATGTAAAAATAGCACTACCAACAGATTCCCTGCAATTAAAGCTTCCAAGTCAGAATCTTTCCAAAGGAGGTCGAGATTCTTTACACAGTGTTTGTTTTCCCACAATTAAAACTAGTTTTGAATCACGGCGACAGTGCCGAAGTTAAACAGTCTCAGAGTGTTTTGAAGTCAGGCAAGCAAACCGGCAGTGTGCCAAGCAGTAAGCTCAGCCCCCAAGGGCGTGTGTGTGGAAGGCGGCTGTCCCACCACTACTGGCAGGTGCTTCTCATAGAGGTGCTGATCGTGGTTGTGTGTTGTACTGGTTGTAGTGCTGTTTGCATGTGGTAGCTCTGCTAGAGCAAAGGTATCCTTTCCCGTTCCAAGAGCTGCTGGAGCCAAGTGCAGGGAAGGTCAGAGCTAAGTGCTGAGGCACTCAGGCAGTGACAGTTGTGAGCACGTGCATAACTGCACGGGTGGACCTTCGGGTGAGGAAGCACAGTGCCTGAGGAGTGTTGGTAGCTGCAGTTTTTTCAGTCATGGCTTTGAATATGTATGCCTGGAACCTACCTGCATTCTTCTGCATCTCTGTTCGGGACTAGAAGCAACCGCTATTCAAAGGAGTTCTGGTTCCCAATTTTGTAGTTTTAATTATTATCATTTTAATATGAATAAGCTGCTCAACTTCTCTACACTTCAAAAAAATTTTTAAAGACAAGCTATATTCAACTCACCTTCCTCCTCGGTGCAACACTGAGGATTAGTTAATTGGTACAACAGCTTGAAAAATGTCTTTAATTATTATTTGATTCATAGCTAAGGAAAAGTTGGAGCACTGGACTCTGTGTAGCTCGGTATCTGCTATTCTGTTGCAAATTAATTTTTGAGGAAAAGTGATGCAGAAAAACCCCCAGTTTCCTGTCCCTGGTGAATCCTCAGACTTGCTTGGTTCAAAGAAGCCTGGATCTCAGAAGCTTTTCCTTTCATCACCAACCATATCAGCACTTACTGTTCTCTAGTGTGTTCTGCTAGTGCCAAAGCTTGGACTCCTGCAACAAGATAATAACAATGCCAGCTTTGTACTGGGCTGGGGGGGAACGTGACATTCTCATGAGGATGGAGAAGACACTCCAGCAGAAGTCAGACTGGAAGGATAACCTATTTAGTTTTTAAATGGCTATGGCACAGATATTACTATTTCACAATGAAATAATATGAAGCTGGTAATACCAATCTTCTTTTTACATCCTAAATCAAACAAACAGTAACCATACCCTTAAGCCAATAAATGATTCTATTGCTTCTTGTGAATGCACCACAGCGTTCCTTCCACACTGCATGTGGAAAATGTGCTTCATGGATTTCTCATCAGCACAAGAAGGGGTGAATCAAGTAACTCGCAGTATTTCTTTGGCTGTTGCATATATAGAAGCCTCATTAAGTCTCCCCAGCGACTGGAGATGGATTTTGTTTAGAATGGTTTTGTTTGTTTTTGTAACAAAGATAGCAAATACGGGAAATAATTAAATAACTGTGTTTTCATACTCTTCTGATCATCAGAAGCCTATATGAGATTTTAATTAGTGCTGCATTTTCAATAACTCTGTATCTGTACGTGTTGCAGATTCTTTCCTGGATAACAGGGAGATAATTATGAGAATCCTGTTTTTCAGTCTCTCACTAAAGGGATGGCTGATACATTTAATCATGATGTAGAAATGCTGGCAGCTTTCTCTGAGTTCAGCCTCTCTCTAATTACATTTCTAGATTTTTAGTAAATTGAAAGGGAAAATGTAGGAACAAAATAATTAAAACCAAAGAGGAAGTGAATATTAAAAAGCAGGAGCTATTTAAAATTCTCGCACACAACTCCTTCATGGACATCAGTTTAATCAGCTTCGCATGAAAATCAAGCTCACGTTTACACAAAGCACTTCCAAAGCTTATGTACTTTAGTATTCATTGGTTCTTTCCGTGCTGAAAAGAAATAACCTGCCTTGTATCACTGAGGTGACACTGGGAATTATACCCAATACCCCCAAAGCCTGTGAGGGTTTGGTACTCCCACACGCACATACTCCCATTAAACTTCCAAGGACCAAGCACTACCTGCGCCTAGGAATTGTCTGCTAATTGTAGCACTGAATTGTGCTAAAGATAGAACGTAGAGCTTGCGAAGGGTGACAGCACTTCATGTGATGTCTGCCACTCAGCAGGACAGCAGCGACCCCAGATTACTTGTTTATATGAAGGAGTGGTAACATTACATCTTCACTTTCACAGATATCCACTTTAATTTCCCACTTCCTGGGAAGAAGAGAACTTTGATCAGAAGAATGTAATAAACTGCAAAAGAGGTTAACCTCCCTGCTGCTACATGACACATGGGCAGCCTTGAATTAAAAGGTGACATTCCTGTTTATTGTATCCCCCCAAAAACCTTGTATCTAAGCTCTGCAGCCTCAGAGTGCTGATCTAATGCAGCAGAGGGGGAAAAAATCTTTAGTTTTCTCCAAAATTGGTGCTTTAATTTCCTTTTATGTTTGAGCTAGAGGAGAATAAGCACAGTAGTAGAAATTGAGTTTATATTAGGAACCTGAAAGCAAAAAAAAAAAAAAAAGGAAAGAGAATGAAAATAAACTTCTAGGAGAAATGTGTATCCAGAATAGGAATGGTACGACCAATTCTGTACTTCCCACGAGGCAGTTTTATAGCATTTCTTCATTACAGTGCAGCATTACCTGCTGTTTTGTCACCATAGGCAGCAGTTTGTGGAATGAAAGAATGAAGCAGGGTCCAAAAATCAGCCGTGATTTGGATGCGACACTTGCCAAGAAAACCCAGGACGCTGCAGAAAGCGTTAGCAATAAAAAAGGCAATACTGTCTGAGTCAGTAGTGGACAAATGTAGAAGCCCGGTATGTAGGAGCAGTTGTGCTATGAGAATCTCCATTTTCCATACAATAATTGGATAAGAAATAAAAAGACAATATATTTTTGGTTTAATTGTCGTTGTGATATGTATTTTGCAATGCAAAATCAAGTAAAACACCTTTCTAATTTCAGTCATAAATTGTTTTTTCATCAGTTGGTACCACAAATCCACTTCATACCTCTGATAAAGGAGTGCTGTTTTTCAGTGCAAAAGCACATCCTTGTAACAGCATTAGCTTTCATTTGGCAGTCTGTATATTCACCACACACCAGAATATTGGAGAGAATCTGGTGCTGTGTCTGAGAACACGTAATGCACTACTATCAGCATGTAATGTGATATACTAAATGGTTTACCTTTGGTAAACATCATATATAGATGCAAAGCCTCTCTGGGTAATCTGGTAAAAACATTTCTCACAGTCAGACTGTATCTGTTCTGCTCCAGGATGTCCTTATGTGCACAGGCGGTGTGAGGTTTTCCACACAGCTGCTGTGAGGCCTTCCTTAAGCTTTCTGTTTAGGATGAGGGGTAACGGCCTTAATTTGCACCAGGGAACTTTCAGGTTGGGTACTGGAATTCTAGGAGAAAGATGTAAAACTAAACCACAAACCAGCTCTAAGCAAAGCCCTTAAAACCTATCGCACCACCAGAAGAAGCCTGTAGGGCAGGAGGGAGAGCAAACCCCAGCACAACACCAGGGAAGGACGGTAACACCAACACACGGCCACGGCGGTTATTACCTCAGAGCGCTGCGAGGGCGCCACGCGCCACCTCACCCGACGCCTTCCCGCCTTTTTCCCCCGCCCCTCATGCCGCGGCTTGTCTCGCGCAGAGCGCATGCGCAGTGATCCCCGCGGCGGCGGCGCGTCGCTGGGAGGCGGCGTAGTGGGGAGCCCGGATGTGTCAGTGTAGGGCGGTATGAGGAGACCGCAGGGGACAGGAGGCAGTGGTGTCCGTCTCAGGTGAGGTGGGAGGGGCTGTTCGGGGGAAGAAGCTAAAGGAATCGGGTGAGGACTGGAAATCGCCACAGGGACGGGGGGAAGGTAGCGCCGTCCCCTCGCCGCTTGCTTCCGAGCGGTTCCTGCGGCGGCCCTGCGGTACTACTGGGAAGTGAGGGACCCACCCAGGTCTGCCACCCCCCTCCCCCACCCCGCTTCTCCGCCGGCAGTTTAAATGGCGCTGCGACAGGAGTGGCTCCTTGCCAAATAGTGAGGTATGAAACGTAAGGGGACTCCGAGTTATACAGCGCATGCGCAACCGCACTGCCAGAAAGTGAATCGTAGTGGGGGCGAAGCAGGCGGGGCGGGGTCGGACACGCATGCGCGGAAGCTGGAGTGGTGGCGAAGGGCGCCTGCGCAGGAGGAAGTCGGCTGCTCTTGACTGGGTCTTGTGTGAGGGAATGCGCGCGTGCGCTCAGTGTCCTCGAGCAGAGGGGTTTAACGCAGTGCGCGTGCGCGGTCGGAGGGGAGCGCTGGGAACGGCCATATCCTGCTCGTCAGGTCGGCGCCTGCGCAGTGCGCTTCTGCGGGGACCTGCGGAATACTGAGCCTTCGCGCGCGTGTGGGGCCAATCGGAGGAGGAGGACATGCTGCCAAATAGTGAGCTCCAGCTGCTGGTGTTCTCCTAGGGGGGCTGGCTGCGGAGCGGGGGGGCAGAGTCCGGGGGTCGCCATCCCCACGCGCCGCACCTGCCGGGGCTGGGCCGCTCTGCCTTCCCCCTGCCGCCCTGAGGGGCTTCTCGGGTCGGGAGGTAAGAGCTGAGGGAAGGGGCAGGAGCCGAGGGGCTGTGG
>JACDJE010000381.1:157063-237753 GCA_016647715.1 Pavo muticus
GGAGGGAGGGGAGTGGGAGAAGTTCTGCGGACCCCCGGGGAGGGGCTGCTGGGGTACGGGGAGCTGCGTGAGGGAACACGAGTGGGTGGAAGGGAACGAGGAGTGGGAAAGCTGAGGTAGGAACACATCGCCATAAAGGGCTGACAGGTCCCGGCCTGGCGTGGGGCACAGCTGCAAAGCAGGAGAGCCCACAGTGCGGCCCCGCGCCGTGCCTCGGGCCTCGTGGGGCTCAGTGGTGCAGCATCATCGTGCGGCCGGGAAGGCACAGAGTGCAGCTGGGAGAGCGGTGTGAGGGGGGTCTGCTGGTGGTGTGGCACTGCTTGTAGGCAAGAGCTGTGCTGACTGTGATAGATGGTGTTAGAAAGATAACGTGAATCCCGCGGTGTTCCCAAAGCTGGTTGTGAAACCCAGATGTTTGTTTTTTGGGGGGGATAGAGGGGGTTTCTTGTTTCTTTTCTGTCCCTCACTGTTATTAGATAGGGGTACATATGGGAAACAATCTTTTCTTGCCGTTTTTTGTTTTACTTTATTGGAGTTGTTTGATGTAAAACTCTAAAAGTGTGAAGAATTTCACTCTTGTTCGTGCTTTATAGAGCAAAACTCTTTGGTTATTAAAAACAAAAAGAAAAGCCAAATTAGTGAAACGTTAGTGAAACTGAATGAGTAAAACGATGTAAAACCAAATGGGTGAAACATATGACAGGATTGCTTCTTTTTCAGTGACGTTTTCTAACCTCTGGTTAGATTTCCTTACATCACTTGTTCCATTGTAACCAGAATGAAAACCACTTTTTATTTATGATACTTTGTTACGGATGGGTGTTGGTGTCAGGACAAGCAGGAGTACATCAGGAGCTGTCATCCTGTCACTGTATCAGTAGAGGACAGTCATACAAAACAACTGTACCTGCCTTGAGATCATAAAAACTACTGCCAAGTGTGTTTTAAAGCTGAGTGTCCTTATCGCTGCTGGAAGACTACATGTTTCCTTCCCCACAACCTCCAGGATTTGCATATAGCTGCAGATAATGAACAGCATGAAAGCAGGATAGCTGTGTTTTGCCACATGGTCTCAGTGAGCAGTGCCACCACTGCTCCCAAATCACAGTGGAGCCTTTTAAAAAATTAACTTACAGTGGACTTTAACGTGGAGATGGTCTCGGTGCTGGCACTGTTATGGGGTGTGTTAGACCTGAGCAATGGTAAGAACAATTCCACTCACCAGAATTTCCTCTGCTAGTTTTCCCTGAGCCAGTTGGACCGGTGGGGTGTGGGTGGTGGGGGTTAATTTCTGGACACAACTGGTGTTAGCACCACTGTGAAGCCAGTTTGTTGCCCTGTGTGATTTTCCAGGCACTTCAACAGCAAGAGGGACTTCCCAGCTTTGTTCTTGGCACGCCCTTCTGTTCAGTGTAGTGCTGTTCTGCTGCTGCCCTGTAAACTTGGAACTACCTGCTTTAATTCCTGCAAAGTCCGGCACACAGCTGGCAAAGATGCGGTGTTGTGTCATCAGGGGCTGCTGCTGTGTTATCAGCTGCATTCCTAGGTTCACATTTGAAAGTATCTGCTGTAGATGTGTTAAATCCCCTCCCTCCTCCTAGTTCTGGCATAATTTTCTGTACAATTAGAGTATTATATAAAGATTGAGCTCTATTGTTCCCATCTCTCACTGCTGATGTTTTTCTGCTCGGCACAGAGAGGAAATACAACAAAAATACGTTGGTTTTTATTTTTCTAAGCCTTTATGGAGAGAGTTATGAAGGTATCAGTTCTTGATTCTCAGGTGATGAGCTGCTCCCCCATTCTGTCCTGTGCACAGTGCTCAGAGACTCAAAGCATCTGTCCCAAGGCCTGGGAACACATGACAGTACAGGAAACCAGCATGAGATTAAAGTACTCACACTTTAATATGCTTCCCTCGAGAAGGAAAAGCTGTTGTTCTATAAACTGTATCTGTGGGTACATTGAGTGCTTCTGTCTCAGTTTCTGTTCTCAGGTGTCCCTTTACTGAGCTGTTTTGGAGGGGAGGAGTTGAGTGATGCTGGAATTCTCCTCCCCTTTGCTGATACGCACACCTGAGTATCACAGCATCCATCAGGTGTCATTTGCTTCTTTCTTTCCCCTCTGCATTTTTAGGACAAAAAAAGATGCAGATCCACTGACTGTGTATAGCAAATGCCCCAAAAACCTTGGGAGTTCGTTTGGTTGTGAGTCAGCCCTGTGGCTGCAGGCAGGAGTGGCACCGCTGCGTTCCATGAGACGAAGTTGGCCTTACAGCTCTTAAAGCCATATTCAGCTTGTCAAATGGGGATAGCCTGTTTGGCCATTCAGAGCCTGTGTTGTGGTGGTGTTGGATGGCTGTGCACTTGGAAAATGGCTTTTGCTGGCAGTGTGGCTTTGTGTCTTGTGCACTGAAATTGGGCTTTGAATCACATCAACTAGTGTCAGTGCTGAAATACTGAGCCCACATCTGATAACAAATCATCTTCCAGCAAAAAGGTATGCCCTTGTGTGTGCCTTTAAGTGTCCCAAACAGAATGTTAGAATATTCACTTGAAAATTTGCTAGTTTTTAACCATTTTTAATACTTACAGACCCTCATGAGTTTAGTCGTAATGTTTCTAAAAATATGCAGGAAGGTTTGGAGCTCAGCACGCTTAAATTCATTACATATTGAGAAACATTTTGTGTTGGATGTGTAAATTCATGTAGGGCGTGTAGTTGGATGCTGGTGTGCTTAAACTGCTGACTGCTGGCTGAAGTTGTGTGAATCACTGCTCTTTCTTTGCAGCTAACGTGGCACCCTTTCACTTACAGCTGGAGTGCTGTCCTGTGTGGCAGCAGACACAGCAGTACAGCATCAGTCCGAAAAGCCTGATGGGAGCTGCAGGACTTTGAGCATTAAGCTCTTATGACTATCAGTATGCTGGGGTGGTACTTGGAAGTTCACGGAAAGATTTCTTGCACTTGAACAGCAGTGTATGGTTGGTCAGGCTGGGTTTTTTTCCTCCTTTCCATCAGAACTAGTTGTCATATTGCTCAATAAACAAGCATCTCTCAAGTGTGGTGTAACAGGTGAGCGTCTCTCTAAGGCTGTGGCAAGTGCTGGTGTTTAAGCAAAACAACCTGGGAAGTGAAGGTGGTCTAGAGAGCAAGTTATGGATCTCAGAGCCAAACGAGAAGTAAAATGTTGCTTGTGGCACTCAGTCAGGTGCAGGGTTAATTAATGTGGGTTTGGTTACTGTTCTGCACTATTCTTTTCTCATTGCTGGAGAAATTTGTCCAGCAAATCATGAATGAGATCGTAACTGCATGCAGCAGTGCTTCACTTCACTGAGGGCCTTCGTGGGGTTATCAAGTTCGTTTCTCCAGCTTAGGCCTTAAAACTGGTGAGGCCTGACTGAAATCTTCAACTCATCCCGATTTTTGACTGAAAATAGAGGCCTTGCCTTTGTCTGGAAGGAAGCTCAGAGATGCTCCTAGCGACGAGACTGGAGAGCAGGTGGAGACAAACACCCTCAGTCTGGGGCTGCTGTAGAGCAATGCAGAGGAGCTGCCTGGCTGCCTCCCAAGTGTTGCTGCATAAAGAGGCTGGAACAGACGCTGCCTGCATTGATGTAAAAGTTTTCAGTTAACTTGGCTGTAATCATGCCTACAGATGAACTGTTTTGTCTGTTACGGAGTGTTGCCATATATATATTTTAAACCCTCCGAAGAATCTATTCTCTTATGGTAGAAGCATCGCAGAACGTTCCCTGTGTGCACCGAGAGCAGCTGCTGGGGCTGCCTGTCCCGACCAGCACTTCAGAATGAGAACAGCCATGCTGGGGCCTTCATTTCCTCACTGCATCTTTGTACGAGCGTCCGACCTCAACGAGTTGTGATTAAAAACCACACACCTCGCTGCGATGGGTTTCCTAGAAGTACCTGTGGCCTGAATGAAATTCGGAGAACGCTCTTTCATTGCTGCGTTGGAGATGCAGGCTGTTTTCTTAAGGTTTCCTGTTGGCTCCTGGTTCTGTTGCTGCTGCTTCTAGAGAAGGATGCAGTGTGTGTATGTGTGGGCATCGGGGTCCAGAAGTGTTGAAAATTGTGGTGAATTTTGCCTTACAGCCCTCTGCTTTTCAGCAAGTGGGATTACAGGGAGTGACCCAGGTTTAAATGTCATTAATATTTATTCAGATGCTTCCTGAAATGTTCTGCAACGTCCTGCTCTGAGCTGGGAGCCCACCTTGCCAAAGCTGAAAGAGATAGGAGTCCTGATGCTGCTTGATAGCTACAGATCCTACCTTCTGTTGTCTGCATTAACTCTTGCAGCAGGTAACTGATGTTCCTCTTTTGGATGACATTACCCAGCAGCTCGCTGAGTTTTGCTGTTGATGGGGGAATAGTAGGAAGGCTTCTTGTGGTGTTGTTTACATTGGTGGAAGGGGAACCAGGAAGGAACGGAAAGCAGCAGTAACTGGTTTCTGTGAGCCTGGGTTGTAAGCAGCTTACGGAGGTGGCTCCTTGGAGGTTGCAAGAAGGAAAATAAATGTATGTATGCTCTGGGAATTTATTACTGTGCACTTTTATATTTCCCCTTTGTTTTTAAAAGGTTCCATAAATAGCTTATGCCAACATCAGCTTGGAATGCATGACCAGAACAAAAAGTTCATTCCAAGAAGCTTCCTGTGGGAGTTTGCACTGAAAACACCAATGAACATCAGTGCCAAACGGGGTGCCAGGAGTGCCCCCCGCTGCCCTGCTTCCCCAGTGCCACTGCTACACACACACTGCACTGCCTGTGGCCCTTCTTGCCTCTATTAGAAATGCACTCAGTGTGGAATCTCGGAGCTACCAACATTTTTCTTTGTTCTTTGTCTTACTAATTTGATAATCTGGGTTTGAATGGTGAGGATATTCAAATAGGGGTGTGGGCGAATGCCATGATTGGGTTATTTTCAGAGTGATTTATGGTCAGCTGTGAGTGTTCTGATGTTAATGTGAGTTAGGTTATTAAAGTGGGGCTAGCAGCACCAGCGTGCCTTATTGAAGTGGGTGTGATGAGTTCTCTAGAAACACAGTGCTGATTCGTGAGGAAAATGAAGCTGTTTTGGAGCTGGAAGTTGGTTGGGATTTGGTTCTCATTTCCTTCCTCTGTTTTTGCCTTTTCGTGTTGGTGTTTGAGCCGCTCACAGAAAAGAGTTCAGCACAGTGAAAAAAGAAAGCAAAGGACTCTTCCTGCCCATCCAGACCCACGTGTGGGAGAAGCATCGCCCGACAGGGCAGGCAGACAGGGGTGTCTGCAGTGCTATTTATGGCCTGCTAGGAGTAGGTTCTGGAATGAGCTTTCTGCTGAAATGAAGCAAGCTGCTGGCTTTATTTTCAGGCATCTCCAAAAAGGTGGGATTTCACGCTGATCTCCAAGGGTGGTTCCATCTGAGTGCTCTTTGGCACTCACTCAATCTTTATGTTTAGCAGTGAAAGTAATTCTTACAAGCATTCCGAAGCCGTGCTGCAGCTGCGGGCAGGTGGAAGCACCCAGTAACTCACAGCTCGCTTTTGCCACGTGTTGTAATCTCCAAATTTATTACTTGAAAGCTCAACCTCCAGAATAATAGTGGCAGAAACAGCATTTCAGCTCAGGTTGATTCTGATAAGCTCTTAGAAGTATTAATGCAAGATGGCAGCTGGAAAACGTTACATGAAGGCTACCAGATGTTTGTATTGCTGGGAAGTGATCTGAAGGGGGGCTTCGGAGGGGATTTTGGTCTTGGTGGCTTGCAGGAGGTCAGACCTGCAGGCCCATTGGAGTGTTTCAGTGCTGCTTGGTACAGTGCACCAACACAGTCTAAACTGAAAGTGTCCATAGGCAGTAACAAAAGCCTCCTTTTTAAAATGAAGAAGGCAGAGGTGCTCCGTTAGGGGGCTGTGGGAGCCTGGAGTTGGTGTTGGAGTAAGGGCTCTCCTGATGGGAGGAAGAACGGATTGGCAGAAGGGGAAAGAATGGAGGTGAAAAGCGCAATAAGGGGAGGATGCTTGCTTTTAAGTCTGTGATTGCTTCTGCATGTGGGTGTGATCCTGACGTACCTCGGGGAATTGGTAGCTGGGTGAGGTGTGATTGAAGGGGATACACCTTTCTGCATCTGTTCAAACGCGATTCAGAGCAATCTTAGAAGAATGGCAAAGCTGCAGCTTAATTTAATGACTGCAGAGCAGGAACGTTAAGTGGAGCATTTGTTACAGAAGGAGATGGTTATCAGGAGGGCTCTTGGCTGCTTTTTACCCCTGACTACATCTGTCTTGGTTTTGGTCGTCTGGTATTTATCTGGTGTTTGGAGGGGAGGGGAACAGGTGGTAGATGGTCTCTAAATAATGTCGGTATTTCTTTTCTTATATGTAAGACGTGTGATTCTCCTCGCAGTGCTGACGTTCTGCTGGCAGTGGTCCCTGTTTCATTTCCTCTTTCCCATCCCCTCATAGTTTCATACAGATGATGACTTTTATAGATGAACCAACTTCTTTCCTTCTCTTTTTCTTCACTTTGTAACAGAAGAATTTATTTAAGGGAAGGAAGAAAAAAACATTCCAAGAATGGCAGAAATCCCTTATTTTTGAGATCTTTTGAGGTGGAATTGTGGTAACTGAGTTCTGCTGTGTTAATTGTGTAGAGGGTAGCTGTGTTTCTTCCTAGGTAACTGACTTGCCATGAGTTACCTGGACTAAACTGGGTGGAGGTGCGTGCGTGTCTGCATCAAAGTCATCTTCTCATGCAGTGTCCAGAGGGCCCTGTTGTGACCTCATGAATTTGGGTGTAATAATAACTTTGGTGTAATAACAGTGAAATGGAAGGCTGTATTTTTAGTAACAGAAGATGCCCGTCCAAGTTCCTGAATGCTGCTAACGATGTAATGGAGGCAGCTTGCAAGCAGAATTGGGGCTGAAAAATGGGGGCTTGAAGAGCAAAGCACAGACATTCAGCTCTGGGAGAGCTCTGTGTGCTGTGTTTCCAGCAGACCAGGTTATCTATGTGTTCTGCATCCCAAATGAGACCTTATGGGCTTCTCAGCCTGTTAGGCATATTCCAATGGATGCCAGTTCGTTCCTTCCCATCTCTGCTATGATGGAGACTTTTCCTGTCATTTTCTAACTGTGTTTGAACGAGGCTCCATGTGTCACTGTGGGCTGGTGGCACTCGAGGAGCAGCGTCCTCTACCACCACTGGGTAAGCTCTGTGTTTCCCCGGGCCCGACTTCAGCCTGCCTTTGGAAGCCGACCAGGTTTCCTGCTGCACGCAGGACGTGATGTGACGGCTGTAATCAGTGCTGCTCGGCAGCCATTAGCGCGGGCTGGGAGCGCTTTGCTGAGCCCATCATTGCTTCCCTCTGGTATTCCAAGCAGGAAAAGTGTCCTCTTTAGCATATACATTAAATCCTGAAGACTGCCTCGCCATCTAAGCAGTGGATGTTGCATACCACCTTGCTTCTCCTGCTAACTTGCCTTTTTTCCTTCTTTATGGCAGCAGATTGAGTCCTCCCATTGTCCTTTCCAAGGCTGTGGAGAATGCAGGAGGTCTTTTCCCGTGCTTCCCTTTCTCATCCCACTTGTTTTATTGCTTCTCTTATCTTTGTCTCACTCCTTTTCCCCGCATGTCCTGCTGCTCTTGGGCAGAGTGGGCCTGTTCTTGGATAGTCATTGATAATGGTGCTTGTCTGTTAAGCAAACAGCCCTTTTTGAAACAGTTAATTGAAGGCCATTTGTTTTACAGACACTATCACTGAATAATGCTCTCGGGAAAGGAATACACTTGAAATTTTCTATTGTCAGCTACTGGTTCCTTAAAAGGTAATTAACTTATCTTGAGAAGAAATTAATGTGCTCTTTAGCAGAATTGAGTCGTTGTGAGACCTGGTCTGGAGTTATTGGTTGAGCTGATAATCCCCAGCTCTGTGGGGTCAAATCTCTGCTGCTGCTCTGACTGCTGATCCCTGCAGCGGACGGAGTTCTGAACCGGGATGTCTGGGTATGGCTGCTAAGTCAGGAGGTAATTAGAAGGGCAGGGTGGCAAAGGGGCACCTCTGTGCTTGAGAAGGGCCTGGCGTGGCTCTGATTCCTAGAGGAAATTTCTTCATCTGGAAGTGGTTGTGAATGAGGTGAAAATTTACTCTTTCTTCTTCAAAAATAACAGCAGTGTAATATTTGTGTGCCAAAGCCGAGTGCTGTGTGTGATGATATCCAGGAAAGTAAGCGACTAGCAGGCTGTAGGTGGGATATTAGGGATCCATAAGATAATGCTTTTGTTTTTTGTTTCCTGACTTGATATTCATCCCTTCCAGTCTGTCCTGCCTTCCTGGCCATAAGGAATTCTGATATCCGTACTGCTTACAAAATGACTTCTTAAAACCTCTGCCTGCACCACGTTCTGCTCAGCTCCTGCTTCGGAGGTGCCAGGCTGTTACTAAAGACGTGTGAACTGGGAAGGCATTAAGTGTTCATGAGCAAATAAACACTGGGGGGTGCCTGCTGATTTCAGAAACTGCATGCATGGAGTGCATTAAGTCAGCTGCTGTTCCTTTTTAAAGTGTGTTTAATATTGGTCCATACCAGAAGAGCTAGTCAGTGTTTGAGGGTGGGGTGGCACACAGGCGTTGCTAAGGCTGTGTCCGGTGAACATGAGTGTGTGTGCTTGGTAAGCAAGGCAAGTGGATATTGTATTTATCTTATTACAGTTTGAGCTAGGGCTGTGTTCTGGTTTAACGTTTTTTTCCTCATCTGTATTAAATTGCCTCCCCAAAGGCCTGCAGGAGGCTTTGACACACCATGCTGGAAGCGTTCTCCAAATAATAGGAAATCTCTAAAATCTGGACCCCGTGTCTCCTTTGGGCCTTCCTGAAAGGGTAACGAATGCTGTGCTGGCATGCAGCAGTTCTATTAGCACGCTGTCACAACTTCCATTGCCACCTGCCTGTCCAAGCCGTCTGTGAGGAGAGGACATCAGAGATGGAAGTGACAGTTACTCATAGGACATTAAATAGTCTTGTGTGTCTTAAGCTCGTGCGTTTGTCCAGCCTTCAGAGCACAGCTTTCTAAAGCTTCTTGCCTGAAGTGAGGTGGAGGCAATGCTTGGAGACGTCTTAAAACCCAGTGGAAATGCAGAAAGTATCTGCAGAACTTCTGATTTTTCTTCAGGAGGTTTCAGGATCTCTCGACTTCCCCTGTGACTGCTGGCCATGGTCTCAGGGAGTTTGCTCCTTGGGCACCGTGGGGGTGCAGGGTTACGTCTGCATCCAGGAGAGTCCTCAGCATCTCAGGGTGCTCCAGCAGCCGTGATCAGTGTGCCATCACAGCGTAGGAACAAATGTCTCCTCGTTAATCCCTGGTCTTTGTGCCAGAAGTGAGGTGTTAACACTAAATTTAGTGTCTTGAGAAAGCTGGAAGACTCCAGTGGGTCTCTAATTACCTTCAGTGTTAAGTTTGTTACTTAATTGAGTCAGTGCACCGAGAAGGCAAAGTTTTCCTGCAGAAAACTGCCTGATGTTGATAAATCTCTGATGTGGAAGTAAACCAGGCTCATCATCACTCTGACACCGGTGCAGGCGAGCAGCTTTGTGGCATCACTGCAGAACAGAACCCCGGTGTTGCCATGCAGTCCTGGCTGATGACTCTGAGCTGTTGGAGCGTGGAGGTGTCCTGCAGTGATCAACTGTGCCTGAGTCCCTGCAAGGGGAGAGAACCAAACAGGTTTGGAGCTCTGGGCTTTAATTCCAAGCACTGTTTTGGGTCGATATGTCAGGAAATAACTATATTTCTAGGAAATAAAGGAAAAAGTGTCATCTCCTGTTATTGAGTTATCTATCTTCTCATCAAGCCTTTCTTTTAGGCTTAGCATCTCATTGCTCTGTGTGCAGACAGGTTGCGCTCAGTGAGCTTAGGAAGCTTCATCCTTCCCCTGGCTGCCTGTTCTCCTCTGGTGGTTGAGTTCTGTCCCTGTCGTTTGTGCCTGTGTGACTGGGAAACCTGTGCAGTGTAACAGCTGGGTACAGTACTGCAGGTTGATACAAACAGCTTGAGTGTGGAGTTCAGTGCTTCTGTGAACCCGGAGGGGAAGGAAGGACCTTGGGTCTCTCCTGCCTGCCATCTAAAACCAAAAGAAGGGTGTCTCTCCATGCATGAGGAGCACACAATGGGTTATCTGCAAATCCTGTGGCTGTGGATGGTGAAAAAGAAATGCCTTTGGAGGCAAGGCTGAGTGTTGCACGTGGAAAGGCAGTTTAGCCAAGCATTCACATCTAGAATCTGCTGATTTTGGCTTAGTTTGAATGGCACAGCGGTTTAATTGCGTTCCTTTGGAGGTAACTTTAATGTAATAAAACCTGCAGCAAGTACCTAAGGTGAATACTGGCATTGCCTTTATAGAGTGGAGTTCTGTTTAAGCCTTTTCCACACTGCATGTCCGCAGCACTTACTGCACGTGCAGGAGGTCTGTGAGGCAGTGTGGGTTAACAGCAGTGCCAGGGTTCAGGTCCTGGGAGTCATTAGGCCTCAGGTTTTGTTCTGGGAGATGCATCTTCATTGATTAAGAGGGCAGCTCTGCAGGGTTAAATATGTATTTATGAGCAACTGAAAGTCAGTATCTCTCTTTCAGCAGTTACAGGAACTCATTTGTGGTTTTCTAAAGGAAATTAAACCTTAGGAAAAGGGGGAAAAAAACCCCAAACAAACCACTCATTTTTATATTATAAGTATAGATTAGGTTATACCTGTGTGCCAGTATTGTCACGTGCTTTCTGCAGGTGAGTATAACTCAAAACCCAAGTAAATGGCTGTAAGCTGAAGTGCTGACTGAGGGAAGCCTTAAGAGAGGTCTGGTGCTGGTGTGAGATTGAACATGAAAGTGAGGGGTGAGTATTGAGTTCAAGTGGCAGCCTCAGGGTAGGCAGTAAATCCCAGGTCGGGTCGGTCGTCTCCTGGTTTTGGATTCCTTGCAGGAAATGATAGGCTGGGTTCGTTCCTATGAAGAGCTGATATTGAAAATAGAAGTGGTGGTGGCGTATTGCAACCTGAGGAAACGTATGGGAACACTTCCACGTGTTTTGATGCATAATACAACCTATTTTGAAGGTGTGGGGAGAGAGAAAAAACACGGGAGGCACGATTGCTTTAACTTGCATGCAGCGAGTTTTAGCAGCGGTCTGCAGGTCTTTTTCTTTGTTCTTAATTTTGGTTTCATTTTTCCTGTGTTCTCTTTTCCCTCTTTTCTCCCAGTGTGCAGATCTAGCATAACTTTCTTCCACTGAGTTGTGAAGTTCTGTTTAATCTTCAAACTGGCGATGTCAAGGGTGCCAAGTCCTCCTCCTCCGGCAGAGATGTCGAGTGGACCCGTGGCAGAAAGCTGGTGCTACACTCAGGTGAGGCTGCGCTGTGCTGGGCTGTTCTCCAGGCAGCACAATTAGAACCTGCAGCAAGAGGTTGGCTCAAAACAAATGGAGGGTCTGGGTGTTCAGAGAACGTGGGGTTTGGTAACAGTGGGCGTTGCCATTCACCATGGCAATGAGGAGTCGTCGTTCTGTGACACCCATGTTGGTGTCAGGAGGAGTTCTGGTGGTCCAGCTGCTGCTGCCAGCTATTTCCAGGCTCTTCCCTCGTGTCTGGAGGTTACATGTTACTCGAGTGATTCTCTGCAACTTCCAGCATTTCAGTTTTTGTCTTCTAAGCCTTTTGTCTTCTATGACCAGTGTGAAGGTGAATGGCCCTAACCCACCTCTCATTCTCGGTTTTAAGATTAAAGTGGTGAAGTTTTCCTACATGTGGACCATAAACAACTTCAGCTTCTGCCGAGAGGAGATGGGTGAGGTGATCAAAAGCTCAACCTTTTCATCTGGAGCCAATGATAAACTCAAATGGTAAGGAATACAGAAGTGAGGTTCACTGTGTTTGTACCACTGTGTGGAAGAATTAGGGGGTCTGTAACAGAAGTATGTTAAAAAATAACAAAAACTCGTGCTGCACACAAATTCTGGCTTCCTTGGATGCACAACATACAGAGAGTGAAGAGAACAGAGTTACTTCAGCACAGTGTTTGGACACAGAACAGATGTGAGGATCTGACCATGAGAAATGTTCCTCATGTAATGGAAAACATCAGAAGTTGTAGATGCTGCAGCTAGAAGGGAGGCTGCATCCTGCCTTAATGCAGAGGCACAGCATGGAAGATTAATAATCTGTTATAAATTATTTTGTCTTAAATGACTGATGTTCATCTTGGCAAGCTCTTGGAAGCCAGTGAGAGTCTGCAGCCAGGGCTGTGAAGCTCTATTTCAGCCTCCCAGTTTCAGCCCCCAGTACACCATGTTGTTAAAAAGCTCATTTTTGCATGCACTCTAAATTCTCTTTCCTGCAGTTTCAGGCTATTTCTACTATTGCTTTCTGTTCTTGGCAGCTCTTTATATATTCAGAGGCTTACAATAGTTCCTTCTATCATCTCTGTATTCTCTATTTCCATTTGCCCAAGAGTTTCTGCTTTTTAAAGATGACATTTTTACCCTTTTAAAGTCCTTCAAAACCTTCCTGTTTTCCCCCTGGAAGTGTTTCAGCATTTTTATTTCAGTGTCCTTAGTCTAGATGGCAGCAAGCTATGCACTGCCTTATTTAATTTAGGGCTGTGTGTGCAAGATATGATTTGTGTTCCCTTCCTTTGGGTGGCAGACCTGTGCTTTCCTCAGACTGCTTTTTGTTATTAAATCACTTCATTTTATAACCTTTGCAAGTCAGATCTCCTTCTCATGCCTTGGTCTTTCTGATTTTTGTCACTGTGTGTTTGAGCTGCTGCTCGTTTGGCCTGTTTGTTGTTTTTTTCCTGCTTGTTATATTCTGTGTCCAGTTTCAGGTCACAGCACTGCTTATGAGTTAGCCTTTTCCTGTATTTACTGCCTCTTCTGAACCAAGGAGTAGTCTTCTCTTTTTTTTCCCCCCCAGTGTTGTTTTTGAGTTCTTTCAGCCTTCCAGAATTCAGGTGTTTCCTTTGAGCTGCTTCCTCTGCAGTTTTAACTGCCATTTCTTGGAAATGTTGCACTTCTCTGAATCTTTTGCCTCTGTTCTGCTATTTCTTCTGTGAAAGTTGCCATGCACAATGCTTTTTGGTGTGTAACATTGCACCCCCATTGTACCTCCTCTCTTAGAATCATAGAAAGATAGAATAGCCTGAGTTGAAAAGGACCACAATGATCATCTGGTTCCAACCCCCTGCTATGTGCAGGGTCACCAACCAGCAGCCCAGGCTGCCCAGAGCCACATCCAGCCTGGCCTTGAATGCCTCCAGGGATGGGGCATCCACAGCCTCCTTGGGCAACCTGTTCCAGTGCGTCACCACCCTCTGGGTGAAAACTTCCTCCTAAGATCCAACCTAAACCTCCCCTGTCTCAGTTTAAAACCATTCCCCCTTGTCCTGTCTCTGTCCACCCTCACAAACAGCCATTCCCCCTCCTGTTTATAAGCTCCCTTCAAGTACTGGAAGGCCACAATGAGGTCTCCCCGCAGCCTTCTCTTCTCCAGGCTGAACAAACACAGTTCCCTCAACATTTCCTCACAGGAGAGCTGCTCCAGCCCTCTGACCATCTCAGTGCCCTCCTCTGGACCCGCTCCAAGAGCTCCACGTCCTTCCTGTGCTGGAGGCCCCAGGCCTGGACGCAGCACTGCAGATGGGGCCTCACAAGAGCCGAGTAGAGGGGGACAATCTTCCCCAGCCTTGTAGTTTTTTTATATGATTTACCCATACTATTACTATGGTATTAATATCTGCCTTGAAGATGCAGACTGAAGCTGACTGTGAAGCACAATTCCACTCTGTCTGTTATGTCCTTGTGGTTCAGTGATTGGTAAACAGGACTGTACATTTTATCATGAAAATTGCACAGTGCCCTTTGAAAGCTGAGGATGACCTGCCAAAAGCTGTTCCTGCTCTCACTCAGCTGCCTTCCTCTACAGGTGTTTACGTGTGAACCCCAAAGGCCTGGATGAGGAGAGCAAAGATTATCTATCCCTCTATCTGTTGCTGGTGAGCTGTCCAAAAAGTGAAGTTCGAGCAAAGTTCAAATTCTCCATCCTGAATGCTAAAGGAGAAGAAACAAAAGCAATGGGTGTGTAAAAGCACTTTCTGTCTGCAGGGGTTGGTTGTTGTCTTTTGCTGTTTGATCAAGCAAGTAGTTCAGCTGCTGTTTGAAGCACCGTGTCTTCCTTTCAGAGAGCCAGCGCGCGTATCGATTTGTGCAAGGCAAGGACTGGGGGTTCAAGAAATTTATTAGGAGAGACTTTCTGCTAGATGAAGCCAACGGACTTCTTCCTGATGACAAACTCACTCTATTCTGTGAGGTAAGCCTTCTCTGCTGCTGAAAGAATAGCAGTTCCATTAGCTTCGGGTAGACGTGACCTTGTTTTTCATCATTGCTTTTAAGGCGGCAGTGCAGTCAGGAGGAGCAGTGGCTGTTTATTTAACACTTAGGTTTTATTTGTGTCTGCCTGTGTGCCCACCTCTGTCTGGGGGGGCTTTTTCTGTGATTCATTGCATTTCACTTTTGTTTGTTTTTTGCTACTTTATATGTCTTTTACCTGTGATGACAGCAGGAATTAAGCACATTTGATTATTGCTTCCCCACTGATATAATAATATTAATCATCCTTAATTTAAAATTCACTGAGGTTAATAACCAGTGCTGGCTGACTAGTGGAAACTGTCATGCCTGTTACTTGCCTACTGAGTGAAAAAGACAAGTCTTCTTGATTTTCCTGTGTCTGTGTATCTTACAGAAGCATAAAGCTAAGCTAAATGAATTCCACAGTAACCACAGCTCTTGTTTGTTGTGTTTTCTTGTTCTGCAACTTCCTACAGAACTCATACTTCACTGATGGCAGATGAAGGTGCAGTTATTTCTAAAGAGAGATATTTATGTTCAGAAGCCTTGATGAGGAAACCTAAACTTTCTGATTTAGTGTCTCCTGAGCTTCTGGTGCCTGTTTCTCTTTTTAACTGCAGAGTCCCTCCTGTAGCTGTAATTCTTGCCAGAGTACAGGCAGAAAAAGTTGTCCTGTCTTCAGATCTCCTGCAGTGTGTTCTGTGGGAGTGGAGCCTTTTCTTTTGCTGTGTTTTCTTCCAGGATTGAAAGGAGTGCTTCGGTTTGGTTATGTTGTTTGGTTTTGTTTTGCTTGTTCTGTAGCTCTGCATGGCCATCATAAACGTACACACACCTGACTTAGCAAACATCTCCTGGTAGATTTGTGTTCATTCAGTCATTTGTTTGAACCACTGCTGTCACGGAGGGAGCTCTTCTTTAACACTTGTAGCAGTGTGGGGGAAGGAGAGAGCAGTGTCTGGGTGCCTCCCTAGGTTTGGCAGTTAGCCTTTCTTTCATGGTAAATGAGCCACAGACCTCAAGATCGTGGTGTTAACTCAAGAATTAACACTGGAGAGGGGAAATCCACCAGCAGTGGTGGCAGCCAGCACCGTGTCAAGTCCACTTGCTATTGAATTACTCCCTTCAAATGCTTCAGCTCAGCATTTTTGTTTGTTCTGGATGAGGAATAAACCCACTGCTTGCTTCTGACCTGACCTGGATATCTTCTGTTCTCAGTTTGTTCTGTAGGTTAGTGTATATAAGAAGCCTTAAGTTTATACAGTGATTTTAGAGGGGAACGCTGTGCTGTTTGGAAACAGTTTGGAGAGAACTTTCAGCAGCTTGTTTTTGTTTTTTTTAAGTCTCTTAGGATGTAAACTGGTGTACCATATGCTCTCCTAACACTTCTCTGCTGGCCGCAGGTGCCAAGTGGAGCTGCTACATCTGTACTTCCAACAAGCACGTTTTGTTAGCAGCACTCGATGAGACACTTGTTATGTGGAGATAGATCAGGGTTTTCTATAGCACAAAAGGTTGCTGAGTGACTGCTGCACCTTCTCTTTGCTTTACTAAGCTTTAAAGGAAGAAGCCTTCTGCCCTCTGCACAGGGCAGCTCTGAACTCTGATAACATGTTGCTGAAGATGCTGTTAAGACAGGGAATGGTGATGGTTGTCAGTCATTTCCAGTCTGACCTCATTTGCTTGTCAGTTTGGAGACTGTTCCAGCTCTGCTCTGCAGATGGGGTTGATTTGCTGATATCCCAACTGCACGACTATTTGCTGTTTAGATTATATTCCAGCATCGTAGGTGAGCAAGATCTGATGAATCCCAAAGGAGAACAGAGTTCCCAAAGTTACAGCAGTCGTCCTACTCTGAGCAGCTGGGAATTCCCTTGCTAAGTCATTGAAAATAGCTTAAAACCTGAACTGCTCTGACACCTGAGCCTGTCAGTGCTCCAGGTCTACCAGTCTGAGCTCCTTATGTGAAAAGCCATGTGGTAATTCTTTTTAATGCTGGTAACAGGCTTTGTTTCATATACAAAGATATTTTCTTGTTGATTTGAGATGCTTTTCAGGTCTTTCTGGTGGGTCTGTGATCAGGGTTGGACTCCAAGGGGTCTGCACCTTAGAGATGCCTTTTAATGAACCTGAATCGATTCTTCTATCCTTGAGTCTGTGTTACTAGAAGTTACAGGGCAAAAAGATGCTACAGCAGTCAGATTAATGACAAAGAATATTACCTTTCTCTCAATTGCTGTGGCTGATTGTTGTTAGTGCCCTTTGGCAAGCAGCAGCTGGTATTTGTTCATTCCCGAGTGTCTCATAGTTTGCACAGCATTCATGGGAATACCCAGGAGTGCCCGCCCTCAGAAACCCACTGGGGGCTTTCCCAGGAGCTGGGATATGTGCTGCCAGCAGTTCTTCCCTAATAAGGTGCTTCTGTCATCTCTCTCCCTTCGTAATTTACTTCTCCTTTTGCTTAACTGGGAAGCTTCCTGTGCTGCCCATTGTTCTCCTCTGGCCATTGTTATTAATAGAACTGAAATTTAACCTGAACCTGACAGCAAATCCAGCGAATGGTTTCCTATATGCTTCCTTGTCAATCAGCTTGTTCCTCTATCCTTTGTTATAGCAGGGCAGTATTAGTCATTCTGATCTCTCCTAATTTCAGTCTGCTGCAGAAGGCGTATGATTTACTGCGTGTTTAGCAGTAATGGTTTGGGGCTGGATAGACTCTGAACTGTTCCCTTTGCGTCGGCTATTCGTCAGCTGGTTTGGCTGCATATGGTCTCTGCCTGGCCGTGTCTGGTTTAGAGCAGGTGGTCAGGAACCTGACCAGCCTTCTCCAAAACCTCCTCCTTATTTGACATAAAGTTGCTTTTTTTAATTCAGCTTTTAGTTCTTCTTTCTCAGTGCAGTGGAAGCATTGAACTCAAATTGAAATTCTAGTGCTGAACCAGAAGCAGAAAAGCATTTGGGGTGCTCAGGATGTCCTGCACTGACCAGACACTGCTCTTGAGTGCATGTATGGATGCAGTGGTTGCTCTGTACATTTCATTTTCATTTGTGCTGATCTCTGTACTGCATTATTGATTTGGGAGGGTTTCAGACTGGTGATAGAAGGAAAAAAATAGGTCAGGAATGATGTCTATAAGAACAGAAAAAGAGGATTCTCCTTCCCTAGGAAACTACACAATAAAAGAGTTGTGAACCTGCATGGAAGTGCCATTAATTTATGCACAGGGTTTAAAAATTCCTGGCAGGAAATTGCTTTTCCAGCGTGGGGTTTGAGTTCTTTGTTATTACCCTCCAGGTGAGCGTGGTGCAGGACTCAGTGAACATCTCCGGGCAGAACACGATGAACATGGTGAAGGTCCCGGAGTGCCGCCTGGCAGATGAGCTGGGGGGGCTCTGGGAGAACTCCCGCTTCACAGATTGCTGCCTGTGCGTTGCAGGCCAGGAGTTCCAGGCTCACAAAGCCATCCTAGCAGGTCAGTACTGAGTTGGATGGGCCTTAGCAGGGTGGGGGATGATAACAGTAGCAAGGGAAATATGTTAACATTGAGGTGTTTTTTGTATTACTCCTTTAAAGGAGGGTTCTGCAGCTCTTAACTGCAGAGCTGTAGTAAAAGACTGTGTTGTGAACTGCTGCAGGAAGGCTTATCTACTCCTTTTTTAATCGCCTGCTTTCTCCACACAAAGAGGACAGCAGGAGGTGTCCTTTGTGTCTGTAGTCTACTATAATGTAGTATAGTAAAGCATTTGTAAGGAGAAGTTAAGGATTACCAGAGTATTTTCTTACCAAATCAAGAAAGATACCTTCCTGCCTGTACTCTTTTGGCCTTGTTTGAAAGGCCTCATGCCATCCCTGCATGCCCATTCTCAGAGCATGAAGCCACGCTGGCCACATGACGTGATGTCACAGTCTGTATGCTTCACCAGCTGAACTCAGCTTGCGCTGTCTGCTGTGGGAATCTTTCTGCCTTAAGCAGCAGGCCAGTTGTTGAGGTGTTGGCAGACTGCTTATCTCCTGCTGAAGAGCAAAGGCTCATCTCTAACCGTGTGCTGTTTGCCCCCCTGCTGTAGCACGTTCCCCGGTTTTCAGCGCCATGTTTGAGCATGAGATGGAAGAGAGTAAAAAGGTGAGTTCCTTGTGGAAGGAGAGCTTTAACTGCTAGATGAACAGCACTCTGATCAACTCCTAGCATCTCTGGTCCGTTAAGTTTCCTAGGTGGCACCTGTGATTACTGTCACCTCCTTAACTCTCTTTCTCACATTAGATGCAGGTCTCTGCTTCAGCTGCCCTGAAGGGAGAAGAAAGGGATCAAGGAGGCAGTTGTTACCTTTGTTACTCTGGGGAAAGAGTTTAGGGTGGGACAGGGAGAAGTAGATGATGTACAATACTCAGAATTTTTCTTATTCCATCCATTTCTTTTTTCTTTCCTTTCTTTTTGTTTAATTAAGTCATGTTCTGAGTCGTTTGTAGCAAATCTCTGAATGCCAGAAGATCTGGGGTAGAACCTTTAGCATCTTGTCAGAATTTTAACAAGCTTCGTTTTTCTGATGCAGAATCGGGTTGAAATCAATGATGTGGAACCTGAAGTTTTTAAGGAAATGATGTGCTTTATTTACACGGGGAAGGCACCAAATCTTGACAAAATGGCTGATGATTTGCTGGCAGCTGCTGACAAGGTACGGTCGGGATTTACAGCTGGTCAGAGAACAAGCAGTGACATTTGCCTGGCTTTACTTAGAGCTCTGATTCTGCAGTAAGCTTTTCACGTGGTAGTTGTGGTTGGGCAGTTTCTTTGAATTGTAATATCAACTGGTTGTGGCTCATAAGTAAACCTGAACATAGCATAGATACATGTGAGATACTTAGATGTCTAGCTGCGTATCATCAGATATAACGACCAGGAATATCAGTCTCTGCTGCTCGTTTTTAAGATCTTTTTCTAAAATTCCAGAAAATGTTGCTGTTGAACAGAGTCTATAATAAAAAAAAAATCAATTTTTAAAAAATAATTTTAAAAATCTTTTTTAACATGTTTGGTACCAAACCTCAAAAGCGGGGTTGTGTCTTGGCAAACAGGGCCTGCTGCTTCTTCTGGTCTGGCTGGTATCAGCAGCTTCAAGAGATGCTCTAAAGTGGTGGATAGCCAAGAGTGGGAAGGTCCTGTTGTTTTTTCTTTTTGCAGTGGCAGTCCCTGCTGGTTGTGGAGACAAAGGGTCACTGGAGGAAGCCCTGTTGCCTAACCTGTAGTGGTTTTGCAGGCTCCATGCCAGGGAGGTTCCAGGGATGCTCTGACTGAAGGCTGCTGGTTGTTCCCATGCAGGCACAGTGCCTTGCCAGCCATCCAGCCTCTGCCTCCTTCCCTTTGCAGCACCAAGGACGGAAGGGAGTGCTGTGCTGGCCAGTGAGCCATATTAACCAGTGAGAATTCGTAATATATAACCAAAATTTTATTTCCTTTTTTTTTTTTTTTTCTCTTAAAAGTGAACTCAGTGCTGGTGAAAGATGCCAGTTTGACAGCACTGGAGACTAAGTACTGAATTTATCCATCGAACAGGTTCAGCACGGGTAGCAGCAGTGCAAGATCCTCCACACTGCCCTGCCATTGTGCCTCAACTCTGACCTGGAGGGACCACCTCTGGGGGTGAGAGCGTAGTTCAGTCTCCGTGCTTCTTCAGTCCTTGGATTCTTATGTGGGTTCCAGACAGGGTGGTGGATTTTAAGATGTGGATGCATGTAACCTTGTTCCACGCAAACCACTGCACAGCCATTACATTCCCTGTCGCTATGGACCTGGGCTTCATCAGGAATGTTGATTTAAAGGTGAAATGCTCCGTGTGCTGTTATTAGGCCACTGCAACTAGAATTAAAATGGGAAATAATGCAGGCAGATTCTTGGCTTGATTATTATAATTGCCACATATTTTATTCAATATTTAAAGAGTATTGATTGAGAGATCACATACCATCTTTAACTGAGACAAGTGTAAGCAAGAAGCAGTACATTAAGGCCAGAGTAGGCTTTAACTTTGAATTTCTTGGCTTTTAATGTAGATTTTCTTTCTTTGAAACTCATTGTGCATCTTTTAAAAGCAGAAATAAAAGAAAATCTTTCAAGAAAGCACATAAAGCATCTAATATTTACTCAAGAGACTGAAACAGCTTCTTCTGAGTTCCTCCTACCTCTTGGGGAAAATAAGTAATTAGACCAAAACCAAAACAAAACACGTCTCCTGAACCCAGGAGATACTATTTCAGCCTCTGGAGTAGGAATGCTATTAGGTAGGGCTTTTTTTTCCTCTTTTTTTTCTTCTTTAGTGTAATTAAGAAAGATGAGGAGGGGGAAGTCTCGATACCTGAGAGACCAGAATGGCTACTTTTGCCCAAATCTGTGATTAGAAGTTGAGCTATTCGTAGTGAAAATCAACATAAAAATTGTACGTGCACAGAAGAGGATATTCAATTTACAAGGGGAATAGTTTAAGCTTTGTTTACTGCATTTTAAGCTACTGACAGACAGTAACGTAACAGTTTGACCCTTCTTTGAAATTGTTTTAGTTATTGATACAGATGAAGTAAATTTGATTTGCCTTCTCAGATGTTCCAATGGGAGCAAACTGCCCTGGTTATGAGTGCCATGCCTCAATGGACGTAATTGTTATTGCTGAGTCTTTAGTGAAAGATGTTTTTATCATTTAAAATTATTCCTTTAAATTTAATCGTAACAGAATGAAGATCTCAATAAGAATATAAACATAGTTTATAGTGATGGTGCTTCTCACGTGGCAGGCCCTGCAGTCGCCATGCAGAGGAGCTGGTTACCAGCTCTCTGTTCGGGTTGGCAGACCAGTCCTTACAATTCTGGTACCTTTTTGGAGTGTGGCAACATGCATTTGTACACCAAGCCACCTTGAAGCTGGCCAGAAAAGCCTTGCAAACAATCTGAAGGGTACTCCCAAATGCTGTTCTCTCTCAAACAAAACATGTTGCCACGGGATCGAGACTCTTCACAAGCGCTGTGTTTCATCCAAAGAACAACAAGCTCCGTAGTCAGATCCACATACCAAGATTTTCAGAAGTATCTCAGCTCTGAGTGTCCACCCACAATATTCTAAAAGGCTGAGGTTTGAAGTTTGGCCTTTGCTTCGTGACAAGTGGCTTCTACTTGTCTGACTGTAGACCTTTGTGAAAATCTTGGGTGTGTCTGCTTGTTTCAGCACTGACTGAAGGCTGCAGAGAATAGTGTGAAATATATTAGAAGGTGCTCTTCTTCTAAGCATACCCTTTAGATTTCTCAAATAATTGATCTGACCCAAAGCTGTGGATGTGGAGGAAAAGACGAGTTGAGATAAATGCACCACTGAATGATGTAAACACTTCAACTGAGAATGTGAAGTTAGAGTGAGGCTTTTGCTATGGCTTTACAGACGAGCTGTGATGTTTTGTTGGGTAGCCACAAGAAATCAGGGGCATTTGTGTAGCTTTTTAGTATTAAACTAGTAGCATGTACTTGAGCAGGGGTGGTCGTAAATTGCAGAACATTAATGGCAGAGGAACTGAGTGAAAGCTGCCTAAACATCCCTGGAACACCTATGGAGCATTCAGTATGAGGTCCCCAGTGAACCTGGAGAGTAACTGTCATGCAGTAATAAAGTGAGGATGAGATTTGGTTTTAGCATTTTGTACTTTGAAATCACTGAGGCAGCATTTCAGATCACCTTTAATACTTACTCATTACAAAGCATGAACACAGCACCAATAAACCTGTAACACAAGAAGCCTGGGATGAGAGTTCTGGTGGGTATGCTTCTTCCCCATTGCTTTCCTCAGGGTGGGTGCATATTGCTTCTCCTTTTTTGCTGATCACTACTTCTTTGAGTACAGTTGAGATCCATTTAATAAAATGAAGAAGTCTGTTTAGCATTGTAGTTTGTTACTGAAAAGTAAAGGAGCACAAGTAGAACTTCAGGCTGAATAGGTTGTTGTTGTTGTAATTGTGCTTTGGCTTGTGTTTTGCAGTATGCTCTGGAACGTCTGAAGGTGATGTGTGAGGATGCACTGTGCAGTAACCTGTCTGTGGAGAATGCAGCTGAGATCCTCATTCTGGCTGACCTACACAGTGCTGATCAACTGAAAACTCAAGCAGTGGACTTCATTAATTAGTAAGTTCCTTCTTGTTTTGGCATGCAGCCACTCAGGAACAATCATGTGCAGGGCAGATTCTCCTCGTTTTCAGTTTTAGTTGTTGTTTTTTACAGCTCTCCCATTGTGATCCTTCTTTTATCTGGCATTCCAGAAGTGCCATTGCCCTAAGGGCTGAGAAGTCTTGTCCCACAGTTCAGTGTACAGTAGAGCTACCTCTGTGAGATATTTTGCATTCCTTCCTAAGATCACAAGAACTCTTAGGTAGTAGTGGATCAGCTGGTCCCTGATATTTAGGGACTGTTGCAACTCCTACCACTACAGACCTGTTAGTAGATGGTCACTGACAGCCATCTGCTTTGGTGTCCAGAAACATTTTAATTCTGTTAGTTAACACAATTTCTGTCAGTGCTTTCTGTATTGATTGAAAGTGTTGTATGCTCAGGGGTCGGAGTAGATGAGCACTGTGTCCCCACTGTCATCCTCTCGGGTCATGTCTGTTTGCAAGCTGAAGGACCGTCCAGCATACAGCCTCAAAACAGCACACTAAAAACGTTGGGTATCTTAAGCACGTGGAAGATATCTGATTGTTACCTTTTTGTCCCCCGTCAGTAACTTCATGTTTATGTTCTTATTTCTAGTCATGCTTCTGATGTCATGGAGACGTCGGGCTGGAAGTCGATGGTAGTATCACATCCTCACTTGGTGGCCGAGGCGTATCGCTCTCTGGCCTCTGCACAGTGTCCCTTTCTGGGACCTCCACGTAAGCGACTGAAGCAATCCTAAAGTCCATCTCTCACAACACCACGTGTTTTTCTGGAAGCAGCATCAGCTGTTGCTGCTCAAACCTTGACCACCAGGTAGACAGCGAAATCTGTGGAGCTTATACTCTGTTGTTGGGGGGAAGAGACTGCTTCGTGACACCCAGACTTTTTAAAACAGCACCAAGTAACTTGGGGAGAGGGGGGAGGGTGGGCCTGGGGCTCTGGGGCTGTTCAACCTAATGAATCCCTGTCGCTGCATCGTCTGTGTGTTCCCTTCGACTTGGCTGAGTCAATTAAGTACAGGGTTCGGTTTAGGTGCCGATCCGTGTCAGAATAAACCCAGCAGTGGTACTGGGGAAAACAGCATCTCTGCGTCTGGCAGCACAGAACAAACCGTCAGATGCCTGGAGCAAGAGGACGTTGTAGTTTTGGAGAGAGCATTGCGAGGTTAAAAAGAATTTCCAGTGAGGTTCTGGAAAGGAAACACCTGACGGGAGCTCCAGTAGTATTTATATCAAAAAAGAGAATTTAAGTCCTTCCAGCTGAGCTAAAAACTGGACGTTTGTGTAACTCCTTATTGCCATCCAGCAACAAGAAGATCAGTTTCTCTGTTAGTAGCACTTGTATGTTAATTGCAAAAAAAAAAAAAAGAAAAAACCCACCTTTTATAAAATGACAGGTTGAAGTGAGAGGGGACTGAGAGACTGTGTGTTCTGGAGGATGTGAATAGACTGAAGGCAGCCTTTGGCAAGTCTGTATTGGTTTTGAAAGGACTAGAATATCCTTGATTTGGAGCGTGCTGTCTGATAAGAACAACGGTTACTGTTTTTAGATATTGTGGAAAATGTTTTTTGGCATTTTTCCCTGCTTTATTTCCCTCCTCCCTCTTTTTTAAGAAAAAGGAGAAATTTTATTGTTCATGATTGCTGCGTCAGAAGTCCCTGTCCTGAGTTGCTAAATGATTCTTAACAACTGTTTGTACCTGACTTGCCGACTGTATAGGAGCCAGTCCTATTCCTTTCTATTAGTCACTCTTCTTACAAGGAAGAAGTTTCAAAATAGCTGTTAACTTTTTTTTTTTGGAAAATATAAATAATTACTATTTTGTACTGCGTCGTATCTGTTGTTTTTTTGCTTCAGTTTGAAGACTTCTCAGCTTCAAACCAGCTCCCAAAAGGTGCGCTTTCGTTCTGCTGCCATGTCCTGCCAGTGCAGTGCTGTTCCTGGAGCTCAAACGGTGCTTAGTAAGGAAGATTGCACACAAATCTGCCATACAGAACTGTGTTATTTCTCACGGTGGGTGTTACCACAACAGTAGACAACACTGGCTTTAATAGCAGCTGTGAAGCTGACTCGTAGTCCAAACCTTTTACCTGGACTTGAACGTGGGAAGGAGGAATGGTCCAATAAGCCATCTGTTCTGTTACATTGAGGAGTAGTGCAGGATGCCTTGGTAGGAAGGACACCATCCATTCGTGTCGTCATTAGTCCCAGATATCCAGGGAGGTCAGATTGAAATACGTGGTGTCAAGGCAGTGGCAAATTGATCTGACCTTAAGACGGTCAGGTAGGGCACGTAATGGATTACAGAGAGTAACTCTGTGTTGTCTAGAAAATAGATTAGATCTCAGTTGTCTCTGACTTTTCATTCTGTTGTCATGCTTCTCTTACAGCCTTTTGTCCCTTGTGTGGAGGAGAGCTCCATTCATACGTTCACGTTTTAATCTAACTGCCATCTATTTTTATCAGACGGTGACTCATGAGAGGGTCCCTGCCCTTTTTGAGCTCCCCCACTGAGACTTTCATCATAAACATACACAACCATCTGTGTAGTAAAGCCTTCCTTCTTCTTGGTTCACAAATTCCCATATTGCATCTATTCCTTCAACTCTTCTAATTCGTTTTATATTGAATTCAGCATTTTAGGTAAGCAAAGCACTTTGTCATTAGGAGCTGCTCCCCACTACCCTGTCAGAACTTAGACCGGCGTTTCTAGCTTATAATTGCATGCAGACATGAAAAGTTCATTGCCAGGTAACTGCAGAAGTTATCAGCGTGCTTCAGTGGTGCCTAATTACACCGCAGTAGCTGCATTGTTTACTCAAGCATTCAGACCTCCTGGAGGAGACCTTTTGTCCTGGCTGTATCAGTGACCAGCTGTTGGAGCATCCCTGGCGTGGCCTCTCCCCGAGAAGCAGACGTGCCTGGAAGACAGCGAATGGGCGTTGACATTGTGTGCCCTCAGCCTTTTGGAGGGAGGTGTTCACAGGAAGGCGATACAGATTTGGCAGCTTGCTCTGGAGGATGGAGAGATACCTGCAGGAAAAGAATCTGTTCAGAGCCTCGTCTGTCCCAGTCCTTCCTGCAGAGCCAGGTGCATCTCCAGAATACGCTGTCATGGAAGGTCTGAGATGTAAGATGTGTGGAGGATGCGACTGACCTCCAGTTGCAGGTGAATTCATGATTTATTTGTCAACTTTGCTTTTTCTGTTGTTTGCTTTTTGTTGGGTTTTTTTAATTGTAAATGATACAGCTGAAGCCATCTGGTTATCACAACATCAGAGATGGAGCATACTGTTCATAAACCTCCCACTGACATCCTCCCCTCCCCGCATCTGAAATGTAATTCAAGTTAACTCGCAGTCTGTGGCATGTGTTGTTACTGCAGAGATGCCCATGCCAGTTGAACAGTTGGAGATCTGAATTCCACAAGGAGATGGCATATTTATCAACACTGTGTTTCGGGGAGAGATTTTTGCCGGATCTTCTGGACTGCAGCACTGCTACCACGGGTCCAGACTCAGAATTCAGGCTGAGCCCTCCGTTTGTGCTTGTAATTCTTCCCCCTTCTCCAGGGTGTTACAGACAGTCGTTTCATCCCTATGTGCCGCCTTTCATGTGCTTCCTTCTCCCTATTATCTCCTTGCTCCTGCTTCCTCTGCTTGCTTTTGTGCTGACCTACAAGGGCTGCAGCCTTCATCTGGGACTGGGGAAGAGAGACAAGAAGGAGAAATGCCTCAATGAATCCCTTGACCTCCTCCAGCAGCAGTGGGATGTACGGCTGCCCTACACCCAGAAGCAGTCAGCTTTCTCTGAGGATCCAAACGCCAAATATTTTTTACTTACCAGAAGATTTCTTTCTGGCTGCCCCTTGGGCTTTGTTATTACAGAGTCAGATTTCTATTGAGGTATTTTTCTTATTGTGTGAGTTTTTCCAGATGAAAAGAAACAGCTTGTCTGCTTATGAGCAGAACAAACAGCAGAGTGGGGAGAGCTGCTGTGCTTTGAAACTCTCTCTGGCTTTGTTCTGGTTCCCAAACTGTTAAGGACACAATGCCATCTCTCTCCTTTTTCATTTTTTTTTATTTTGCACTTCCTTGAAGGAGCCAAAGAGGTGTTTTTGGCTTTGTTTTTAACTTCATTTCTGAAGGTTTCTCAACTTCCGTGCAGTTTATTTTGCAGAAGGTTTGGCTGGAATAATTCCCATCAGCCAGCCCAGGCTGAGCAGTCCGTCCTTCTCTCAGCACTGGGCTCCAACTCGTGTCGTGAAATTACTTAATTCAATTATTTTTAACGGCCTGTTTGTTTGTTTATCTAATAGGAAGACATTTAATTACACAAGGTGTCTTTTTTTTCCCTGACCTGCTGGCCAGTTGGATTTTTGGCTGCAATTTTGGCCACATGCTGCAGCAAACAGAGCCTTGGCAATCCCAGCGCCTTGCGTGCATTGGAGCAGGCGGGCAGCAGCTTGAATTGCACAGAAAACAGGCAAAAAAAAAATGGCAGACAGCAGAAGAAAAATGACAACCCATGGGATTGATGGAGTATGAATTGAGGAATGACTGCAGTGACCTGCAAGGTCTTTGGAAAATATATGTAATAAAGCAGGAATGGGTCAGCAGAGGAGCTGGCCTTATAGAATCGTAGAATGGCCTGGGTTGAAAAGGACCACAGTGCTCATCTGGTTCCAACCCCCAGCTATGTGCAGGGTCGCCAACCACCAGACCAGGCTGCCCAGAGCCACATCCAGCCTGGCCTTGAATGCCTCCAGGGATGGGGCATCCACAGCCTCCTTGGGCAACCTGTTCCAGTGCGTCACCACCCTCTGTGTGGAAAACTTCCTCCTAAGATCTAACCTAAACCTCCCATGTCTCAGTTTAAAACCATTCATTGAAGCATAGAATGGCCTGGGTGGAAAAGGACCGCAGTGCTCATCTGGTTTCAACCCCCTGCTATGTGCAGGGTCACCGACCACCAGACCAGGCTGCCCAGAGCCACATCCAGCCTGGCTTGAATGCCTTTGCAAGCGGTGGAAGGCTTTTTGGGTAGGATGCAGTCAGCCCAAAGCTCGGCTCATTTTCCTGAAGTTTAGGTTTGGTTTTTGCCTCTTGCTCCTGCTTGATGCATTAGACACTGTCACTAAGGCTGAATTATTAAAGTCGCTTGAGGAACTGCGTTAATTGATGGGGTAAGTTGGGAAGGGATGGAAAGAGGGTTGCAATTATTCCATCAGGTTGTGAGAAATCACGGATGGGAGCGGTATGAAATGTAGGCCTCCTCTTTGAATAATTTAAAAGCCTCAATGGCCAAAAAAAAAGAGAAGCTGATGGTGGATGATGAACTGGGTGGGAGCAGCCCTTCAGGAGAGAAGCGGCATCCCGTGTTCTGACGGAGTATTTAAGCTGAGGATGCGGGAGCATGACTTTGAGCTTTGCCATCAGGAAACAAGAGTGAGGATGGGAAGCTGGCCACTGGGGAGCAGTGTTGGGGATGAGTGGCCTTGAACCACGCTGCTGAGGATGCTTGTGAACCAGAGGTTGTGCAGCGAGGGGTAACGAAGAAACGAAACCCCTTTCAAACTGTAGTTGTAGCGGCAAAGATGGGCGTTATCCCCGAGCATTTGGAGCCATGAGCAAAGTGCTTGGCCAGGCTGAGGAACCTGGTGTGCTGGAGAGCAGCATCCATGCATGGAGGTCTGCAAAGCCTCTTTGCTGCCCTGCTTTTTTCTTCTGTGCATTATACAAAGCAGCATAAAACTTAAGATGATTGCATCTCCTAGCTGAGGTGTTTGGGTTTATTTCCCCTCGTTTGCACCTATGTATTTGGAACTGATGGTGGGACAGCGAGGCTGTGGCTGTTTCTTTTTGTACTGAGAGTTCCCTGCTGCTGGCCCTGTTGGTTGCTGCATTGCAGTTTGTGCCCTCGCTTCCTTTCTTTCCTGCTAACTTTTCTCGCTCCTCTAGGCAGGTGGTGCTGGCAGAATTATTGCTGATGGCTGAATTTTTGCCAACCGACAAAACGCTCGACAAAAATAGCAGAACAGGCTGTGGGGTTTGGTGGCGGAGGGAGCACTGTGGCTCATGGGCAGCTCCATCACTCGTCGGGTCTCACCCTTCTGCCTTCAGCATGGAGACAGCAAACTTGGGCAAGAATTGTACAATGGTTGGCTTTGAAGGGACCCTAAATATCATCTGGTTCCACTCTCCCTACCATGGGCTGGGTGCCCCCAGAAGCTCAGGCAGCTCAGGGCCCATCCATGGCCATGGGCACCCCCAGAGATGGGCACCCCCAGCTCTGGGCAGCAGTGCCAGCGCCTCACCATCCTCTGTGCAGAGAACATCCTATTCACATCCATCATCCCAGCACCTTTGTCAGCAGAGGGAAGTCTCAAAAGACGAGGAACAAAGAGAGGCATTTCACCTACAGCAAATGTTTAAAGAAGCCTTTTCCTGGAGATCAGCACCCAGCAATGGTTCCATCCCATTGAGGGGCTGCTGGGGCTTCTAAAATGCCAAATCCTGCCAGCTTATAATTGTGGTGGGTGCTGTGGGACGGGGTGGTGGTGGGTTTGTTCTATTGATGAGCAGTTTGCTCTTTAAGTCTTGTTGTCTGTATACTCATTGAAAGCAACGTGGAGGTGCTGGAGTGGCTTCAGGAATAGAGGGAGGGGAGCTTGGTACCTTGGTAAAAATAGGTGAGCTGTGTTTTGAAGCATCAATAACATGCACAAATATTTCCTCAGCTCTGCAGTTACTTTAAATATACAACGACAAACCAGCCCCAAACCTCAGACCTTTGCTATTTTTTCAGCTCTCAGTATCTTACCAGAATTGGGTTTTGTTTTCTAATAGCCAGGTCTCAGCTTTGCCACTCTCAGGTCCCATCGCCGGCGGTCTCAGCAGAGAGCTGTGCCTGGAGTGGCTCTTTGTGTTTGTTCCCTGTTTGTCAGCAGGGGACACCTGGGGACACTTGCAGTGCCACTCCCTCTGCTCGTTCTGTTCTTGGCAGTGGACACATGGGTAGGGAGATGCCAAGAGGAGATGGGGCCAGCACCTTGTTTTCAAAGGTTTATTGGATGTTGCAAGCGTGCTGTGATGTCACATCTTGTGGTCAGAGAGTTTCAAGCAATTTGAAGCTCGGCTTCCACCTGTTTTCCTTGTTTCAGTCCTGAAATAGAAAGAAGAAGACAAGAAAGCCAAGCCCACCCTTTGGCTCATAGAAGTGTCAGTGGGGAATTGCCTGCTGAGAGCCGCTGATGCTCTCGTGGCGCTCTGCGGATGGGACGGCCCTCTTCCAACCAGGTGAACAGGGATGTTTGTCCGGAGTTCAGTTCCAGCCCTGGGCACAAACAACCCTGCGTGACAGAAACAGACCTCAAAAGGAGCAGTCGTCACAGAAGAGCAGCTGTGGGGAGGTTTCTTCTATCAGCACCTACTGACCTGGAGTTCATCACTGTTGTTGCAGACTCCTAATTGACCCCCAGCCATTGTTTCAGTCTTCAGTGGTTTATTTATCATAGAACCACAGAACAGCTTGGGGTGGAAGGCACCTCAAACATCATCTCATTCCAACCCTGGATGATTTATGCAGGGCTTTTCTCAGGCAGTCATTCTGAACAGAACCAGAAGAAGTAATCTGGCACATCCTTGTGTCCCAAGACAAGATTAATTCTTTTTCAACCACATTCAGACCTCTTTGCTGGCTTTACTTCTGGAAAGTAGGTTACAATCTGTAAAGCAAAAATACCTGGAACTTTTTAGGTGACTTGCTATAGCTTGAGATGGAGATCATGGGTTATGGTGTGTCCCCTCTGCAGGCCATTCCCTTGGGTCTGTTGTCACTTCAGAGCTTGCTTCTGTTTAATTTCAATTCGTAGGGATCTATCAGGCAGCATTTCCCAAGCTGTTGATAAAATTCATCCTTGTTTAGGGGTAAGGAGAGGAGTGGAAGGCTGAATCTTTAGCATTACTACTTCTTTATAAGCATAGGGTACAATTGGTAGCTGCTCAGGAAACCTTTCACTTGTGTACACTTTTTAAAGCCCTATTATAATAGGTAATTAAAGTATACTAATTGAATTAAGTCCCCATCTGTCTGAGTTCAGCAAGCCAGCAAGTCCGTTAATTAAGATATCATGTTTGCTATAACAGAGGCTGCAAACACGGAGCTGGCCACCAATGGGATAAGCAAATATCTGACTTCATGCCACGGTGCAGAGCATCCAGTGGGCTAAAGGGGTCAGAACAAAATGTGCAAGGTAAGCAGCGCATGCTTGTGGGTTAACAACAACTGCAAGAATATAGCTGGGAAAAAGTGCCAACGTGGGTTGGATGCAAACATTTTGAAGCACTCGGAGGCAGACAGCAGCGATAGTAACTCAAAGAGACTGAACATTGGGTAGCTCAGCAGCTGGCTGCGGTCTCGGTGGGACGATGCCTGATATCAGAGACAAGAAGAGAGAACACAGCAGTTAAAATGAGTGTCTTAAGGCTGTAATTTCATGAAGTTGATAAACCACCGGTGTATCCTCCAGCCAACGTGCAGCACTGCAGGCTCCGGGCTGCTCCGCCGTCAGCTGTCTCTGTGCTGTTATTATCTGCCAGCCCCACGTGCGGGTCCCACTGAGGAGCTCCATTCAGATGCCGTGTGTTCACTGCTCTCATTGTAGGATTGCAGTTTTCTGAACAAGACATAAAATTTAAGAGCCTCTCCGCCTGGAACTGAGGGTTTCCTTCTCATTAGGATCACTGAGCCCATCTCTGTGCAGAGCCCTTCTCAGGAGATAGTTCCAGCCAAGGCGCCCGCCAAAATCCTGATATTGCTGATAATTGTCTTTCCCAATTTCTTCCAGTCGCTTCAGTCTAATGGAACACCCTGTGCTAGGAGAAAATCTGGGAGGAAAGCGATGCACGTGGATGTCGGTGCCTGTGTGTAGCTGGGGCTGTGCTGGCAGTGCACAGATACCCATGGGAGCGGTTTGCATGGGGGCTGTTAGAGGGACAGGAGGAGCTGGTCACCTCTGAAGCATGACACTGATGAGGACCAGGGTGCCCAAGCCCACTGCATCCACCTATGTCAGCATTGCTGCCTTCCAGCCATCTGTTTTAGAGCAATCTCTTTGGCTGCTCATGAAGGCATTTACCATAATGGATGGGTTGGACAGTAGCACGGGAAGGAGACCACATCCCTGCTGAGCTTTCAGGAGGAGCGTGCACCCACGGGGGCTCTGTGCATGGAGGGGGAGCAGGATGTGTTCGGTTTCCAGAAGGTTTGCAGACAGGCAGAAAGATGGCTGCTGACCCAGGATGAAGCCAGCAGGGCCGCAATGATGCTCCAGGCTCCTGTCCTTGCTGGAGCGATGCTTTGAGGCAGCAGCAGAAGGTAATTTTTATCCCTTATGGGAAAACTTCCCAACAAGGAGGTTGGATGAAAGCAGGCGCTCCGCGGTGTGGTTTGAAAGCAAAGAGACATCTGCCACAGCTCAGCAAAGCCTGGCAGGTGGAAAACGCGCCAGCCCCTTCCTCCTACACATCTCCTGCATGTCACAGCCACGGGCTCCTCGCTGCTGTCCCAACGTGTGGTGCCATAGCTGCGTCCCCTGCCCTGCTCCATGGTGGTATTTCCCCCTAAAAGACAGCACCAATCTCCGGGAGCCGGGAGGATTCTGCAGCTCGAGAGCACACGAGTAAAAACTGAATTATTTAGCATATTTTTAGTGCAAGCAGGTGTGGGGTTTGGAGCTGTCTGAGCTGGGAATTCTCTGCAGAGGAGTTGGGGTCTGATGGGATTTGAGAGCGCTGGACAAGTTTTTTCATTCCTATCTTTTTGCTGCCTCTTGACAGCCTTTTTTTTCCCCTTTCTTTCTTTTTTTTTCCTTGTCTCCTTTCTGTCTGAATCCTCCTTCCCTCACTTGTGTTTTACTTCCCCCTCCCGCTGCATTTGGATGCTTCACCTGGCGCAGCGGTGACAGCGCGGTGACGCTCCGTGCCCGCTCCCATGGGGCTGACAGCGCAGAGCCGGGTGCCAGTTCAGCTGGAAACGCGGCCACCTGAAAGGCTGGGAGGGAAGGAGAAGGGGGGGGGAGGGGGGGGGTTGTTTTTTGCATTTCGTAATGCAAAATCGCACAGCATGGAGGTGGCTCAGGGTAGAGGTGGCTCGGGGTGGTCTCATGTTTTAATAGTGCCTGAAAATCTCATCTCCCTGCTGCCTGGTTCACCCGTTCAGCACCACGGTCTGCTCAGCTCCCTCTCGCCCATGTGTTCCTGCAGCCCTGGTGCTGGGTCAGACCCTTGTGGCGGGGTCTGGGGGTGTCTCAAGGCTGCGGACCCGCTCTGCTGTTGGGGCAGCACCTGCCAGTTCCCCGCTTGCAGAAGCTGTGATGATGGCAGCATCCCTCACGCTGAGATCCGTACAACCCAAGTGAACCTGAATGATCCGCACAGTTCTTAAATGGGGGTATTTATATTTTAACAAAAATCGCTGTTTCTGCTCAGAGCTGCGTGTGATGTAACAGGACAAGAGGGGAACGCCTGGCCGTGCTGGCAGCAAGTTTGCTGCACAGAGGGGAGCGGAGGGGAAGGGGTTACCGCATCTCCCTCCTCTTTGGGCACAAGCCTTTGGGGAGGCAACCGTTTGGGCAGCAGATGGGTGCGCCGATAGGGCTTGGAAACCTCTCAGGCAAAAGGAAATCCTTCCTCCCCACCCGGAGGCTCAGCCCTGGTGCTGCAGAACAGCGTGTCCCGGGGGAGCACAGTGCCATGCTCCTCCAGCACTTGGCCGGGTGCCTCCGTTGATGCTCTCAGGTAGGAAGAGCTGCATTTCGGAGTGCTTTTCTCACCCCCTCCCCCCCCCTCCCAGCTTGGCACAGCTCCCTTTGGGCAGCAGAACGCCGCGGATGTGAGAGCCGTTGGTTGTGCAATGTGACATTACTGCGCGGCGCAGCATCCTGCCCAGAGAGCAGCGCACTCTGCCATTAATTGGAGGGAAAACAATCAGAGACCTGCTGCTCCTGGAGTTAGTTGAAAGCACAGGAAGACGGGGAAATGTTGGTGTTTATGAGGCGGCAGCTGGTGCTCGGCTCTGGCAGGGGAGCGCGAGGAGGAGGAGGAGGGAAGCGGCTCTATTTGGGTTCGGAGCCTAATTGGCAAAACTGTAATAATTCTTAGATCAAATAGATGACGCGCTCAGCCCACTTGTATTTTTAGGCTTCTGCGTGTAATAACAAGTCATAACACTGGGGATCTCGTGAATAATCGTTCCTGCTCGCCTCCCCTTCCAGGGGAAGATTTCCAATGCACTTCCCCAGAAGGTAAACGAATATTATCTTTATGGAGCGCGATAAGGCAGGAGACAAAGGCCTGGAACACCTTGGTAAGGCTTATTGGAAGATCCAATAGGGCGTATGCCCAGGAATTAGGGTTGCTGAACCCTCTGGCTGTGCCATGCAGAGGATGGGGTGTATACCTATTGCAGAGCATGTGGTGACAAAGAGACATCGAGGGGGCTCAGGACCGGGACCCCCATGCTGCCCCGTGTCCAACCCCGCACGGTGACATCCCTGCACCAGTGGCTCTTCCCCTGCAGTCATCGGGTGCTGATGGTGACAGCAGCAGCAGCAGATCCCTCACTTTTATGCTCAGAGGAGTGTGTGGCAGGAGGAGTGGCAGCAGTAATGCGTCCAGGAGCTGCTGTGGCTATTGAAATGGGAGATTATGAGCATAAAGGCTTGGCTGACTCACTAGACCTCATTAAAGTCTAATAATCGCTATAAAGATGCAGCGTTGGGCATCCGCAGCCCCAGCTCCGAGGAGCTGAAGCTCGGTGAGGATGCTAATAGCAGCTTGATAGTTAGGGCATGGAACTGTAAAATGTATTTATTTGTGTAGAGAAAGCACTTAGGGTTCCCTCTGACAGGCAGAGCCTCGGTGGTTGTACTCAGGAACAGAAGGGCCGGGTTTGTCCCATCGCACCTGTGGCTCAGCAGTAATTCTCTGCTTGCATTTAAATCCATCTTGGAAATACTTCTGTGTGTGTTTGCTTGTGAAGTCTGGGAATAGTGAGGTGCATTTTCCAGTAGTCGCCCCATTACGTGTACACCTAGATTTGGTATCACCAACCTAAGAACTTCCTAAAAGAAAACCTGAGCCAGAACGTGACCCAAGCATCAACTGGAAATGGGGTAACCAAGGGGCTGTGCTACCAACTGCTGTGGGAACTCCTCCAAATACTGCCAAATTCTGGTGACATTCTGATAGTTCGGTCCTCCATCACCTTCATGCCTTTAAGGAAGTTCTCCCATTAAGTAGGACCCTGTGACCATAACTCCTGGGGGCTCATTAATTAGCAGAGAGGGTTTTATGAACCATCTTCCTCCTTGTTTGGTCCATGTGCCTGGCTGCTCTCTGCAAGAACCCAGAGCTGAGACAATTGATGCCTTGAAGCTGTCGTAGCAGTGAGATGGATCTGGTGGTGCCATCCTGGCAGTGAATGGTGCCTTCCTGAGAGCTTTGTCCTTTCTGAACTCCTGCATTAACACATTATGAAGGTGACTGCTAGCAATGTGAGTCACGGGCCGCCGCTGGTTTTTGGATATGGTACATAAAGAATGGCAGAGAGAGAACTTCTGATGGTCTGGGAGGCTGCCAAAGGCAGAGAGAACTCAACCTGCAAAGAGTTGGGTTCGAGTTTGATTGCTCCTAATTATTTTACAAGATACAGGGTAAAATTAACAGAGGAGCGCTTGGACTGTGAGCAGAATTGCAGAAAATGAGCCTAATGGGGGAATTACTCAAATATCAACCAGTGTTTTATGGAAGGTGGTGGAAGAGTCAGCACTAAAGTCTTGAAAGCCGGAGGAGATGGGAGCCCCTGGGGTGGGCACTGCGTGCCTCAGCATCGCATCCTGATGCTCTCCTGCCTCATCCCATCCCAGCGCTGGGCAGCCATAATGACCGCAATTAACGGCTGCTGATGGACTTTGGTGGTGCGTGCTGGGAAGGTGGTTTTGAAATGTGCTGGAGCACGAGTTAACTTGGCCGGGAGTGTCATGAAACTTAAATTAGGAGGATTTTATAAGGAAGAGGAGGAAGTATTAACAAACTAAAGAGAGCTAATTACTGGAGATGGAGAACGTTTGCTGTGTAGCTGTAGATGACAGCGGTATGTAGTTCCCATTGGGGCCCTTCCTGCTTTGGAGACAAAGACTTTGCCCGTCCGCTGGGTTATCAGAGATGATAAGGAGCTGCTTTTCATACCCGGAGATGGGCTCTAATTGCAAAAATGCTGCAAACGCTTCTGTGGCACTTGGCTGAACTTGGAGTCACGGAGGGCTTTTGAAGTCTGCTTTCCACAGTCATTACACGCGGCTCTGTTGGTAATGAAGTTTGCAACTCAAGAAACTTCATTTGGACAAATTTTAGCTCTTCTCCCCCCCAAAAAAATCCATTTTATGTTCAGCTGTTAACGGGGAAAGAAATTAGCCTTGGTGATCCTGCAGTCAAGGGGTCTGACTCCACTCAAGGAGCAGGCACAGCTCATGGCCAAGGGTGGACGTGGCACCTGGGGATGAGGACAGCAGGCATGGTGAGGATGGGTTGGGGTTGGACTTGGGCAACTCAGAGCTCCTTCCTACCCTCACAACATGAGCCATGCCCACGAGCAGCAGCCAGGAGCCATCCCCAAGGGCATCCCAAGGAGCCGTGCTCTCTGTGCCCTGTGCAGGTTTGGGGTGCACGATTTTCCATTCTATTGTTTGCCCTCCAGCTCAGCAAAATCCTTTTCTGAGAGCAGGTTGTGACTCCGCTAGCAGGAATCCTCTTCTCCCAACCCAGAATAATGGCCCGTCCTGGTCTCCTAGTAACTGTGCTGCCACATCACTTTTGACAATGGTGCATCCTTTGTAGCCTGTTTTTCTGTTCCTGCTGTCTGCTCTGTTTCTTCAAATGGCAATTGTCTGAAATTTCTCCAAATGGGCAACTTATGTGTGTGGAGGTTTTGTTTGTTTTGTCGGTGCCTTTCTGCGGCCCTTCCTTGCAGCATAAGGAGCACACTTTGGTGAGATGGCTTTTCTCCCCCTCCCCAAATGCTCATCCTGTTATTTTCTGAAACCGCTCTCTCAAAGCATTTGAAACTTTCTGTTCTCCGAGTAAAAGTCCTCTCATTGATTATTGCACTAAAAGGCTTTCTTTGCTCGATGTGTTTTGGAACTGGCTCCTGCCTGTACAAGTGCACGCGATGGAACTTGTCAGACGTGTGCCAGCACCCAGCAAAGCCAGCTCCAGTCTGGGGAGAAGGAAGGGATTGGACTTGACTAGGCTGAAGCATAAAACCTGCTGTGGAAGTAACACCTTGCTAATAAATGGGCCACGGTGCTGTTGGCTGAATGGGATTTGTTGGCTTAAGCTGGACTGGTGCTATGGATACAGAGTCTGGGGGCACAAGGGAGGGCTGGGAGGGGGGAAGCTGCTTTTGTTTGGTCTTCTCTGTAGGAGCAAAGTGTGAACCTAGAGCATGGATGCTAGTTGGGAACACCCATGGGTGGTGCAGGAAAGCTCCATGCACAGTGGCCACTGGACATGTGGGTGACAGTAGGGAAGTGGAGGGTCTGAGGCCCAAAATAGGGCCTAATGTCCCTTTACAAGAGAGGTCCTGGTGATGGAGCAGAGCTGAATTTGGGCAGGCACAGCCCACTGGGAGCACAGCGATACCCTGAGCGCCCGCCTACCCCAGGCACAGACTGAACTTGCTGTCAGTAACAACACTTGACCTGCCTCGTTACCACCGTAAAAACTTTATTCTCTCTCCCAAGGACAGCACTGTGAGTTTTTTTTCCTTCAAAGTCAGTTAAATGCTACAGTCAGAGCTTGACTCCGCCACCCAACCACACGCTTCTGCACCCAGGAACCGGCAGCTCCGAGCCCAGCGCACGCGGACACGGGTGGGAGCCCCATGAAACACGGATGAGACGAAGGGGAAATGCATGAATCACACACAGCGTCAGGGGAAACACATGAATCACACCATGTGACAGCAAGAATCGACAGATCCGACCAGGATTCCTCTCTCTGCGGCTCCATCCTTCCCAGTCCCCCAAACCAGTGGGCTGTGGTGGGGTGGCACCCGGGGTGTCCCTCCCTGTCCCCCCCCAGTGTTCAGCCCAAGCGTGGGGAAATGCAGCCCTGTTCCTCCCAGCACCCAGTTGGGGGGAGATGAGGTGGCTGTGCATGGCTGTCTCCCAGCCATGGCGTGCACCAGGTGCCCTTGTCCCCGCTGCGCTCTCCATGCTGTGCCCACCTGCTCCTGCAGCCCTCTGCACCTGGTCCCCCACCTTTTAGGACCGTGTGGCCTAGATCCAGGCAAAAACCCGTTATTGCACTGAGAAACGCGAGTCCTGATTCTGGCTTTATGTCCTATTTTCCGTATCCTACATTCAGACCCCAAACAAGTCTCTAAAGACCACGGATCTGGGCCGACTTTAGCAACGCCTTTACCCCCATAGCCCAAATTTCCTCTCCTCTCGACAATTGGAGCTTTCAGGGAAAACTGAAAATCCTCCTCCTTCCTCACTTCCAGGGACCCACCCTGCTTAAAAACCATCCCCATCCCTCCCCCCGCCCCCCCCAGCACCCGCTTATCACCGGGACATCCTGAGCGCGCATCACCCCGAGGGGAAGTAGGGCACGTCGCTGTGGTAGTTGTAGTCAGGGCACACCTTCTGCACCAGCCGGTAGTCTATGCTGTAGAAGGTGATGTAGATGCAGATGACTTTGAAGGGCTTGGAGCAGACCCAGGAGACGTGGCTCTGGGTGTGCTCGTGGTAGCAGGTCTTGGACGGGTCGTACGTGCACAGCGTGGTCTTCTTGGCACGGTCCACTTTCTCGTACTCCACGCGGCAGTTGAAGATTTTGGATTCTTTGGCCTCGATGAAGATCTGCTGCTCCAGGTCGAACTCAACAGCCTTGGTGGGAGGGACGAGGCTGACCGAGATGTTCCCCTGCCCGGTGGAGTTGTGGCGGAAGAAGACATTGATGGTGCCGTTGCCGTGATCCACCACCTTGCCGGTGATCAAGAGGTTTAACTTCACCGTCTTGATGTTGGAATAGAAATCTCCCCAGCCAAAAATCTTTTTAAGTTTGCCTGAGGCCGCCTCCAGGTCCCTCTGTCCTCGCGGATGCGGAGCGTGGTCCCGCTCCGAGAGGTTGTCCAGGATATCCCAGAGCTCCCTCGAGCTGCTCACCAGCTCCAGTAGGGTCACGTTCTGCAGCAAGGTTGGGGTGAGCAGGGGCTTGGTGGGGAGCAGCTCTCCGGTCTCCTGCGCTTGGGCTCCCTCCTGGCTCTCAGGCTCACGCTGCTTGGCACCTTCTCCTGGCCCTTTTTGGCCACAGACCACCTGAACATAGAGATGGCAGAGCGTGAGGGGTGGGTGGAGGGTACCTGCCCCCTTGCCCTGTCTTGTTCTCCAGTCATCCCACATCTCCAGGTATCACCCAGCCATCCTTTTTCCTATCCTCGCACTCCTTACCTCCTTTTCTTTTGTCTTCCCATTCTGCCACTCTTCCATATTCCCTATTTCCTTTCTGGCAGCAATTTTTTCCCCCTGCTCTCCTTCTCTTGGATGCTCAGGGAATATGTGAGGGGAGCTGGGATAGGTGCATTGTCCCCAACAGGAACTCCTTGGGCAGAGCCCTCACACCTGGAAGATCCCTGATGGGCAGAGGGTGCACATCAGGGTGCCCTTGTGGCTTTTCCACCAGTTTTGAGGCTGACAGCACACCCACAGACCCCTCTCCTGACCTCCAAACATGCCATGGTCTGGTGGAGAGATGGAGCCAGGAGCAGCAGAAGTGAGCGAGTGCCCAATCCTGAGCTCCTCTGCGAACTCCCTTCCATTCCCTACCAGCGTGACGGTACCTGGTAGGGCATCACAGACCCCATACAGGTGCAGGTGGGGGCTGCCCCATAGCTGCAGGTAGGTGGGCACCCAGCAGGCAGGTGGGTGCGAGGCAGCGCATCCATCCGGGCGGGATGCAGATGCTGCAGCCCCATCGCTCCGGGCGGGGGAGGGGAATGCACCGATGCTCGGGAGCGATCCCGGCGCCGGGTGCCGGGCAGCTGCTCGCTGCCATCCCCGGGGTGCGAAGGGCTCGGTGAGGAGCTGAGCTCGGCCTCGCGGAGGGCAGGAGGTGACCCCCCAGCCCGAGGATGCAGTGCCGGGAGGAGGCTGCAGCTTTTGGGGGCGATCCGGAGGAATCTCCACTGTCACCCCTCACCTGTGAGACCCCTCCTGCCTGCTGCCCAGCCGCTCCCCGCTGCAAAATAGCAGAAGTTTTGGGATGCTCGTTTCGGCAGGGGATGGGGTGGGGGGGGATGAAACGATCTGGGGACGCTCCCGGCTGCAAAACCCCCCCGTCCCCTGGGCTGTCCGACCCCCGTCCCCTGCAGCCCCCTTCTCCCCTTCCCTGCCACTCACCAGCAGAGAGATGCTCCCCTGGATCAGGAAGCCGATGCAGCTCCGAGTGAGATGCATTTTCCAGCCGATGCCGCCTGCCTTCGCTGTTCCCTCAAATTTAGAGCGGCTTTGGGTGGGTTTCTGGTGGTTTTTTGGTGTTTTTTTTTTCCCTCCCTTCTTTTTAAGCGGGGAACGTCAGCCAGGGGAAAGCGAGGGGGTGTCCCCCTTTAGAAGCCGCTTCCTCGAGCCCCCCCCTCGCCCATGGGGGGCTCCGGGCGGCGGTACCGGACCGGGGGCGGAGGCGGCTCCCGCCGCGGCTTCACCGCTGCCGCCCGCTCGCCGCCTTCTCGGGGACCGCTGCAAACTCCGCTCCGTGCCTTCCTCCCCTCCCTCCCTTCCAGGTGCCGGGAGCCGAGCGGCACCTCCGAACGTAACCCTTTGCTGCCTGGCACCGCGCCCCCAAAGGAGACCCGGGGGGAGTCCCCAGGAGCAGCGTGGGGATGGGGCACAAGGGGGTCCCCAAAGGAATGGATAGGTCCCCAAGTAGCAGCATGGAGATGGGGTTCTGAGGGGGCCCCAAAAGGCCAAATGGGGCACAGAGGGGGGTATCCTCAAAAGGCAGCATGGAGATGGGGCACTGGGGTGTCCCCATAGGGCAGCATGAGGCTGGGGCACAAGGGTGTCCCCAGAGGGACGGATAGGGCACAGGGGGGTCCTCAAAGGGCAGCATGGAGATGGGGCATGGAGGGGTCCCCAGAAGGCCAAATGGAGTGCAGGGGAGGGGTCCTCATGTGGGGCTGAAGCACAAGGGCATCCCAAAAGGGACAGATAGAGAACAGGGGGGTCCTCAAAGGGCCAGATGAGGCACAGAAGGGTCCCCAAGTGTTGAGTTGGCTGCTGTCAGGCAACGGGGTCTCCATGGAGAGGAGCATCCCAGATATGGAGTGAAGCAGCGTGCAAAATGCCCAGGGCTGCCTTAGAGACTTCTTTATCTCTGCACCAGGTGAACAGGCAGCATCGTGGTGCTCCCCTCCGCCTTGGGGCTCCATTCTTCCCATTCCATTCCTTCCATCAGGAAAAAGCAAAAAAAAAAACCCTTCTTTTCCCAACAGTCACCCAAAGGAAGACCAGGAAAAAAGAGAGAAGAAACAAAAACGTGGAATCATAGATTTCCAGGGGCATGAAGGGGGGGCTGGAGGTGATTCTGTGCATGGCCTCTCCTGCCTGTGCAGAAGGTGAGGGTTGTGAAGGAAGTTTTTCAGTGAAGTTGTGATTTTTGTTTCTGCATCCGCATGCATTAACTGTGAGCAGCTCTACTCTCCCCTTCCTTCTCCACGGCTGTGCCGAGCATTGCTCCTCAGGCTTTGGAAATTAAAAAAGGAACAAGAAAATGTAGATTCTGTTCCCCAAGCCAGGCGGTTCGGGTTGTGTGCTATCCCAGAATGAGGGATGGCAGCCTGCGTTGTGCTTAAAAAGGAAACAGAACTCATTGGTTGGCTTTGGTGCGACACAACGACGGAGCCTTGCTCGTTTGGGTTTGTTTCACTGAAGGGAACAGTTGTCCTTCTCCCATCTCTCAGCAGAAGTTGCAGTACGGAGAAGCCACTTGCCAGGGACAGGACTTGAATGAAACCCAGCATTTCTCAAACCCCAGGCAACGACTGTGCTCTTTCCCATCAGATTATCTCCTGTATCCTTCCCATATTCCCCCTGCCCCCACCTCCCCCCCCCCCCCAACAAACACACACTTCGCTCTTCTTGAGCCACTTTGGAAAGGCAGACCTTGCAGTTCTGCTAAAGAGGAGTGAACTGTGGGGACAGGAGCGTGTTTGGATGGGGGGATGCTGTCATTGGGCACCCTGCATGTACTCCCATCTGCACAACGATGCTCTCCAGCTTCTGGCTGTGATTGCGGTGCTGGGATCTGGACAGGAAAGCTTCTCTCGTGGTTTTGGGGTCAGGAGGAGGAAGGAAGGTGGGTGACAAATTGCACAGCTCCGCTGCCCTCTCCCTGCTCTGAAGGTGCCTGCCTGCATTGCTGCCTGTCACCCCCGGACCATCTGGAAGCAGGATGGGATTACACCTCAGAAGGATGCAGCTGAGTTCCATGGGGGCTGAACTGCTTCTCTTTGCTGTTGAGCACAGCTCTCTCACTTCCACCTCCTGCCCCCATGGAGCGCTGCCATCTGGGGACACGGAAAGACAGGACACATCCTTAGTGCTAACAGAGGGACGGGAGCCCCATTCCCAGCTGACCTGCACCAAGGGGAGCCAACAAGCAATGAATCCCTCCTGGCAGCCGGGGCTGTGGAGCTCCAAATATCCACCCGTCCAGGAGCAGTGCTGGAAGGACCCCGGGGCCTCCTAAAAGCAGAAGGAACACAGCAGTGGAGGATATACGACAGCATAACGTCGTCCCGGCCCCAGCAGTGCGCTGGGTACATTTAATGGGCTGCACATCTCTAACTACTGTGATTTCGATAAAAGATCTTCATAAAACTTCCAAATGCCTGTGCCATCACCTGCCTCTAAATCACTCCAAGAGCTGCAGCTCCTGCACTGTCTCCCTGGAGCTGTTGGCACCGTGAGGTCCCCTCCAAGCCCCCCTCCAACGGTGCTGGGTGCGTCCCACCTGTTGGCTGCTCTGCTTTGGGGTGGGGGAGGTTTTAGGGAAGGTGCTCTGCTTGGGCTGGGAGGCTGAGCGGAGGTGGGCACGGAGGAAGAACAGGGGATAAAAGTGATTTAAAGCGACGAGCTGGATTTTCTGCTGTTCGGAGGGAGCTGGAGACTGGCATGGCATAAAGCAGGGCTGATTTAGGAGCTGCTCTGCTTTGCTGGCGCTGCAATGGTTCCCAGTGGGGCTGCTCTGATCGTCCATGCGTGGTGGGCACGGGGCGGGCACTGCCCTCAGCACAGCTCGGAGATGTGGCCAACCAAAGGGGTTCCTGCATCCCCCATGCAGAAATGGGGAGCTGTAGGCAGAACTGAAACCACAGTGAGCCCAGGGCCAGCATTTAGGGACAGGTGTCCTTCTAAGCACTGGCAAATGGGTTCGTAGCGCTGTACAGCTGGAGTGGCTTAAGGTGGGAAGGGGTTGTGGAAGGGCAGGGTGCTGCTTTCAGCGCTTGTCAAGAAAGCTCCTTTCCTGCTCCTTTTGCCCCAGAGGGGATCCCAGGATGGATGGCGTGGAGTTGGAAGGGGCGTCTCAGCCCCTTAAGTTGAACTGTGGGGAGGGAATCAGGTTGGATATTGAGAAATGTTGTTCTTAGGAAGAGTGGCGATGCTTTGGCATGGAGGTGTGGGAGTCACCATCCCTGGAGGAGTACAGGGAACGTGGGGATGTGGCCAAGGGACACCCCAACAATGGGATGGGCTGGGGTTGGACATGGAGATCTGAGTGGTCTTTCCCAACCATAATGACTCGACGTTTGTATGCATAGGTGATGGGGTTTGGTGTGGCTTTGCTCAACTGGGAGCTCCAGAGCTGCAGCTCCGGAGTGGCTTTTGCCATTAAAAGAAGATCAGGTGACTACAACTGCTCCTCCAGTTCGGTTTCTCCCTATGGAAGCGCTCACAGTGCTGAGTTTGCCGGATTTCCAGAAGCATCTGTTAAACGGGCTGCCACCCGCATCCCACCCGGGGAAGCTCTGGGGCTGCAGCCGCGATTTTCGGGTGCGATGGGGCCGAGAACGGATCGCAGGGCCCGCCCCGGGCTGCTCAGCCCGGCTCCGCGCTCCCTTTCCTGGGTTTCTGTTGCCCTCTAGCGGGTTCTGAGCTGAAGGTGGGCTGTGGTGGGGGGGCGAGAGGGGTCAGCCGGGCTGGGGGCTCAGCTCTGCCCGGCGCAGAGCTCCGGGTACGGGCAGGGAGCAGAAAAAAGCAGGCGGAGTCTCTCGAAGCATCCCCGCTCCCTCTGTCGGCTTTCTATTCTTTCTACGGCACCTTTCTATCGATGCATCTTATTTTTGGAAGCGTTTTTAGGCAGGCATTACCGGCCTCAGCAGAACTAAGGATAGATTGGAAAGATACAGGAAAAAAAAATAAAAGGCTCTAAAGGGCAGAAGATATTTTTAAGCAGAAAGGGAGGGGTGACCCAGAGCACGGATCTGGGATGGGGAGGGGGAGAAGCTGCTGTTGGTGCGTCGCATTTGGCAGCAGGTAGGATGGGGTTTGCAAGCAGCCATGCGTTGCGGGCAGCAGAGCTGGGGGGGCTGGGGGCCCACAGTGCTGCTCCTGCAAAACCTGAGCAGCTGCACGGAAAGCAGAATTGTCAGGAATGTGAGTGCCAAAGACAGAAAAAAGGGAAAAAAAAACCCCACTCTGAGAATGAAGATGCTCTGAGAGACAGCAAAGAGCGTGAGGTCAGAGAGAGCAGCTTATGCAAAGGCTTGAAAGAAGCAAGGGAGCGTAGCAAGAGTGGGAGCCCAGCCTTCAGCCGCCTGACAGCTGGTAGGGGAGGAAGAAAATGAATTCAGGTGTTGATTAAGAGGGATCCACAGCTGAAGATGCTGTGCTTCCCCCGCTGCAGTCCTTTCCCCTTCCAGATGCTCTGGGAGAGAGGCTGCCTTCCTTGTTTTGATTTCGCAGCCCTACGCCCCGAGGTTGTTTGGCCACAGCGGCGATGTGAGCTCAGCTCCTCCAGGACACGGCTCAGAGCTCTGCCTCCTCCCGGAGCCGCTCTGCCTTCAGCAGGTGGGTGCTGTGCGGGGAGCAGATGGGTGCTGTCTGCACCCAGCAAGGAGCGAAAGGCGGTTCAGGTGTCCTCTGCCCCTCTGTCAGTGGGCAGCAAAAGCATTTCTGCAGGTTGCTTTGGGGTTCGGTGTCTGGTGGTGAAGCCAGGGGAGAAGGCAAAGTCCTGGGTGTACGTGCAAGGTGAGGTTTCCCTGGTGAAGCCCTCCCAGCTGGGTGGGATCTGTCTGTCTGCAGCTCCTGAGCTCCAAAGCGCAGTTTGGTTTTACAGCTGGAGGGACCGGGCTGCTTTGTCACTAACTGAAATGTAACAGAACGTTCACTCCTGGGAAATCCCACTGCAACGACCCCTGCTTTGTCCTCCTGCACCTCTCAGCTCCATTCCCTATCCTGCACACGGGTCTTTCCCCTCCCTGTCCCTATAATGAATGGTTTCCAAAGCATGTTGCTTAATTGCGGCACGTTTTCAAAGTGCTGAGACCTCCTGGCTGAGGCTGCGAGTGCTTGTCTGGGTGTGGAAGTGAGAAAACAAATTAAAAGGTTCCCCCTCCCTTCGTTCTCACTGTATTTTCTGCAGGCAGAGGGATTTCCGAGGGAGCAGGGAGATGGTTTGGTGTTTGCAACAAATAGAGCAACCTGGGGTTTGTGCAAAGCCAAATGAGTGGGGCTGTCCCCGAGGGGCTTTTGGGGGTGATGCCAAGGTGGGTATTGCCCTGGTGCACAGCAGGAGGAGAGATCCTGGGCCAAATCCTGCCCGCGGGAGAGGCTGGGAGGGAGCGGAGGAGGCTGCGAGCCCTTCTGCCTTGAGACTGCAGAGGGAGGCAGGGAGCTGCTCTGGGCCGGGTCCCCAGAACTCGCTGCGCTTGGAAGAGGAGAAGCAGCTGCTGCCCCAAATCTGCAAGCAAACAGTGTGCTTGTCCAGGGCAACCCACTGAGCCCCTACAGCTGGGGACGTGGGGATGTGTGCACCAGATGGATGGTTCTGTTTTGCAGTGCTGTGGAGGGGTCTGATGATTTTTCATCCCTATCTGCATTGGCTTGTTTGATTTCTCAGCCAAAACAGTGGAGAAAAGGAGTTGGCTCTGCTTGTAGGAGGACTTGGAAATGATGGTCCCTGGTTGCCTGGTGTGCTGGGGGTACCCATGTGATGGCTTGGAGGGGCAGTGTCCCCAGTTCCCTGCCTGCCCCCCAGGGCTGGATGCGCTTCATAAACAAAACAGAGGAGAAAATGGGACTCTCTCTGGGAAAAGAAACAGCCCTGGAGAAAACAAAGCAGTGCTGTAGGAACTCATGTGAAGCTGGGAGAGGGGCTCCCACAGCACGCTGCTTTCCCAAACTGTTTCCCAGCTCCCCACAGGTTTTGCTGCCTGGTTTTCTCAAGAGGTTCCTCTCTCCCAGCCCTGTTCCTGGACAGGTTGAGGGTTGGTTGGTGTTTTCCATCCGTCCTTCAGCCCACCACGCAGCCTTCCTCCTGCCATGAGCCGCCCTACCTTGCACTCCGGCTGCAGCGTGCACAGTTTTTCCCCAAGCAAAGCATTCCTTTCACTGCAAATCCCTCTGAAGGAAAACAGAGTACATGCAGGACCGGGAAGCAGGGGAAGAAAGGCACATCCGGGTGGTGCAGGTGTCCCTGCTGGGTGCTGTGTTGTTTGCATCTCGCACAGCTCCTTCCCTGCGAGCAGGATGGAGTGTTGTGCCTTACCGGTGCTGGGCTCAGCAGGCACTGCTGAAGGGCAATGATGCCGTGTTTCTAGGGCAGGGATGGAGATAAAAAGGTCCCCATCCCAGTGATGTCCTGGTGGGTCGTGCCCTATGATTATATGTTGGTCCTATCGTTGTAAAAAGGCACCTTGCAGTTTGTTGGCCCGAAGGCCGCGTGCTTCGCAGCCGCTGGGGTTTTGTGCCTGGCTCTGCAGTGGGGCAGCATGGAATGAAATGAAAGCGATTGGTAAAACGCTGCAATGCCTCTGGTTGGGACGGAGTGTTCTGCACTCCTTTGGAAAGGATGGGAAAAAAATCAGAGTGCAAAAAGCCCTCAGTGCTATTTTAGTCCAGACAGAGCAAAGGCTGAGATCTTTACAGCTCAGGACTTGAGTTGAAAGGAGGTAATTTGCTCTTAGCAGTGAATCTCAGTGCTTCAAAGCTGTGTTTGGCCCTACAGGAGTTGCTCCGTGTGCACCTCCAGCAGTGCGGGATTGGGAAGCTCAGGAGCAGGTCTGTGCTGGGGTGGCTGGAGCTGCAAACCCAACGCACTTGAACCTGGAGCACCAATGTGTGCAGAAATAAGGCTCCGCTCGCTGCGTTCCCACATCCTCCAGCTCCATCCCCAGGGGTTTCTCCCTCCTGGGTGCTCTGCAGTGCCCGTCTCTCTGCCCTGCACACCCTGCAGCTGCCAGGACCTCGTTGGCCAGGAGGATGCCACCCATGGCACTCACTTCTGCCTCAGTTTCCCATTTCTGCTCCATCCATGTGTCGATAAATGAGATGGTGCAGCCCCAGCCATCTCCAGCCCAGCTGGGAAGGGGATCAGCCCATCCTCTCTGGCAGATCTGCATTTACCAGCTCAATCTGGGGGCTGATCTGCTCCTCCAAAGGCAGGGATCCATGTTTTACCATCTGTGACCTCCAAAAACTCAGCTCCACACCCTCTTCAGGTCGGAGCTGTTCGGGCTGAGCCTGGTTGATGCCTGGGAGCGCTGCGGAGGGGAGATGATCCCCATCTGGGGGCTGTGCCATAACACTGATGATGAATGGTTCTTCCCACTGGAGTGGGCTGGACGAGTGTTGGGTTGGTTTTTACTTCTACCCCATGGAAAATGTTGCCCTATTGACATAAAAAAAGACCCACACAGAAGGAACAGGGAAAAGGGGGAGGGTGAAAAGACATTTTTTTTCTTCTGAAATTAGTAGGGAAGGGGCAAAGCTGCTTGGTCTCTTTTTTCTTTCTGGAGGAATGGAAATGGCTCTCTGATGGGCAGCAGGCTGCTGTGCTGGCCCTGCTTCCCTGCTGCCCCACCCCAGTGCTCTGAGCACCCCAGGGCATCATCACACCTCCAAGGTCCCCCAGACCCCCCTGCAGCCCCTGTGCCCTCGGGCAGGACGGGGATCCTGACTCAAAGGCTGCAGCTTTGCATTGCATCAGAGCATGAAACAAAGTGGAGGCGAGGGGCCCTCTGCTAATGCTTTACATCTGCCCAAGTGCTCAAGCACAGCAGGGCTTCTTGAGAGGGGTAATTCTTTCTATGAGAGCAGCAGACACAGCTCCTTTCAGGTCTCTCATACCCTAAAGCTGATCTGATTTTATTATTAATATATATATATTTTTACTTTCTTGGCCAGGCTGAGAAGAAATATCCCCAGTTCAGGGCTCTGCTGCCCAGCATCACTCAGGCTGAGATTGCAATGACTTTGCCAACAGTGACATGGAAAGGAGCTATGTGGTGCCCAGCTGTGCTTTCACAGACTTGTCTAACAACCCCAAATTTCATGGTAATAAGAATTTTGTATATATATATAATATGTACTTAGCAGGCAGGTACCTCGTGGTGCGCTTCCAGCATTCGCAGTCTATCAGGGCCTGCATCCCAGCCAAAGTGGGGGTGGTCAGAGCAGCCCCCCAAGTGCTGCGGGGTGGGAGCAGGGCTGCTTCCTTCCTATGGGTCGGGTTGTCCATGGGGGACCACCTGGGCCAGGCGCTTTGGGAATGGTATGGGTTCAGGCATTGGGCTGGGGGTGTGCAGGTGGGGGGAATGGGGCCGTGTGCTTCGTGCTGTGGGTGTTCATTTTGATGGGACACCTCTGAGCTGCTCGCTCAGTCCTGCTCTCATCTCCACGTTTGTGGCTGCTCGTGGGGTGATGCCCATCGGCTGTGATGTGGTGGTGGTGGTGGTGAGGCCCTGGGAGCTCAGCCCACAGCGCTGGGTGCTTCATTTCAAAACATGGGGTCCTGTAGCCCCATCCCCATGAGAGCTGAGAGTGGCCATTGGGTTTGGGTGGCGTTGTCCAACCCAGACGTACCATGGGGTTACAATGGGTTTATTCCCCAGAGCACAGCATAGGTTGGAACCACAAGGGAAAGCACTGCAGCAATTGCTCCCACCCCCACCCCCAGGCTGTGCTCACTGCTGTGACCGCCCCCAGTCACCCCCAACCCGGTCCCGGTGCGTGGGGCAGGCGGATGCAGCCATGATTGATGAGAAACTCCTGCCCTGCACGGCTGTGGCAGCAGCTTGACTTGTTCGAGGGCTTTGGGGAATGCCTGCCTGTCTTCAGGTTTTGCTTTTTTGGTTTTAAGTCTTCCTGCTCTGTGTGGGAAGGCCAGAGGGTCAGGGTGTGGGGAAGTGAGGCTTTCCTTAATGAGCAAAGAGGCTTTAACACCTTTAAAATCAGCTGTAGCTCAATGCAGATTGGTTCTCCCCCCCATGTTTTCAACGTTGCTTGAGAGCATCCATTTAACCCCAAAACCACTCCGTTTTCTCTTGCCACAGCCAGCACAGGGGGAGGCTGGGCTCTGCAACACGCATGGTGACAATGGTGACAACAGTGACATGCTTGGGCTCCCTGGGGAACCACCCAGATGGATTCGTGCTTGGAAAACTGATGCTGCAGCCTTCCTGATGGATTCCTTGGGCCACAGAATTCGCAGTGAATGCAAGATTGTTGGTTTACTCATTATTATTATTATTATTATTTATTATGATCATTATCCTCCCCCTTCCCAACAAGCTGAGGCCGCAGCAGAGCTATAGGATGCTTGCTATAGGCTGGCAGCTCAGAACAGCAAGAACATTGGGGGAAGCACCCCAGAACAGCATATAAAGGCTGGGGGGGCTGCACGGAGCTGGGGGAGACCTGGCATTCTCTCTGCTGATGAGCACCCTGTGGGGCTCTGAGTGGGAATGGGGGATGCTCCACCGCTTCTTGCTGCACTCCGGATCAGAGCATGCACCCCTCGGGCTCCAGAGCACCCCGGGGAGGGGGGGACCCACGCTCAGTGCTGCTGCCAGCGCCTGTTTATGCATTTTATCCAATTACTGCTTAATGCAAAATGCATAAGGAGCCCTTGGAGCAGGGACAGAAACCCGCAGCTCAGCTTCGTGCTGCTCATCGGCAGGGCTGACCCTGTAGGACAATTTCCAGTCTCAGCTGAATGACTTCATGAGAAGATTTGTCTCTCTTGGTTTTTTCTCCTCTTCTTCTTTCTTTCTTATTTTTTTTTTTTATTTCCCATCCAGTCGCTGGTTAATTTTTGCTCTGGTTTAGGAACAAAAGCCGTGTCTGGAGGCTGAATTTGCTCCGCTTCAGCCTCCCCACCGCTGCGTCTCAGCCAGACTTCTGCTGCTGGATTAACAGATTTTTGCACTGGGGTTTGGGGCTGCTTTTAAGAAGGGTCCTGAGGTTACCCCCCTCGAACACCAGAAGTCATTGGGGTGGTCTTTGAGCAGCTCATGGCACTGCGGTGCTGTGGTTCCTGAATGGCTCTGACCTGGGAAAGGAGCAGCCGCACAGCCCCGCTGCGCCGTGGCTTTTGAGGTTTCAGAGCATGAAGGCAACAAATTGTCCATTTGAGTGAAACCCACCCTGCAGGCCGGCTCCTGGAGAAGCCCCAGATCCTGAGCCAAAATCTGAGAGCGCAGCGGGAGAGAAATCAATCCTTATTATAGGAAATAAAGCAAAACTCCTAAGCTCTCTTTCCCCTTCTTCCCTTGGCGAATTCCCCTTTTTGGCTCAGGTTTTCACATTCTTGCTTCTAAAGCAGAGAGATGGGGATGGATCACAGCTTTCCTTGCCCCATCCAGCTGGGTTTGGGGATGAATGCAGGACCCAAATCCCTCCCTTGCTCCCATTGCGATGCGCCATGCGAGCTGATTAACCGCAGACCCTTTGCTCGCCCAGCAAGGAATGTTTCCAACCTAATTGGATTTGCACTCTGTATTTCTGCAGCTTTTGTGCTCCTTGTTTGGTTATTTATAGGAAACATCTGTCGGCGCGGAGGGCAGCTCTTGGGCTGTGGGTTGGGGATGGGTTCGTCCCCTTTCAGCGGGGATGTGATGGCATGGGGGGTCAGGTGTGTGACAGAGGCTCTGCCCCTCAGTGGGACATTGGGACTGGGGTCAAATGCTGGTTGAACTGGAAGAAGTAGTGGCTGGGATGGGTTGTATGGGTGATTGAGCCTAAGGGCAGGGTAAAAACCATAATGGTGTGAAAAAAATAAGGTAAATCCTGGCTGATACGGAGCTCCCAGGAAGGCAGGAGATTCTCTGCCCGGATGGGTCAGAAAGGGCAGGGTTGTATTTCCAGGTAAGCAGCAGAGCAGCAGGATGAGGTGTCGTAATGCTGACTAAGCTGGTTATTAGAGCTGTGATTAACCCCGGTAATTAATCTCAGGGATTGAATGTGGTGGAGGTCAACTTGCAGAGCTATTTGGGAGGCGGGGTGATGTAATTGCTTTGGAGAAGTGAACTCTCTCCATCCTGTGCCCTTCTGCTTCTCTGTTACGTATCGGGGAAGCTTTGCCTGGCCCCAGATGGTCTTTGAGGTCCCTTCCAACCCGAGCTGCTCTATGATTCTATGACCGTTCCTAATTTCAAGGGGCTGAGCCTGAAGGGCTCTCTGCCCACCCCCTGCACACCCCCAGCTGCAGAACTGCCACTGCCATCGCCTCACTGGGTGGGAATGGGGAGGGAACAGCGCCAGGGTGGCGGGTTACATGGAGCAGGTCATGGATTTATGGCAGCTGGGAATCAGCTGCATCCTTCCCGGTGCTCCGTTAACCCCAGAGCATCCCCAGGCAATGTCTGGGCATCTTTCTGCAAGCTCAGCCCCATGCAGGACAGCAGGTGGGGCAGAACTGGGTGCTGCAGGGTTTCATTGGTGCAAACCCACTCGGTTTTACGTAGCTCCAGCCATGGTTTCCCTCCCGGTGCTAGGCAGTGCCCACCCAGTGCAATGCACAGTGCTGTGGGGATGCCTTTAGCTGCACTGTGAGGTGCTGCTGCTAAAAGGAGAACTCAGATCCTGAACAAAGGATTGGCTGCTGATAGCAAAGTGATTTACAGCGAGGCTTAGGGCAGGCAGCTCCAGGAGTGCTTTTACATGACGGTCTAATGGTTATTAATTTGTCTGGTATTTACTGTAATGCTATTAATCCTGATAGGCTTGTTGGATACTTAATGCAAATATTTTAAGTGCTTCTGTGGGATTTTTTTCCCTGGAATGGTGTGTAAGGATGCACAGCCCACATGCAAGCTCCTGTTTTGATGCTGCTGTCCCCAGTTTCCCCCATTACGCAGGACATCATCCCGTCCTCAGGCATCGTGGACCCCCTGTCCCCAGGCCTGTCCCATGTCCCTGCCCACTCCATGCTGTACAGGCTTCAAATTCCCCTCCTTTACAGCTCCAAACATCTTTCATCTCCCATTCTTTGCAAAAGGCATCAAGTTGCCCACGTCCCGGGCTGGCTGCCCCACGCTGTCTCTGCCTCACCCCTCACTCCCATGGGTGATTCCTTTAATTTCTCCCTTGCTTTGATTCCTCTCTTTATCGTCGCTCGCTGGCAAGCTGAGCTGCAGCCATGTGTTTCTGTTTAGGTGGCCTTGACAGATTGAGGTTTGCAGCCTTCATGGTGGGAAACGCGGCTCCAAAATCCTGGATACGTGTGAAGGTTGCAATCCGATTCCGGCTGCTTTCCCTGCTCCCCTCCTCCCCATCCAAAAGCACAGCTGATGCCAAAGGGAGCGTAGGGGGGTGGGAGGGAAGGAAAAACTCCAAACCTCCCAGGGAAACTGGAAATATATGTAGGACTCAATCCAAAGATTAATGGAATAAATCACAGCCTTGGACTGTGAGAGCGGCAGGTTGCTTTGGAGGAAGCAGTTCCCAATTTCTGGCTCCTGAGAGTGGGATCAGGGGGGTCCAGGCTGCTCCGACGGCGCTGGTGCCACAAATCCCAGAGGAGGAATGGCTCCAATGGTTGCTTAAATCCAGCAGTGCATGTGTTTCCCATGCACAGCTATCCAAAGGGGTTTCAGCCTGATGTAGGTGAGCAGAGCTGCTGGATGCTTTGCTGCCTGTGGGAAGATGGTGCTGTGTTGGGGATGCTGTGGAAGGAGCCCGGTGACAGCCCCGGTGCCCGGGGGACCCAGCAGCATCCCCGCTGCCTGCAGTCCCTTCCTGCAGGCGGCTTCACACCACGGTTGGGCTGGTGCTGGTGGGGATGCTGCAGACAAAGAGCTCTTTGAAGGCTTTGGAGCTCTGAGTCAAGGGTTGGCCATGCCCCTGCACCGATGGGTGAGGGCTGGGGCAAGTTTGTCTCAATTGATGGCTTTATCCTTTATTTGCTCTCTTTGCTCAGTCTGGAGCTCCATAGCAGAAAGAGAAGCCAGATGGCTGCGAGTTTGCATTGCTCGGGATCGTGGATACCCTGGGGACCCCTGTGTGTGGTGTGGTGTGGGGCTCAGTGGGCACCCAGCGCGTGGCTGCAAGGCTGCTGGGGCCGTGGCTCGTGGCCTGCAGGGCTCATGGCCCCTAGGGCTCCCAGCCCCCCTGACTATGAGCAGTGGAGTGGGGTCAGCTCTTGTGACCTTCTCACCAAGCCAAATATTGGGACTTGGCTCCCAGAGTGGCTGAACGATGCAGTGAGTTCCTTCTGAGCCAAAACAGCCTTTCTGGGAACGAAAGGGAGAGAGGCACTTTCCACTCATCCCTTCCCATGGTGTTTGGGAAGAGGCGGGCTTGGAAATACCCCCAGTGTGAGTGCAGCTCGGGTGCAGCCATCGTGGTGGGCCTCACAATGGGAGGTGGTGTTGGGGAGAAAAAGGGTTTGCCATCAGGATTGCTGGTGCTGATAGGGTCACACAAGCTGATGACCTGGGGTAAGCAGCGTGAGGTGACATCGTTTTACAAGAAAAGTGTCCAGGGATGGCCCTGCCTTTTTGTCAAATGATTCCTGTTGGGAGCTGAGTGTTTTCCAGTAAAAGGGGGGCAGGGAGCAGCGTGCTCCCATGGCCAATTTGGAGAGAGCAAGGAGGGCACGATGCCTGTGTCTGCTCCATGGGCACTGCGCTGAGCTGCCCCAGGAACTGGGGAGGGACAAATCCCAGGAGATGGGAGAGAGAGGAGGGATGTTTGGTCCCCCTTTGTGCCCGCTGACTCTGGGCATTTCAGCACCGTGCTGCTCCATCCAGATGTTTTGTGACTGCGCTCAGCTCCCAGTGTCTGCTCCCGCTATCAGCCCGGCCCCCCAGGCTCTGCTGGCAGCACATTCCCCTGCAGCGGGGGCCAAGAATAATAACACATCCACGGCGCAATGCCTGGCTCTCCCTGCAGCCCCCCAAGTCTTGTGACTGTGAGAGAATGGGGGGCCCAAATGTGGTCAGGAGGGAAAAGGTAGCAAGAAGCAGACAGCGGGGCTGGGAAAGGCACGGAGGAGGCAGGGCTGCTGGAAGGACCCAAGGGGTAGGGAACGGTCAGGAGTATTTATAGGATTCCCATCCGCACGCATTCAGAATCTCAGTGGTGCTGGCTGACTCCTTGCCAGGGACCCCAGGCACCGAGGGGTTAAACACAAAGGGTCAGTGATTTTTGGTATCTGAGTTGGAGTCAGTGTGAAAGCGGGATGTGCAGTGCCAGGGTGGGAGAAATGAACTTGCACAAATAAATAGTGTGGGTCACATGAGTTCCTGGCTCCTTCTGGAGGAGCGGAGTGTTTACCCGAGTGCCTGGAGGCCTGGCTGTGCTGTGTGCTGGAGGAGAGGCTGCTCTTCAAGGAGCTGGGATTCGGCTGCTGGTGTGAGGTCTCTGGGGGATGTTTCGATCTGCTGATGGCTTTGCCCTCTGAGTTGGGTCTCTGGGTGCACTCTGCTGGAGCTGATGGTGCTCAGGTCTTGCCTATCCCAGGGGCACTGGGGGGTCCCTGCAGGTGGTGACCCCAGCACTGGGAGCGCTGCGGGTGCCCTGCTCCTCCCCAGCAGCACCATTTGGGCATCCCTCTGTCCTTTGTTTCACTGCTCATTCCTCCTTCTGAAGTTAAAATCCCCGTGCTCCGACATCACAGCTGGCAGCTAATGGCGATGCCACGCGGGCAGGTGGCCCTGCAGCCCGTCCAGCTGTCCCACAGCCAATGTGGAGTGGGGACAGAGCCAAATAGGGCTCAGTGCCTCCTATGGAGACCATCATCCCCTCATCCCTCGCTGCCTCCCCTGGAGCAGTGCCAGCTGTGGGGAGATCTCCTGAGTGCAGTTCTTGGGGTGCACGTCCTCATGCCCCAAAGTGCTCTGTGCTCAAATCCCACTAAGGCACGAGTGGTGTTTATAACACAAAATGGGGCTGCAGTGTTTCCTGGTGCTGGCATCCCGATGGGCAGTGAGCCCAGCCCACGGCCACCCTTTGCATGGAGTTCTGCTGCCTGATTTGCTCTGCAAAGACAACCGAGAGGCATTAAGTGCTCATAAACCAAGAACCAGCACTGCCTTGCTGCTGCTGCACAGCCACCAACCTCCTCACCGCTCCCTTCTGCTCCATGCAACCGTTTGAGATCCAGGTGCCAAAAAATCTACCATCCTTAACTCTTTTTTTCCCTTTTCCCCTCATTAGAATGAAGCACAGCCCCGCAGGTGCATCTGCCACAAGAGGGGCTGTCACTGCTGCGCATGAACCCATCCCTGGGCTGGGGATGCAGTGGGACTGCTTCGCCTCCAGCAGCTCTGGGTTGGGCTCTTTGTAACTGAGGTTCCTTTTAGTAAAGGCACAAAAGTGTTTCTGTGGGTCTGGGAAGCTGCTCTGCCCTCTAGCAGAGCCAGAAGTCCTACATGGAGATGCTGGGCCGTTCCCCAGTGGGGATGCTTTATTCTTTTTTGAGGACTTAAGCTCTCTGTTGGAGACATTGAGGCATCCTCAAGGATCCCCGTGAGCTCTCCTTCGGGTAGCACTCCTTTGTAACAGGTTTCTGCTGCCTGGAAAAGCTATTTCTTCCCCTGCTCTTATGTGACAGGTGTGATAATTGGGGCTAAATTGATTCAAACCATTTTCTGTAAGTCCTCAGGGGATAAATTGCCCCAATCAATGGATGCTCCCGGCAGCCCTGCGCAGTGCTCTGCCGTGATGCTTTGTTGAATCCGAACCACCTCCCTCTTGTCCCCATCAGTCCTGCTTTGAGCACTGACCCCAGCCTTCCCTGGGCTCTGTTGCTTTGGTCATGGCTCTCTGCGATGCAGTGAGCAGGACGAAGCTGGGATTTGGGAGCCATCAGGTGCAGGCTGTGGCCTCTCCACCCCCAGCACATGGCATAAAGTGTCCGATTCTGGGGACAGATTGACTGGCATAGATGCAGGGCTTTCTTAGCTGTCTTAGCTGAAGGCCTTTTCCCATGCAATTTCTGCTTTCTGCTCTGCAGTTCCCCTCATCCATGGCACAGTTTCTCTGCTCTGGACTCCTTTTGGGTTCTCTGCTGGGAGCTCAGCACATCCACACATTTATCACCCTTGGGACACAGCTCTCTCCCGCTGTGCCTTCCGGGACAATGATTTCTTGCCTTCACCTTCTCATCAGCTCTGTGGATGGTGTTTGCTAAGTGTATTTTAATGCGTTCACCTTTCACTTCCTGCCTAGACGTGCATTGATCCAAAATGGATCTGGGGAGGGGACAGAGCTGCAGCCACCCCGGGTTCAGCAAGGGGAGGTCCCTGCATCTCATCCACGCTGGAAATGGGGCCATGAGCCCCAAAATACAGAGAATGCAGAAATCTGGGAGAGGAGTTGGGCACCCCACTCCTACAGCACTGTCCTGTTGGCAGAATGAGGTTTGCCACCGTTGCAGCCCACAGCTGATGGTGGTGCATGGTGCAAGCAGGTCCTGCTGGCTGCCTTCCTATGGAACACTCAGGCTGAATTTGTGAACTGGGGCAGAAATGCAGAGGTTGGTGCACAGGTGCAGCTGCAGGAAGCAGCCGCTTTCTGCCTCAAACATGGGAAAATCAGTGCAGTCCCACTGTGATCCCACTACGTGCTGGGCATGGGGCTGTCACCCCATAGCAGCACAGGGAGCAATGCAGCCCCAGCCCCTGGGAGAGCAATTCTGTTGCTGCTGAGCAAGAAACATCTGCAAGCAGTGAGCACAGCCTAGGGAGATGGGACATGCTAATCACCGACCTGAAAGTGGGAGTGATGGGAGGTAGGAGGTAAATCTGAGCTATCCCAGCTGCTGCCTGCCAGCCCTTGCTCGTGTCACAGTGAAAAGGCATTTCTTTAGGGGACCGGGGGGGGGATGATTTTGCATATGAACTCTGTGCTGTCTGTGGAGGCACCAGCATGGGCTCTTTCTATGAGTTATTGCCTCCAGGTCGCCTCCAACCCTCCCTGTGCCCAGAATGCACAGCAGTTTAGGACCCCCCCACCTCCTCCAAGAAGCACCCGCTTTGTCCCCAGCTCTTCTTCTCTCTATGGGGCAGGAGAGGTGAAGGTGCTGCTGGAGCATCCCTGGGAACGCGGGCAGCATGGGACAGAGCCAAACCACGGGGTCACTTGTGCAAAGGCACTGTCAGAGGGCGGAGTGGATTAAAGTTCATCAGAATGTTCCCCCCTCTCCAACTCTTCTTTTGGTTGTAAACAGGAAGCTGAGGTTTTATGCCACCCCAAATCTTTGCAGAACGTGCCTGCTTTTATAGCAGCTTTTATTTGTTTGTTTCTTCCCCTCATTGGGAACCGGAGAGTTTGCAGCTGATGGAAAGCAGGGGAGGTGCTGGCTGCTAAAATCCAAACCCCCCGAATATCTGCGATGCCTTTCACTGAAAGACCCAAATCTCCTCCCAATGGGGGGAACAGAGACGGAAAATGGGATAATGTTTCCCTCAGTTCCCATTGTCCCAGCACTGGACTTTGTTTGAGAGGAGGCGATGATTTACCCTGGGGCCGGGGGGGGTTGATTTACAGAGCAGTAAAACCCAGCAGCATTGCCTCCATCTTTGGGGCTGTTTATTTTTTCCCTTGGAAAAGCTGTATCCGTTATCTTCCTTCCGGTAAAAATCCCGTCCAAGCAGATAAAAGCTCCTCGCAGCTCCCTGGGGGGGTTTGCACCGTGCTCAGGGCTGTGTCCACCCCAAGCCCTGCTCACCTGCATCCACTGGGGGGGGAGATGGGGAGGAAGCCAGGTGTGATGGAGCTTAATTGGTTTTAAATTAATGTGGAGGAGCCTGAAAGGTGTGGGGGGTGTTCTTGGTTTCCTTGGGAAGTGCTTGCTGCTGCCAGGGGCCAAGGAGAGGTCTGTGGGTTTGTTCCAATCAGGGGTAACAAAGCTGTGTTTTCCTTTCCCCTCGGTCCTAGCAAAGCGCTGAACACGCTGTGGGTCCAGGTGAGCTCTCTCCCAGTGGGAACATCAGATGAAGGCTGCAGCACAGAGCAGGTGGGAGAGCAGAGCCAGGAGCCCCACGGGAACAGCAGGTATGGAGCAGGGTGCTGGGTGTCAGCCAGGAGGGGAGGAAACAATGAATAAAATCAAATAAAATCTCCTATGAGCTCTGCATGACGTCTCTGGGACAGGAGCCTGCTGCTGGATTTTCCTAGGAGGAGACCCTGCTGCTGCCTTGCTCCATCTCACAGGGTAAGGCTGTGCTGAGGGTGCCCAAAGCCTCAGGGTGTGCAGGATTGGGGCTTGGGGACGCAGGGAGGTGATGGGGACGTTCCCAGGCTCTTCCGACTCTTGATATAAACCAGGAGCCGGGGAAGAGGAGGGCTTTGCTCAGCTGCCAGCGGAAGGGAAGCAGGTGGGGATGTGCTGTTTGAAGGGTGATGAAAGCATCATGGTGTGGTGTCAGCCTCGGGGACGGACAAGCGGATCCCACAGCACCAGGAGCTTGGGGTCAGAGAACCAAAGTGACAGCCTGAGCCACCAATGCCTGCGGGGCCGGGGGCGGCAGCATCAATCCTTCCTTCAGAACGCTTCATTTCCATCCCCAGCATCGCTCCTTTTCATTCTGCATGTGTCAGAAACAGCCAGCGGGGCCGCTCTGCTGTCACATCCCCAAGAGCTGCCCCGCGCACGGCGAGCAGACGGAGATGTTTTAATTAACAAAATCACAGCGTCGCGTCTCGGAGCCGCATCGAAGAGGCAGCGCTGGGAGCGAGCGGCTGCTTCCCTGCTGCTGTGCCCAGAAAGGCCCCACGTCCCCAGTGGGTGGATGAAGGTCACACAGATGGGGGTTTTTTTCGCCCCTTGAGTCATTTTCCATTTGATTAAGGAAAGAGATGCGTGGCAGCGGGAGTTGGGAAATCTCAGGCTCTATCTTGAGAAGGGCTGCGGCTTGCAGCACTCGTGCACGGATGATGCTCCTTTGTTCTCTGTCCATTTGTAGGGGGGAGAGGAGCCAAAGGGCTGGGCAGAGATTTCTCAATCCAAGGAAAGTCTTGAGGTCACTTTTTGAGTCCCTGCTGCTGCATCCCGCTGCAAGAGAAACACAAACCCATGTGGAACGCGTTTAGGTTGGAGCTCTGTTACCAGCACAAAACACAACCAGATTTCAGCAGGATGGTGCTGAGCCTCGGCCAGACCTCAGCTTTCCCCCTCTCATCTATTTATCTGCGGCAAACTCATCGAACACCCATTTCTGGTGCCATTCATTTAACCAAAGAGCAAACCAATTCACCTGGTGGACGAAACACTTTCTGGATGAAGACCCTCCTTTCCCCCTTCTTTTGCTCCATGCTGGCCAGCTGCTGGGCTTTGCAAAGCAATTTGCTATGACCGAATGCTACGCAGCTGTTTCTCACTACGGAATTCTTCGGAGGTGGATTATTTGTCACTCCTCCAGCTTAATAATAATAATCCATTAATGCATTTTTTTTTTGTCATCCTTTGGGGGAAGAAAACGCTCCCATGTGGTTTTACGGCGGCGGTGCTTTTTCCATGCATGCACACACAGCTCCATCTCGCCCAAACAGCTCCCGCAGCGCTGAATATGAAGTCTTAAAATATGACAGCCTGGGTCAGGAGTGTCTTAAAACCGCTGCATAACAGGCGTGTAAAAGAGATGGGGAAAGTGAATGTTTCCGACGTGCCGGTGGCCGCGGAGGCCCCGCTCCCTTTGTGCTCTATGGGAAACTTGTGAAAATATTAGTTCTCCATCACTGCTGGATCACGGCCATCCCATGGGTTGGGGGGGGCTGTGGCTGGCTCTGTGTATCGCAGCACAGCTGGAGGGCGGCGGGCAGATGTGTGCATCCCACTCCAGATGTGCTGTGTGAAGCTGTGCCTCACGGGGCTGTGCACGGTGCCACCTCCTGCGTGCAGAGATGGGGCTGCTCGCTCAGGTCGGTGGTTTCTGCCCTTGCTGCGGTTGCTCTGAGCCAGGTAAGGGCTGAGGACTGAGGATTCATCCACCCCTCACCATAGGATGTCATGTGCTCCAGCCCATGGACTGCAACAGCCGCAGCACTGCGTGATTGTAGCCTGGCCAAACCCCTCCCTGCGAGCCTTTTGGGGAGTAGAGGAGCAGTGGGTGCTCAGCGTGGCTCTGCTCCATGCACGTGGCCAGTGTTGTCTCCATGTGCTCCCCACGTGGCCGCATCCAAACCCTGCATCACAGCCACCCACACTGGGGACATGCTTCGATCAGCACGGGATCAGCCTCACAGCCAGCACCCCGCAGCCAGAACGCTGAGGTTCCCAGTTCCCAATGGAAGCCCTCACCTGAGTTGGCCAACCCTTCCTTATAGAGTCACCAAGGTTGGAAAAGACCTCTAAGGTCATCCAGTCCAACCATTCACCTATCACCAGTATTTCCCACTAGACCACGTCCTTCAGTACAACATCCAAATGTTTCTTGAGCACGTCCAGGTGACTCCACCTCCCTGGGTTGGCCAACCCTCCATTGAGTTGGCCAAAGGTTCTTGTGCTTGACTTGCAAACCTCCCCTCCCTGTGCCCCATTTCACCCCACAGCACCAGCACTTTCTAGCCCAATGGGCACTGAGGATACATAGTGTTAAATTTTTGAGATGCTGCTGGGATCAAGGGAGGGCACAGGGTTGTGGAAACCCCATAGGTGGTCAGCGCTGAAACTCTGTGATGCACAGCTTCAAATGAAGGCTCAGATCCACTGAAATGCAACCTGCTGGGAGCTGGATGCTGCGATTGAATTCAGCGCAGAGCAACATTGGTGCCAAAATTCGGACAACTTGCTGTGCTTCAAGGAAATTAAAAAGCCCTTTCTGCTGTTTTTGCTTACCCAAACGCTGGCAGCCTCGGCTGACCCAGCACACCGAAGGAATCAGCGTTCTGAGCAGGCTCAGGGTTGGATTTGCTTCTTACAGCTTCCTGTCCTGATGAGAAAGGCAAAGTTATTTTGGGAACATCATGAATGAAAACCGAGAGGTGACCGAGGCAGCCGCGGGGTGGGGGCAGCCAGAGACAACACTTCTACCCATAGAAGATGCTCCAGAGGCTGTTCGCCTTTGATTCCTTCTCCCCAGTGCAATGAGGAGCAATTATCCTTCCCATAAAAGACTCCTTCTTTTAGGGGACTCGTAGCGACTTCAAAGAAAGGGCAGGTCTCTCTGGGGAACAAAGTTGTCATTTGACTGATTCTGGGCTGATGAAAAGCGCCCGCCTGCTGCTGCCCGGCCCGCTGCTCCCACCCAGGGTTGGTTCAAAGCGAGCAGCCCCAGGGGATGGTGCATTCCATGCAGTGATGGTGCAGATTCCACGCTGCAGGACCCCGTCCCGGCCAGGACCTGGAGCTCTGATGCTCACCTGGCACTGCCCATAGGGCTGAGCAGCATTTTGGGCCTCGCTCCTTGCAAACAGGAGCTGCTTCCTGTGGCTGTAGGTGGGAGGATGGGCTCGAGGCACAGGCACCCCATACCCAAACATTGCAGCAGCCTCGTGGGGAAGCAGCCCACTTTCCCAAACTCTCAGCACCCAATTGCCAGCAGCCCCATGGGATGTGACGCGCTGAAAGAATCCCCATTTCATCCCTCAGATGCAGAAGGAGAGCACAAAGAAGCCACACAAGCACCAGAAGCTTTGCTGGAGCCACTGGGGGCTGTGCTACCCCACACAGCGATGGGAGGGAGCTGGGTTGCAAAGAGGCAGAAGGCAACAGAGAAGCACTCTGGTTTCAGGTGTCCCGAGCACTGCTGACCTGATCTTATCTCCAGCTCTGGGTAGGGGTTATCTCTGCTCCTTGTGATGAAAGCACCATGAGAGACAGTGCTGTCAGGGGAGGTGAGGTGAATGCCATTTGGTAATGCAGGTGTCTGCCTTTACTTGGGACAAAGGCAGCCCCGAGGTGCAGAAAGACCCCTGTCCCACCTTCTGTCCCTGCCCCTATTGCCCCCTGCATCCCTACTTTGGGTGCAGGACACCTCTGCTCCCCCACCCCAGCTCCCCATTGCTTTTGTACTGATGATCTGCACCCTCCACCTTCCATCTCCTCCAAGCTGGAATTCCCAGCTTCTGGATTCAGCCACCCCCACGTTTTGGTTGGATTTCAGAGCCCAACATTCTTTCTCAGGACCCGTTCTTCTCCCACTTCACTCTGTCCCATCTCAACCCAGCCTTAGCAGTTAGCAGAGCTGAGGCTGCGAGCAGAAACCTGGACGTGGTGGGGGATCAGGCAATGAGGGGCTGGGATGCAAATCTTGGCAGGAACCCTCTCTGAGGCTTTCTGGATCCCAGCGATGCTCCAATCTGCTAATTGACTGCACGCAGCCCCGGCTGAGCTCTGACTTCCAGCTTGTGCATCGCTCAGCACAGCCGCACGGATGCGTGGGATGCGCAGCATCCTTGTGTCACGTTTGTGGGGAGCAATGGGGCTGCTGAGCAAAGCCAGCCCTACATGGGGACACCGCAGGCATCACTCTGTTCCGTCCCCCCCCCACACCCAAGCAGCTGCATAGATTCATTTTCCTGGCAAATGAACAGCAGGGAAGGGGGCAAATAATGCTGGAGCCCAGGTGGCCCCTCTACTGCCCAGCCACAATGGGATGAAGGCGGGGAGAAGGGGAGGGAAAGAGGGAATGAGTGGTCTGGGAGTGCTCAGTGGTGGGGATTAAAGGCTCAATCTTGAGATGAGAGAAGGAAATGAGAATTAAATCAGTTTCTAGCGCCTGTTCGATGTTGGGGGAGGATTTATGGCTGGGGTTGGGACGGCAGCGCAGCTGGCGAGGGGACCCTGCAGTGAGAGAGGGTCTGGGGGGGCAGTGGGGGTCAGGGACCCTCCTTGCTCCTGGAGGGGGGGGCAGGACTGGGCAATGCTGGGTTCCTATGGGTGCAGGGTACTGTGGGGGGAACAGGGGTGCCCTGGGGCTGCACCATAGGGGAGTCTGGGGGGGCTGAACCGCAGGCCATGAGCATTGTGGGAGCAATGAGATAAAGCCCTTCACCTGCTGCCCTCTCCTTTCACACCTTCCCTGTGCCCCCAGCAGCTGTGTGTGTGTCAGAGCAGCATTGGGTCCCCCGCTTCCTCCCTCCCCAAATCCCACCTTGCCCAGCCCTTCCTGACCCCCATCCATCACTTTTCTCTGCCTCCATCTCCTTTTTTTTCCTCTCTCCCCCTTCCTTTTGTTTTCCCTGCCTGCCATCAATCACCATGCAGGATGCTGAGCTGAAAAAGCCTCATCCACCCCATCGCCAATGGGGCAGGGACACAGCCATCACCATGCCCCCACCAGCAATGGGGTGGCAATGGGGTGCCTGGCAGGAGCTGCCCATAAAATGAAGAAAGTTAATCATGGAGCTAATTGAAACCAGCTGCCCTGGCGTGTTCTGAGCAGAGGGGAGGAAGGAAGGGGGTGGGAAGCTGGGGCTGGGTTGGGTGGGGGGTGGTGTCTTTGGGGTTTTGTGTTTGTGTTTTTTAAGCCATGGAACAAATCCATATGGTTGCACAGGCAATTCCCAGGAACTCTTAGCCTGGGCTCAATCATGAAATGTCTCAATCCTTTCACTCCGAGTGTAAAATTGAGGTTCTTTGGGAGGAAATTGTTTGTTTGGCGGTGCTTTCCTGGGGCTGTGCAGGCAGCTCTGCCATTGGGGGTATTTCCCTCCCCCCCCCAGAGCTGTGTGGCTGTGATCCACCCCCAGCAGGACCGTGCTGTTTGCCCATCGTCCCCATGCATGGTGTGGGGCTATGACACCCATCAGACTCATGGATGGGAACAGGCATGGATGTCCCCACGTCCCTATGCAGTGTAGGTCCAGGGCACCCATCAGACAGAGGTGGGAGCAGGGATGTGTGGGGATCCTGGCTGGGTGGAGGAGGGGCTATGGGTGCTGCGGTCCCAGGAATAAGGAGTTCTGGTTTTGTGAGCAGGGTGGGCGCCAGGAGGGTCGTGGGAAGGCAGTGGGGATGGCAGCCCCCTCCCCCCCCGGGCACATCTCTGCCACCCTCAGCGTCCCATCACCGTGCTCCCATCAGTTCCACTGCCAGCACTGTGTGACTCTCATTCTCCCCCTCACTAATTTCCCTCATTGCACCCATAATAATTAACACATCCCCAGCCCAGGCTGCCCTCCAGCATTGTGTTTCAGCTTAGAAGCCATCACTCGGTGCTGCAAGGCACGGGCAGGTTCACCCCACAGCTGGGAGCTGCTTCCTATGGGATGTTTGGGAAAAGCTGAATGGTGCTGAGATCCAAGTGTGGATCTGTAACTGTTCTCCACCTCCAGGCTCCGACCTTGCAGCCGTGTGAGCGATCCTTTGGGTGCTTTCCAGCGCTGAACCGAAGCATCTCTGCAGAAAAGCCCTGATTATTCCAGGCTGCAAAGCAGGTCTGCAGCAATTAGAGATGGAACAAAACCCTTCCAGCTCAGGAGCCGCGCAGGGGAAAAACGAATTTGCGTGGGATGGATTTGAGCTTAAAGACAGACTGCCCCAGCCCTGAGCGCTGAGGGTGGCAGGGATGTGCCCGGGGTGGGGAGGGGGCTGCCATCCCCACTGCCTTCCCACGACCCTCCTGGCGCCCGCCCCGCTCACAAAACCAGAACTCCTTATTCCTGAGAACTTAATCCGGTGGTTTTGTGCAGCAAAACTCCAGCGGCCGTCAGCTGGGAGCGGGGGCTGCGCTCGGCAGCACGGGAAAGTCTCGTTTTGCATCTAATGAAAATTTCATTCTTTGTTGTTGTTCTTTCTTTATATATATACATATATTTTTTCCCCTCTTGACTACAAAAAGGAGACGTTTCCAACACACAGCAGCTGGAGATAAAAACGGATGAAATATTTATTCTAAAATGAGACGGTAATAAACGAAGCTGGGAGCTCGTGTCTGAGCAGGATTTACGTCCGCTTTGTCTTTCAGATGGGAAAAATGAGTCAGCCGAGGGCTCAGTGAATGCACCGTGCTGCTACTCAAGGGAACGAGAGCCCTGTTAGCCACCTTGCAGCCCAGGCCTGGGTCTCAGCTGCGTTTTGCCCCTGAGCAGAGGACTTTTCCCATCTCTTTGGAGCAGTCCCATCCCGCGGTGGGTGCGGAGCCGGACTTCCATTTGCCTGGGAATGCAAATCTCCCTCATCTGTCCCACGCTGCCTTTGAAACAGGAGAAAGTCAGCCCTGCCAGGTCCTGGGGAGGCTTTTTCCTGCTCGTGGTGATTTTGTCTTCAGCTGTGTTTGGAAGGAAACCAGCACGGTCACTTTCTCCCGGTCTCCGTAAATCATTCCCCCCCCCCCCCCCACTCCTCTTTCCCCTTTCATACTAAAATAAAGGAAATAATTAAAAGAACAGGAAAATGAGCTGCTGGCAGGTTTCCTACAGACCCTCCCGGTGCTGCGGTGCTGCTGCTTGGCCATAGGGCAGCCTCTCCATGTCAGGGCACTGCTGGCAGCCCGCTGCCCTCGTGCAAAGCAGAGCACTGTGGTTTGCCCCGGTGGCTCCTTGGCAGCATCTGCAAACAGCCACTGCATCTTGCATCAGTGGTGCAACTGCAAACTGCATTTCACAGCAATGCTTTGAGGGAAACCAGGGAGATGTCCCCCATTTATCCCCAGACTCTCCTTGCTGGGAGTTGCTATGGGGTTTGCTGGGTGCCTCCTTTGCATCCTTACTCTTAGGTTCCTGGATCTGGGTTTTCTCAGCATATTTTGGGCAACATTTCGTACCCCTCATGCACTTACAGACATCGTTCAACAGCAGCAATAAGAGCTGCATGTGCATGGAGGAGACCATTGCCTTGCTGAGGTATCAACTCTCACAGTATCTCCATCATAAATTCTCTACCTGAATGCACCCACCTGGGGCTGTTTCCCTACTGGCAGGGCCATATCCATTAAAACCCAGACCTCCCCTCCCCATGCTTTGTTTCCAGCTGTGGCCCAGCAGAGTCACCTGGGGGATATTTAGGTGTGAGGAAGGGCAGGGCAGGGCATCCCTTCTCTCTTTGCTGACCTGTGCATGGTGAGAAGGTTTTCCCCATGTCAAGGGTGTGAGATGGGTCGTGCTGGGTGCCTTGGAGGTGTTGTCTGTCTTTGCTTGTCATGGCAGCTCTGTCCATCCTCCCCAGGTGAGTGAGGGAGGGCTGTCTGTTGGCTGCATGACTTTGGGGTGGCCTTGTGGCTGCAGGGGGTGGTGTTGGCTCTGTCACCACCCAGATGTCCTCATCTCACAACTCCCTGTGCCAGGACATCTTGCACCCTTCCCCCTGTGTCTCCTGTCCACATGGGGCTGTGGGGACACCCCGAGTCACCTTTCTCCCTGTTCTGTTCTGCCTTGCAAGGCACTGGGCACATTGCTTCTGCCCTTTGGGGCCAGGCTTATCCCATCCCAATCCCAGCACTGCTTTCTGCTGGGGCTTGAAGACTTGCACCAGCATCAAGAATCACAGAGGCTCAGGCCATGCACATTTCCCTGAGCCTGGCCAATGGGACAGCACAGCCCCTTGCAATGCAATGCCTGCTTCCCATTACAGGGGAATGCAGCCCATATGGTGGGCAGATTTTTGCCTGGGGGTGGGGGGGGATCTGAGCTCTGCTGCTGCAGGCACTGCTGGCAGCTCATGGTGCCCCAGTGAGGTCAGGACCTGAGAGCCCCAAATCCCCCCTTCCCTGCATCCCCTGCCCCCGTGATAGCCTTGGGGTGACCTGCAGGAACGCTTGCTTGTCTCCTTTGTGGAGGCAGACAGATGTTTGGGGAAGGAATAGAGGTGAGATTAGCACTCCTCATCTGCAGCTGGGTGCCGTGAGCTGTTGTTTCACGTGCAAAGCCCTGCTGCAATTCTGGAAGCTCTGTTCCCATCGTTGTTCCTACACAAAAGGAGGGTTGAGGCTCCCCACTCATGCATGGAGTAAAAATATATTGATATGTTGTGGGGGTGACTGGTGAGGTTTGAGGACAGGGCTGTGCCCAGGAGGCAGTGCCCCCCAGGGATGGGATGGGCTGGAGGCATTTTCTAGGACCTGGGGACTGAAAGGGGTGATGGCACCATGCCACGGCTTGTGGGGGTTCAGGGCGAATCTGAGACCCTGTGCCAGGGATGAGATGGCTCAGCCAAGCAATGGTATGTGATTAGAGAGGCAGTTTGGGTCCAGTCCTGTCCCCATGTCCTGGTGCTGATGGCTGCCCTCCTTTGTCCCCTACAGAGCTCACTACAGCAGAGGTGAGGTTAAGCCTAGGGTCGACCTCTCCCTCTCCAGACACCCATAAACGAGGGGAAGGAAGCTTCCCAGCACCCTTCCCAAAGCCTTGCTCAGCAGCCCATGCAGACATCAGACTCCTTTCCAGACCTTATTCCTTTTCTTTGCTGCTCCTCTTGAACTAACCATAAATCAGATTGCTCTCCCCAAGGGCCGTCTCCTGCAGCTGACCCTGCACATGAAGACCACCTAGCAAAGCTCCTTCTCTGAAGTACTGCTTCAGCCATGGATATGGGGACAGTGTAGGAGTGAAGGGTACACATGGACCCCCCCACACACACACCAATTCTGCCTATAGGTCCAACTTTTCCTGGGTGCTGCAGACAGACACCTTCCAGCTCTGCTTTCAGCCTGGCTCTGCTCCTCTTCTCTGCTCCAGCTTTTTTCCCAGGGGAGGATGGAGATTAAGAGGAAGCAGATTAAACCTAATGGATTGATTGCAATTATTTCCCCTTGTTTATTTGCAGTACCATGTGGGAGCCTGAAAGAAAAAGAAGGGGGGGAAGGGAACGATCTTTTATGTGTCTGTAGTCCTGGTCCTCATTACATTTCCTGCCAGCCAAAAATAAAACCAGTTACATTGGAGCATCCTATTTCAAGCTCTCATAAACTGCAATGTGTAAATACTTCTGTGCAAACCCACACGCAACCCTATGCAAAGCAATGGAGCAGCAGCCCCATGCAGTCCCCACTGCCCTTATATCTCCCCATAACTGAGGACATGGCATCAGCTCTTTGCTGTAAGACTCAGCCTTTGGGGGGACATTGACCTGTCACCATGCCCAAGAGTGCAGAAGCTCATCCAAAGCCTGGTCCTCCATCAGACAGGGATGTTTCCCCCCAAAATCTGGTTGCCCAAAAGCCATGTGTGTATTTAGAATCAAAAATCCCTACTTGGCAATGAAGCCTTCCAGCCTCTTCCTGGACTCAACGCAAAAACTTGCCCCTAACCCAATAAACATGCCTTGATCTGGAGTTTTGTGTAGGACCCGGAGGTTGACCCTGCGTGCACTGCTGGCAGCTCAGGGTGCGGAATGGGCTGACGGTTGGACTGGATGCTCTTAGTCAACCTAAATGGGTCTTTGATTCTTGCTTGGGGAAAACCAAGAGGCACGCCAACGTTGTGATGCTCTTTATTGGCATCCAACCGATACACAAGGATAGAACCGCCGAGCCGACCCCCGTGCAGACGCCCTCCCACCTCATGCTGCTCAGCCCTCCCAGCACACCCACAAACTCCTTCTACGACGGCAATTTCTTCACCGTGAGACTCTCTAATAAACTGGCATTGGTATTACAGAAGGGAGAGGGGGAACAAGTGGAGAAACTCACATTCTTTGTACAACAGAAACGATAGAAAAGGACACAAAACGTACCGACGAGCACTAACTTTGGCTTGTTTTTCCCTTTTTTTTTGTAGTTTTTAATGTTAATATTATTATTTTTCCTGCAAGGTGGGATTCGAGGCATCCCGTGGCTTCTCTTTGGATGCTGAGTTTGTCTCTGTTTTCTCAGCCATGAGGTTGGTCGAAGGGTGAGGAAACGACCCTTTGCTATGGCAATAGAAACCTGAGACCGTGGCAATATTGTCCTGAAGAAAAGCAATTTATGTCTGGCACTGCACACGTGGGCTTGGCCAGACTGAAGCAGGCAGTTTTGGATCCGGAGTTGGCGGCACCCAGCGCTTGGCTTGAGTCACTTCTTCCAAAAAAAAAAGGGACTGATGAAACCAACAGTGCAACAGCCAGCATTTACACTTGTCCCAAAGCATCCATGGGAATGGCTTGGTCTGGAGGAGTCAGTGCCCCAGCCAGGAGTTTGCTTCTGAGGCGGTTCCCTTGGACTTCAGTGGTGGGAGAGATTCGAGATGCAGACATGGAAAACGTAGCCCTGTTGGGATAGAATCTTCCCATCCAACAAGTTCAGCGTGTGGAGCCGGTGGTCGAGGCATGGCACAGTCGTTCTCATGAAGGGGTTTCTGCTTTTGCTGCACAGATGCTTTGCATGAGGCGTTGAACATCCAAACGCAGCCTGTGCTCTATTATTTTCTGAAACACAGGCAGCAACGTTCCAAAGGCTTTTAAAGGAATTAAGTGCTCAGTTCCCATTGAGATTAGCTTTGAGAATCCCAGCTTGCCTTGGAGGCACCTCTGGGTCCACCTGGTGCCCCCCAAGGGATGGTGCCCATGACCACATCCAGGTGGGCTTTGGAGATCTCCAACAAGGAGAACCCACAGCCTGTTTGGGCAACCTGAAATGCTTGCTGATAGTCAAAGAGAAACAGCCTGCAAAGAACAAAGCTCTCCCTGCAACAACCTGGAATGGCCAAATCCTTCAATTCTTTTGAGTTTCACAACAATTTTTGGAGCATGCATGTGTGCATTTCCTTGCATTCTCCATTGAGTCTTTAAGGCCAGTCTTTAAGACAAGGTGGGAACAAGGACGTGGCTGCAAAAGGGAAAGCTCAGCTTGCAGGCATGATGCTGTGAGCGAGCAGCCTGCAGTGCGCTGCAGCAGAGGTCATCCACGCCAGACGTAGAAACATTGAGCATCAGTAAAACGACACAGTATTATTTACAAGTCTTGCTTAGCTCCTTAAAGAGGGAAAGAAAATCACCTTCTGCACTTGGTAAAGCTTCTGGATGAAGCACGAGGTGAGTGGGGAGGCTGGGATGAACGCAGATCCTTGCGTGAACTCGCCTTGCAGTCCTTGCTCTGCCAACAGCCTCCGGGAGAGGGAGATGGTGAACCTGCCCCGTTGGGTGGGACATCCTCCAGGACCATGGGGACGTCCTCCAGGACCATGGCAGCTCAAAGGGGAAAGCTCAGGGTGCTCACCTAGCAGCTGCTCCTCCAGCATCACTGCTGGGACAGGAGCTGGGGCTGGGACCCCAAAGCTATAAGCTGGGGGTCGGGGCAGGGCTGGCATGGGGCACCTGGGTGGGTTCAATCCTGGGCCAGGGCAGTGAGGGGACACCTGGTTTGTGGTGAGGGGAGGACGAGCAAAGCCCTTTTGTCACATCCCTGCTGCAGGCACTTTTTCAGCCCTTTAGACCTTCGGTGTTCCCCTCCTGGAGCTCTCCTCAGGGCTGCCCCCAGTGTTTGGTGGCTGCTCCCCATCAAGACCAAACACTGACAGCCCTGAGCATGGGGACAGCCCACCCCGAGTGTCACAGTGCAGGTGGGGCTGCTGGAAACAGTCCTTTCCCCCAGCCCACCCCCAGGGCACAGCCCCATCCTCAAATCCTGCTGCAGCTGCTCTGCTGCTCTCCGTGCCCACCCCAGCCCTGCTCTTCGCTTGCAGCTTGGGGGAAGCAGCTGAGTTTGGAGGCATCAGATGGGAGCAGAAGACAATGGGTAAAAGAGTAGGAGGGAGAACTGGAACCAGGAGAAGGGACTGAAAATAGAGAGGGGAGGAGAGACCTGAGAGTGGTGCTCGCCCCTGCAGTCAAGGCTGCCCCGGGGGCGGGCACCGAGCAGGACCCCGAGCCCAGGTTATGGGCTGCCAGGGGGAGGCGGCGGTGGGAGGGGACGATACCGAAAACAGGAGCTCAGTGCATACAGGGCCATAAAGCGAGGAGGGGCGGGAGGTCCCCTCTTCCTCCCCACCCTCCTCTCCAGGGCTCTCGGTGTCAGGGAGGGGGGAGGCAACGAGGCAGCCGGGCAGGGGACCCCTGGCTGCACCTCCCCCCCCCGGGCCGCCCTTCACACGGGCGAGGTGGCGGTGGACTCGCTGTACAAGCTCTCAGCGATGTCCCCGCGTTGGATCTTCCGGAGCGCCACCAGGAGGGCATCGAGAGTGGCCGTTTCCTTGGCCGACCAGTCGGCCAGCAGCGCTCGGGCGGGCGATTCCTCCCGCGTGAAGCAGTCTATGAGGTCCTCCTTGTAGCCCAGCTCCCCGGCCAGCTGCCGCCACGTCTCCTCCGCCGAGCTGCTCAGCAGTTTCTCCACCTCCTCCTGCTTGCTGGGTGGCAGGCTGGCATACAGGTTCCCGTCTCCCTTTGGTGCTGGGAAGGGCAAGCAACGGGGGAACGTGTTAAGGAGCTGTGATGCTGTGCCCCCCTCCCACCCCGCAGCCCTCATCACCCTACCTGGTCCCTGCGTGCTCTGGTTGGGCGGCTGCTGGTCGTGCAAGCTCTGGCTGTCCACCGAGATGCCGCTGTCGCTGTGCAGCTTCTCCCCCTCCGGGGAAGGCGTCTGGTTCACAGGGCGGTTGTTGGCTCCCTGCTTGTTCTGCTTGCAGCTGTTCCACCTGCACAGAGAGTGGCGGTGGCACCGTCACTGTTCCCCTGATCAGCATCCCTCTGCTTGCACCTTTCCTTTTGGGAGTGGGTCCATTTTCCCAAGGAGATGCGTATTTTTCATGCAACTTCTGGCTCAACCTCTGCAGCAGATGCATCAGGTTAAAGCAGCTCTGCTTTTGCAGGTGCCCAGCTCCTGAGCTTTGCAGTGGACCAGGACTGAACTCCCTTCTGCACGACCCACACAGGTATGCCTGTGCTCGTGGAGCACATAGGGCTGCATGCAGGTCCCCACGTGCATCACTGCACCCACATGAAGGCACAGCTGTGGCTGCTGCCTTCTCATGGTCACACCTCTGCCTTAACACCCATACTGCTGCCTTCTCGTGCTCTGTGCATGTGATGATTTATGCCCTCTGGGGCTGGAGCGGGGCCACCACTGAGTCCAGGGTAGTGGCAGGGACTGGAATGGATGAGATCGGTGTTCACATTTGGGCAGCATGCATGGAGCTGAGCAGATGCATGAGCCCTGGGATGCGCTCCTGGTGGAGAAGGGATGCGGGGGAGAACTGACCCCCCTCGTGGTACCCCCAGAGACGCATAGAGAGCAGCCAAGCTGGTCCAGACCTGCATGGGGCCAGGTGCAAGCCCTGGGATGAGCTGCTGAGTGTGATCGGATACGATGTGCCAGAGCAGGGGGGGCTGAGCAGGGGGTGTTTGTGATAAGGGTGTGGGAGGGCTTGCACCCTACCCTTCTGCAACCTTCCCTTCCACCCCCTCAGCCACATTTTTTGGCCTTTCAGCTCCTGCCCTCCCTCATTTTACAGCACTCTTGGTGAGTGCTCCAAATGCAGGAACTCAAAGCAGGGGGCACAGCCTGCTTCCCACTACTTAAATCCCTTCCACTGGACACATCCCCACAGCTCTGCCTTAGCCCTTTACCTTTTGAAGGCAATGTAAGCCACCAGCCCCACCACCACGGCCGCCAGGATGGAGCAGTACACGGGGATGAGGTTATCAGCAGTGCCACGGCTCACGACAGGCTGCGAGCTGCCCATGACGGTGGTGACAATGTCTGCCAGGGTGGTGGCCATCCCCTCAGTGTTGAAGGGGTCCCTGGTGATGGGCTCGGGGCTGTCAGAACCTGCCAGGGATGGGGTGTGCGTTGTCCAGCGTGGGTGGAGGTCTGCCAGGAGGGAAAAGCAATGACAAGAGTCAGCCGTGGACCTGGTGATGTTCTCCAGCAGCTCTGGCACAGCCCCTTGTTCCCGTGCTTATCCTTGCAACCACCTCAACCCCAAGACCCCAGGAAGAACTGAAGCTGTTCCCTGCTCCAAATGGTGCCTGGCTGTGGAGCTGGGACATAGCTTTGAAGGCTTTTCTTTCCTTGCACTGGGTCTTCTCAAGTCCTTCCAGCAGGGGAAAATCAGTGTCTCCTGTTCCTTACGGGTATCCAGCCAAGCACAAGCAGTGTTTATCCCCTCTGAGGATTTGTACCAGGAGAGAAAAGCAACTCTTCTCCCAGCTATGCAAGCCTGCTGGTGAGCCCTGGGCTCCTGCCTCTGGTTCCAGAGAGCTGATGTTGGATGTGGTCCCTGAGATGCATCCCCAGCTGCTTCCCATCTACCCCACATGAAGGCAGAGCAGCTGCCTCTGCAGCTCACAAGGAGCCACATCTGCCTGCGTTCATCTGCTGCCAGCAGCAGCAGAGCCAGGATTCAGGCCCTGGGAGGGGGGACCTCACTCATCCCCTTCCCCTGTCCCCTGCCTGCCAAGTGTGCACTGCCAGCCCAGCTCCAATGTGGGAGTGACCCTGTTCACACCCGTACACCCTCACAGGTGTATCATGGAGCAGATATATCTTGTCTTGCACCATGGTGTGTTCACCCATGGCTGTCCAAACTGCCTCCTCAATGCCTGCCTCCCCCAGCCCTGTCCATGCCCTCCTCCGGGGGCTTCCCCTGTGCCCACTGTGAGCGCTGAAGGGCCATGTCCCTGCTCTGCCTCCTTGGGGCTGTGCCATTGCCTTGCCCCCACCATGCCCCAAACACCCTTCCTAGGCACAGCCCAATTCCTGCTCTCAGCAGAACCTGTTCCTGCACAGAGACAAATATACGGCCCTGATCCAACACCCAATCCAGTGCAACACCCAATTTGGTTCTTGCAGCCTCTGCTCTTGCACTCTGAACCCTCCAGCTCCACCACAACACGTGGGTCACGCTGTGCTCTGTCTGCTGGCTGGCCTAGGGTGGGAAGGAAGCCGTGGCATCTCCCAGTGCCACCCCCCAAGCCGGACCCCGCTGCCCTTTCATAGCATCGCTCCGGTGGCCGGCATGGCTGCATCCGGCGGGGCCCCGCTGGCAGCTAACAAAGCTCACCCTGTGCTCCTTGACTTATGGCTCCATTTACTCGACCCCGCCAAGGGATCAGCCAAAGGGAGCTGCGCTGGCCGCCGCCTCACGCTGTGAATCAGTAGCGGATGGGACAAAGCCCCTTTCTCTGTCACTGCACTCGGGGCAGGGAACTGCACTGCTGCTGCCAAGGAAGAACCCAGCGCCAGCCCCCCCTGAAAACCCCCAAGCAGCCTCCGCCAGAGTCTGGGAGCTGCACAGAGTGGAGCAGAGGGGCTGCTCTATTGAATGATGCAAACTCTCCTGCTGCTCCCCAGCTCTTTTGGAAGGCAGCAGCAGTTAATTCCCATGAGAAAGCCATGAGCTGTCAAATTCCCTTTTGATGAAGGCTCTGGCGGCTGCAAAAGCGACATCAGAGCTGCTGAACCTCTTGGCTGAGCTCATTAGGAAGCTGCATAATGAAATGCCCAAGGGGACCTCAGCTGGACACGGGGTCCTCTCTTCTCCACCACCCCTGGGGATCTGCACCCACCTGCCCATTGCAAAGGGCACAGAGCGCTACACCTGCTTGTGCTTGCTCCATGAGACACAAAGAGCCCCGCTCTCCCCTCCCAGATGGAAAAGGCAGCGTTACCTCTGCACTCAGCATCGGAGGTGGCCGTGCACTCCTTCACCATCACCTCGTTCTCCTCGCAGATGGTGCAGGGCAGGCAGGGATCCACGAAATTGGCCTCATCGGAGAAGGTGCCCTCGGGGCACTCCTCGCAGACGGTGTCCTGTGAGTCCCGGCAGGGGAACATGAGGCCAAAGCCCACCTCACAGATGCTGCACTCCTTGCAGCTCCCACTCAGCTCATCCTGGAAGTAGCCGTAGGCGCAGCGGCACACGGCGTCGTCTGACTCCACGCAGGGTGCAGACATGCTGTGCAGCCCCACGCACTGCGTGCAGGGCTTGCACGGTTCTGTGGCGCTCACTGTGTCCGAGTAGGTCACACCTGGGGGGGGGACAGAGGGTGGGGTGAGGAAACGGACCAGAGGGATGTCACCATCCCTGCTGGTCACATTGAACCCCAGCGTTGGCTTCACTGCTGCTCTCAGCTGCCATCCAGCCCAGGGGAAATGGGCTCGTGCAGGAGCCACAGCTCTTCACCATTTTCCTCCTCCTCTGAGACATAGGGAGATTTTCCCTGCTGAGCCCCCCCAAAAACACCTCGCCCCTTCCAGCCCCAGGCATCTCTGCAGGTTCCTGCTGCCCATTCCCTTCCCATGAACAGCATCCCCCTTTTTGCAGCAACTCCCCATGCTGAGCCACTGACTCAGGTCCCTCAAACTCCTGCAGCCTTCAGCACAACCACCCCAGCTGTGCCCATGTGCTCAGTGCCCATGTTCTCCAACAAGTCCTCATCCTAGAGTCACATCCCCATTCCCAATCTGTAGACATTCCCCATGGCCATGCTGGTACCCTACAGCCATTGCATCACAAAAGCTTTCTCCTCTGCGTCCTTCCTGGTGGGGCCTCTTGGGGCATCGCTGCCCTTTGCCCCCTCCTTGGCCTCACAGGAGGCTGGGGAACACAGAAGGTGATGAGAACAGGAGGTTACAACACTAACTGCTGACTCCTCTGACCCCAGGGCTCCGGGCTCTCCAGTTTCACCACGCAGAATTCACTTGGCCATGTAAATCAATCCCCTTCTGAAGCCCTCCAAGCTGCCCCCGCACTGCTGCCCTCCCCATCCCCAAGGTGCTTGGGGCTGTCTTTATTTTATTTTTAACACAGGAAGCTGGGATCAGTGCCTGCCCTGGAGGGCACAGCTGCTCTCCCTGCACCGTGCGCTTCACAGCGGTTCCCCCATAGCCCACGATGCCAATCCCCCACCTCCTCTATGGAGAAGGTGTTGGGGGATCAAGTGCAACCCCTCTGCTAGCCCTGCTCCTTGGGAAGGGGAACCACTCGTACATCTGCCTTTAGATTAGAGGTGGCAATTTCCTCCAAGTGACAGTGGGGCTGTGCTCCCACCCTGTGCCAGCAAAAATTTCTGCTGTGGCCTCCCAGCACCTTTGGTGGCCTCCAGCTTCCCTGGGTGTCCCACAGGAGGCTGAGGATCCACACGGGGCTGCTCAGGTGCCTCACTTTTGGGACAGAGGGGAAAGAAGAGCCCTGAGATCCCAGTGAAGGGCTCCAAAGGACAAAGCAATGCACCCCAAAGGACAGGGACACAGCACTGAGACAGCACAGGGCTGAAAACAGCATCCCAAAGCCATTCTCCGCTGGGGACAGCATCTTCTTACACCAACAACCCCCCACCTGAGCTACACCCCAAGTGTGCCCAAACCAGCACAAATAGGCAATGGCAAGGGTGCAGAGGCAGAGCTGCTCCGGGTCGGCTGTCAGCGTGCACGGCTCCCATTAACCTGGGCTCTTGGCTTGCATTATTCTGAATTATTGATAGACACCATTAGAGCAGGGAAGTGGCCAGGAAAGGCATAAGGCTGAGTGGGCACATTTGCAGTGGCAGCAAGGTATCCGAGCTGAGCAATTACAGCTGAGATTCAAACAGGGCCCCCTCCCTCCTGCAGCAATGGAGGCTGGCGAAGGAGATAAATAAATCATGAGGCAGAAATCAGGAGGGGGGGGAGCTGGCAAGGGGTGGAGGGAAGGAAGAAGGGAAATTATAATAAAAAAAGCAAGTGGCCATTTGGTGTGATGGAGGGAACATCGCCTCCAGGCTTTGGCAGGGGCGGTGCTTTGATAGTAGGAAATTTCTTGTGAAATGGTTTGAGCAGTGAGTTGAGAAGACAGTGAATCAGGAAGAAGGCCAAGGCAAAGCCTCGGAGGCAGCCCAGGGTGGAGGTGGGGATGTCACGGCCAAGGGCTGCACCCTAATTCCTCCCTGCTGGCTCTGCTTGGCAACTGGGGCACTCTGTGGGAAGGAGCTGCACACACAGCACCCAGGGGGTCCCATGGAGGAGAAGGGTGGGAGCAGCTCCACAAAAGATCCTGTCCCCATCCCAGTAGAGGCTGGGGATGGGGTCTCCAAGCTTCCTCCCCCCCTTGAAATCCCACCCTGAGCTCAGAGGAAAGCTGGGAATCCTCCTGCATCAGCTGCACCCCAGTGCCCACCCAGCATAAGCATCTCCCCATCATAGCACCTAGCTGATAAGGGGATTAGTCCCTGCTGGCATTAACAGTGCATGACCACAGCTGGGTCAGGGCTGAGGGTATAAAGCAGGAGAGTTTGCAGTGAAATTATTCCCATGTGTGGCTCTTCAACTTGTGCACTGTGCTCTCTTGGTGCAACGGGGAGCCAGGCTGTCTCCTTGGTGCTGCTTCCCATCAGAGTGGTAGGGGCTTGGTCCTGTCCTGGGGTTTATGCTGTGCTGCTGGGACAGCCTCACTGAGCAGTGGGGTGAGTGGGGGGGTGCTGTGTTTTGGAGGCCCCCAGGCAAGGGATGAAAGGGCCATGAGGCATTTGGAGGGTTCAAAGGGGAAACAGAGGCATGGGAGGTGCGGGGAGCAGGAAAACCAAGCAAGGCACAAAGTGCAATGCTGAGAGTGTTTGCTCCTGGCTTCTGTCATCCCTGCAGGGGTGGAGGAAGGAGCTCGATGCTTTCCAGCTCAACTCCCTGACCCAACAGAGTTGGTGCCAGGGGTTAACCCTGCTGCAAGAATGCAACTGCTGGAGCAGGGCAGAGCGAGCTGGGATGCAAAACAGCACAGCAGCATTCACAAAGCTACCAGCAGCCATGACTTGACTGATTCACCCAGGTCCTGCTCTCCCCATAACCTCTGCATCCTCCAGGGAGTGTAGAAACCTCCTTCATCTCCCACTTCCCAGAAAGGAGGTGGGAAGTAAGACGTCTCCCAGCCCGGAATCGCAGGGAGTTATAGAAAATGCTGCTCTGAGTAACTCTGGTGTGCAGTACAACCCTTCCATGCCCTCTGGATTTGCTGCCCTGCATCCTGGGAGCTGGGCTGGGTCCAGGAGCAGCGAGCAAACCAGCCCCAAGGTTGCAGCCGGGGGGATGCAGCTCGGAGGGCAAGTGCTGCTCATTGATTTTGCAGAAGGCAGAGGTATTTTTAGCACTGCTCTGACACTGCTCTGTGCTGGTGCTGCTCAGGTTATGGGGCTTCTCCCCCCCCTCTGCTCTCTGACTCTTTTTACTTCCCCTATGATGGTGCTCTGCCAATTCTGCCTTTCAAATCGGGGCTTGGCTGGCACAGATCCCCCTACAAATATTTGTCCCCAGGTCTTCAAAGAGCTTGCAGCAGTAAATTCGCAGGGTAAATCGTTTTCTGCCTATCATGGCATTGTTTAAGCAGTAATAGCTGGACCACTTCATCTGCAAGCATTTAACCAGCTCTCCTGCGCAAAGCTCCGACCGACATTTATGAAGCATTTGACATAGGCAATGTGCCTGCAGTCGGCCAGCAGAAAGCTCCCCGCCTCTCCTGGGGACTCGTGATTTGCTTCTCTCCCCTCCGACTTGCTTTTATTTCGCAGCCTTTACAAGGTAAAAGTAGCAATAGTACAGGTGGCTCCTGAAATATCCCAGTGGCTGGGTTGGAGAGCAGTGCAGGGAGAGGAAAATTTGGGAGGCAATTGCTAGAGAGGAGCCATCAATGCAATGGAGGAACTGGAAGGGGATCTGCAATAATGCCTGGCACCAATGGGTCCCCAAACAGGGAGAGCTGCTGGGGTTTGCTGGGCAGGCATTGGGAAACTGCTGGAAACAATGCTGAGGTTTGGGGCTCTGAGCAATGGGAAAATGGAACCAAGTGGCACAAAGCACATCCACACAATGAATGCCCATAGGGTGGACCCAGGTGCCCACTCGTGTTCCCCAAAAGCCCCGTGTATCACTACTCACTGTCCAGGCAGGGCTCGCAGACGGTCTGGTTGACCCCGCAGGGCTGCACCACGCCCTCGCCCAGGTTGCAGGCTTTGCAGCACTCACCGCTCGTCGTGTACATCTTGGTCAAGCACTTTTCCTTGGAGCCCCAGGTGGGTCCCTGGGGGAGAAAACAGCCCGGAGGTGACTCTTGTTACAGGAATTGCAACGATGAGCAGAGAGAGATGTTGCACCCAGGGAGGGTTGTGCTGTGGGGTGGACACAATGTCTGGGCTAAAGGGGGGCTGCGTGTTAGACATAGGGCTTAGGAGAAAGGGGAGGTAAATGACTTTCCTATGCAAAACTCGCTCATTTGCAAAGCTTCTGCCAAGTGCTACTGATTGAGGGAGGCAATGACAGCCCTTGGTCTGGGCTTGTGGGTCTTAGGGGGATGCTGGCTTTTCTGTAGGGTTACAGCATTATGCCCCCATCACAGGAGCCGTTCCCTCTATGGATGCTGTGCTGTCCTGAGCCCTCCCCTGCCTGGGAAAAGCTGCCAGCCCCAGTGAAAGATTCAGAGGGCTGAGGTCCCAGTTCTGCACTGGGATCAGAAATCAGACCCCTCGGTGGAAATGAAGACTTTGACAGGAGCGCAGAGAGCTTCAGCTGTCTGACAGGAGTAAGTGTACTAGCTTATAAAACCTGTCATCACATATGGAAGCAATAAATGTGCCATGAGCAGTGCGGTTAGAACCTCTGCACATCCACTTTAGTGTGGGGAGCAGCGATGGCCATTCCCCAGAGCACTCCTTGGCCAGGGGTGATGTGTGGGGCTGGCTTTGCTCCTCCTGCTCAGTCAGGAAGGTCGGGACTTCTCTCCTGCGGCAGCTGGGGTGAGTTTGTATGGAAGGAGGACGGGGCAGATGGTGTCAGGACACATGGTGTTGTTGGGCTGCGGGTCGGACACTGGGAATGAGGCAGTGAGGAGGCAGAGCAATGCTCAGAGCTGGGGCCAAACGAAGGGACAGCAACAGCGGCTGCCGTGACCATCCAGGGTCAGTTCTATGCGCTCACACTCGGGGCCACGGTGCTGGATGGGGAGGCTGCTGTCGGGGATGTGCTCCTTTCGGGGGCACCGTCCCTTTGCCACCAAGATAAGCCTGATTTTGGGGGGAAGAAACTCTCCCGGCGGGGAGGAGCTCCCTCCCCCGTCCCCGTGCATCTGGACGCCTCGTCAGCCCTTTGGCCGCCGCTCTGCACAATGCGGTGTTATGAACTCATGGGCGCATCAGCCGGCATCAGCCGGCCCGGCCAGAGACAATGGAGCGCCAATTATAGGCATCTGAATGACAAAGTGCTCCAATTACCCTTCGCTTGGAAGCGTGTGCTCTCCTTCAGCGCTGCTTTGCCAGCCCGGCTTGGCACCCAGCCCCAGCTGCACGGGTAGGATTCTTGGCACGGGGGAAACCTCCCAGCACCCCCAAACAACAGCTGGCGAATGGGCGTGGGGGTGAGCAAAGGGCTCGCTCTGCAATAGACAGCTCCAGGCAGCAGCGATGTACGCGGCAGAGAGTGGAGCCGGAGCTCAACCCGCTGCTTCCTCTTCCCCAGCACCTGCAGCGTGTCCCCCTGCTCGGGAGGGTTTGGGGAAGCGGGGAGCATCCGAACTTGGCTATAAATAGTGCTGGGAAGGCCGGAGCGGTGCAGCTGGGGCCGCAGCAGCCAGCTCTCCCACGCCGCCCGCGCCTGAGGCAGCTGCAAAGCACCCCCACAGGGACAGAACCCGGCTGCGCTGCTTCCTCTGTGCCAAACCGGACCCCCCCGACCTCCCCCAGCTGTCCAACACCCCGCCGTCCCCTCCTCGTAGGGCTGTCCTCCCCTCCGCGTTTCTAAATGAACGCACCTTCCAGCCCCAGATGCTGCACCCCCCCCCCCGCCTACGTTTCCCTTTCT
>JACDJE010000381.1:244466-295997 GCA_016647715.1 Pavo muticus
TCCCCTTCCCCTTCCCCATCCCCCTGCTTCATTTCAGAGTAGATCTTTATTTTAATTCCTTCTATACTCAGACTATTATAGAATGCTTTCCAAACTCTTTTTCAGCATGCACATAGCCCAGACAGGATCCAGGGGCATTTTTGCCCCCCTCTTCCCCTCTCCTATCATCACAACGAGCCCAATTCAAAACATTGCTACACTGCTAACTCTGCTGTGCCCCAGTTTCCCCATGTGTAAAGCAGTGGAGCCCATCCCTGCCTCTCACAGGTATTTGGGAAGCCAAGCTGCTTCCTTGCCACGTGCCCAGGGATGCTGGCACTGGGTTTATTCCTTGGTAAAACCAGAACTGCCAGTCCACAGCTCAGAGTGTTTTGTGCTCTGCCAGTCCCGGGGCTGTTATCTGTCTCCATATCAAAGTGCTGTGCCATGGGGACAGGGACATGCAGCAACCCCACCCACCCCACACTCACCCACTTCACCTTCCTTCATCCGTATTCCAAAATCCCAGCAAGCCTCTGGGCAGCAAAGCTGACCCATGGAGAGCACTGACAGCGCTGTGCCGCTGCTCCTTCCTTCTTGCAGCTGTCAGGAAGCAGCCCAGACATCCACCTGGGGCTGCTATTCCCATTTTTCTCCCTCTGCTGCCTCACTCAGGACCCCACCCCACTGTGCCCACCTGCACACCCTCACCCCAACCCTCTCCCAACAGCAAGATCCATCACCGTGCCCGCCCTGCTGCCCATCTCTCATCCTGCATCCCGGGTCACCGGCCCCATAGGGTGTTAAATTCACTTTGTTTCCCATTTCCCCCCACTCTGTGTGTTTCTGGCCCAGCCCCGTGACATCTGCAGTGAGCAGGGGGTGTGGGTTTGGGGCAGGGGTTGGAGCAGGGGGGTTTTCCTGTTCAGCAGAGCAGCTGCAGTGCCACAACCCCATTTACTTTCCTTCTTGCTGGTGCTCCTTAGGTTTTGCTGAAGTCACTGCTGAGCAATTCCCAAAATCAAATTTCCCATCCTGCTCCTCCCTCCATCCAGCCCCATGGAGCCCCCCCAAACCACCCAGCCCACAGCAGCACCTCCTCCTGGGTCAGGAATCCCATCTCCCAGGGATGGAAGCAGCTTTCCTCAAATCTGGGATACGAGTTCCCTTCGTGCAGGGCTGCAGCTCACTCCTTTCCCCCAAAATCAGAGGACAGTGGGATGCAGCAGCTGGGAGCACCCTGAGCATCGCACACAGCATCCCAGCTCCCCCAAGCACCGCTGCGGTGGGAGCACTGCAGCATCCTTCACCTTGCCAGGCTTTCTCCAATCCTTTAATTAGGATAATAAACTCCATCAGATTACAGATTCCAAATGAACTCAGCCAAAGCGCTGCATGTGATGGACGCTGCCCTGTTGTAACATCTCACGGATGCAGGGCTAACCTAGAAGGAGCTCGAGTATAATACATGTACACATATAGTTTATATGGTTTCTCCCTTTTCACCCCCAAATTGCACAGTGCACAGGACTGGAAGGGGAGCACAGAGTGCCCTTGGTATCAGGCAGTCCCTGTGCCCTGTGGTTTTGATTAAAATGCAAAACAGCCAGTGGAAAACAAAGAGAGCCATGGAGCTGGGTTTGTTTAACCGGGATAATGATGCTGTTGATGATGTCAGCGAACTGGGGGGTCTCGAGTGACCCCCGACGGCCCCGTCCCTCCAATTGCTGTGTGGTTCCTCCAGACCTGTCCCGCTGATGGATGAGCCCTTCCCATTGCCTTCAGCAAGGGCAAAAGGTGATGCCTGTGCCTACCCCTGAGATTTGGGGTGACTTTGGGGCTTTTTGGAGCCAGGCTGGGGGCTATGAGGTGGGAGCAGCTCTGGCTGTGGGGTCTCTCCAGCCTCAAACCTGCTTTTCATCAGTGCCCTCCAGAGCTCACTGTTGAGGGTCGGCCTTGGGTAATGTGGGGATTCACACCTCAATTTGACTCCTAGCAGAGATAGTGCAACGGATAAACCATAAAGGATGGAAGCAGAGATTGCAAATGAAGCCCCGAGCTGATGCTTAGAGGTACTGTCCCTATGGCAACTGCTTTCAACGCCCCATCCGCAGCACCCGCACCATTCATCTCCTTTTGTGTGCATCTGTGCACAAAAGCTGGACAGGGAACCTCCCAGAAGGGGTGTATGGGAGCTGGGGGGGCTTGGAGGGGAGGAGGGAAAGGGGGGGATTTGCCTGCAGGGCTGTGAGGGCCCAGCTGTGTCTCCCTCCTCCCAAATATTGAGGTGTAAGATGGCCAGATCCCAGACCCCCAAATGCTTCCTTCCACCTCCCGCACCCCCGGGTTTGGGGAACAACTTGGGGAGCTTTCAGCCATTGTGTCACCTGGTGGAGACCCCTCTCTATGCTTTTTCTCCCAATTTGGAGGGTGCTATCATAGCCCCCACCCAGCATGGTCCGGATGGGAATCCCCACAGCAGAGTCCAGCTGGGCTGAGTTAAGGGCTTGGCGGTGGATGGGTGAAAGGGCGTGATGCTGGGAGGGCAAGGGCATTGCTTTAGATAGAAAAGCAGAACTTGTGCTGATAATGGGCGAGTTTTCATGGTATTATTGGGGTGTTGCTCCTGCTTGAGCTTTCTGAAAAGCCTACAGGCTCTATCTTTTTGCAAGCACTGCAAGTTGGAGGCCCAGAGCGGCCGTGGCCCTTCCCAGGGCTCGGCTGGATGCATTAACCAGCAGTGGTGCGGTTGGGGGAAATGCATTTCCATCCATCTCCCTGCAGGAGGGGGGCCCTGATTAACGCCTGGCAGCGAAGCGCTCATCACGTTGAGGAGAGTAATGGGGTGAGGGGCTCCTTCCAGGCTCATCACTATTCCTGCAGGGAATAAATCGCTGAGGAGAATTACTGCTGAGAGCTGAGGGAGGGAGTGGGGAGGGGGGTGAAGGACGTGGGCGAATGCATCTGCTCCCCCTGGGTGGTGTCCCCAGCAGGGGGATGAAGCCCTGGGGCTATCATGGGTTGCCCTTGGGGAATTGTCACCCTGGAGTGAGACCTCTCATATCTCATTCTTATGGGATCTGGCAGAATTAAGCCCGTAAATAAGGAAGGTGTGGGCTGAGCTGCAGCAGAGGAGCTCAGGGCACTGATGTGGGGCTGGGATGGGTGGGACAGCAGCTCCTGGTCCCACGGTGCTGAGCCTGGCACTGAGCCGGCGCTTGGCCCCAGCCTCCACACATCTCCGGAGCATCTTCCCAGCAGTTCTGATTGAATCAGAAGGGAGCTGATTTCCCAGTCTGCTGAGATGATGAGCTAAACTAATTGCTGCCTTCATTCACTATGCAAATCAGCCAGCCGCTGGCCCGTGCTAACAAAGCCTGCAGCATCTGCAGGGAGCGGGGCTGCGTGCGCTGATTGCTGCTGACCCAGCGCTGTGCCTGCTGCCTTTATGGCATCCACGCAGATCCCAGCTCCATCCCCTCCGGCACCCTGCTCAGAGTCAGCCTCTGCCCCTTCAGCATTATGGTCTCAATCACATTGTGGGTTTTTTGTTTGGTTAAATGAACTCTTTTGCAGTGGGTTATGGCTTAGCTGCTGTCTGCCGGGCGGTCTGAGAGCACAAACCGGAGCCAAGGAAGGAAACTGTGCATTGTGCTCTGGAAATCAGGTGAGAGCTTTAGAAAGGTCAGATGAATGAAGATCAATTGGCTCAGAGTAATCTGATTGGGATGAGCAGCGCTGTCTGCGGGAGATGCAGCTCTCCCTCAGACCTGCAGGAATTCTCCGAGTAAACAACGCTGAGGACAGGGAGGAAATTGGTAAATGCAATTGTATCCCAGCTTCTAGAAAGGTTTTAATGAAGTCCATGACATGGGATGGAAATACAGCTGGGTGTTTGCAACGGCGACCTGGGCGAGGGGAAAATCCACCAGGGAGGAGCAGCGCCCGTTTTTAGGTGCTTTAGTGATAAACCTTCCTGGGAACTCCCCAGCAGCAGGTGCTGGGATGCCCCAGCGAGGTCCCTCTGCCCCACACTGCTGCAGGATGCTTTAACATCTTAATAAATCGCGGGCGGTTTGCTCTGAGAGCCGTGCAGCCCGATGCTCGCTGCACACTGGAGCCGGGCGGGAGGCACAGGATGCCGGGCTGCAGACTCCCTCGGGAGCCTCGAGACATGCTGAGAGCAAACAAACCATTACGGCGGCTGCTGTCGCCAAAACTCTCCCCTGTGTTCTCACCGCCGCGCAAACAGCACAACAAACACGCACGTGTCTGCAGCTCGTGCTCGGCTGGGGGCCGTGCTTGGAGTATGGGGGGGTCGGGGGTGAATTTCTGCTGGAGTGGGATGAAGTGGGGTGGGGGGATGCGCCTGAGGATGGAGCAGGGCAGGGGTGGGCTTTGGGGTTGGGTGTTTGGAGGAGAAGTTCAAGGTTCCTTCCAACCCATTCTGTTCTCCGGAGGTCGGAGCATCCCTTGTGTTGATGCAAGGAGTCAAACCAAAGCACCGTTGCATTTTCTGGCACTTGGAGCATGAGAGCAGCTCGGGGTGGCTTTCCTTCACCCACCCCCACCAACCCAGGGCATGAGAAGGTGCAACGGATCCATTTGTCACCTCCCAGAGGAGGCTCAGCCCCCCAGCCCCCACTCATCCCCAGAGGCTGGGGGTGGCACAGACCCCTTATTCTGCCCTCTGGATGTCTCTGAAGTCCTGGGCAGCCCCAGACGGACAAGGGACGGACCAGGAACCCCGCTGAAACCTGAGCTGAAGCCGTTGGCAGTGAAGGATGGGCTGGGGGCAGGCGGCCGCTTCTGAACCTCTCCTTGTTGTAAAAGCATTACAGCTCCCTTGCTAATAGAGAGGGATTTGCTGAAGCTGCTCGAGGTCCCATTTTCTCTGGAACCCATTTCCATGGCATGAATCACCAAGAGGAATGAACTCAATTAGTTCAGACAGAGGCAGGAGATAAATCAGGGTCCCATTAGAAAACCCTGAGGTTAATTTATGGCCCCGAGCAGCACTGGCTGTCTCCCTTCTCTCTTCCCCATAAGCAACCTGCTTCAGAGCGAGCCAAGAGCAAGGTGGGATAGCTGTTATCTTTCCCTGCCATGGGAGATGCACTGGAGCTATTCAACCAGCTCAGCCCTTTGCCTTGACCAGATGACCCAGATCTGCCAGAGCAGCATTTTTTAGTGCAGAGAGCATTCATTCATCCTCTTGTTCATTCATTCATCGAGTGTTTCCTGCGAAGGGATGCTCGGAAGAAAGCAGGAGCCTTCCAAGAAATCTGGGCTGCCATTTCCTTTGCAGCAGCCCACAGCCTGGATGCTGGAGCTTCGCCCCATTGCTACGTAAAGGAGTTACAAGGGGATGCATTCTGCTCTCCCTACTCCTCTCTTTGGATGAATGGATCCCTGTTAGAAGGAGGGGTGCTTCTGACGGGGGGAGAGCTCTGGGAGGAGCCAATGAACACAAGTCTGGTCTCTGCCCATCCTGTAAGCCCTGAACCTGGAGCTGGGCACTTGGTGAGTGCAGTGAAGCTGCACTTTTACAGCAGGAACCAGACCAAGATGCTCCTATGAATAATGCAGCTGCTCTGGTCTCCTTCCAGTCAATGGAGAGGGACAGGAATCTTCTGAGGACGATTTATATCTTACACTGAATCACTGCCAAGGATGAAAGAGGCATCTCCATCCCTGGCTGAGGGATCTGTGTGCAGCCAACAGCCCGGGGCAGGCACCAAAGCTGGCTGCTCCTTGCACACCCTTTTCCTCTGAGAACAGCAGTGGGCTTCCTTAGAGGAGATCACTCAGGTGGGCAAAGTGCCTGCTTGCTTTGGGTGCAGTGGGCAAAATAAAAAATAAATGGGTGGTGCACTTCAACCATTAGCACACAGGAAATCTAATTGCAGAGCATCCTTTGCACCAGCTCCAGCATGGATGAGCACTGCAGCCCTGAAGTTGATTTGGGCCCATCTGGGGGTGGTTTTCGCCTCCTGGGGGTGAAGAAGGAAATGCTTTTCTTGCTGCGGCTGCCAAGGAAGATCCTGAGTGGGAAAGCTTGGGAGAAGCCTCCAGCAGCAGCCGTGGTGCTCACGGGCTGCAGCCTCGTGCCGTGGCACTGGTTGTTGTCTGGATGGATGAAGCAGAGCCCAGTGCAGAAACTGACTCTGCACAGGGACAGCCGTGGAACTGCACTGTTACATCCCAGGGCTGAGCAGCTCCTGCTGCACAAGTGGATAATGAAAGGAAAAACCAGAAAACTGCATTTTCCCCTCATTTGTTTCTGAGAGGTGTGGGATCACTCGAACGGCAGGAAGCATTGCCCTCTGCTCAGATGCTTGGATGTGAGGATTTCAGTTTGTTTTCGCTGGAGGTCTTTGCTGAGGATGGGAACACGATCCACTGTCACGTCCTTTCTCATCAGCTTGAGCACTTGGCTTGATTGTGCTGCATAAACAACTCACCCCCAACTCAGCAGCTACTCCTTGCTCCAGATTGCTGAAATAACCCTTGTTTCCTTTCTGTCTGATGCTTGTTTAACCAGCTTGGAAGGCTTTTAATGATCCTCTCTACAGCCTCCCCCGTGTCAAAGCTGGGTCGTGGTTTGCTATCCTGCATCTTCTGCTCACAGCAGGTTTCCCTGGGACATCCCTGGGAGTTGATCCAGGAGCGAGGAGCATCTTTCATCCCCCATCTCTGGTGTGGTCTGACAGAGGTGGGCATGGAGGTGGGGCAGGAGCTTCCCCTTGGCTCCTGCATCCCACTCCACATCCAGCATCCCTGCCCATATCCAGCATCCCGGTCTATGCCCTGCCAGAAACAGCAGCCGTGCTGAGATGCAAACCAGCTGATGGCAGCCTGTGCTGAGCAGCTCAGCTCAGAGACTGCGTTAATTGTGGGAAGCAGTGGCTGCAGGGCACAGACGGAGGAGCTGGAGGCAGTGATTGATCAGTCTGCTGCGGTGTCCTGCGGCCCTGCCTTGCGCCCAGGCAGGCTCTGACAGCACTCTGCTGCAGGACAGCAGTGCCTGCTCCACGCAGGGTGGGCGACAGCACCCTGAGAGCACCCAGGTTTTTGGGAGGGGCAGCTAGGATGTGATGCTGCACGGCTCAGCACTGAGCCCTGCTGATGCTCTCTGAGAAACTCCCACGAAATCTGTATTTCCAGCACCTCCTGGGGACATTGAAACTCAACCAAACCGTGCTGCCCGCTTTTATTTTTCCCCCTTTTGAATTTAATTTACAAAAGAAAAGGGGAAAAAAAAAGAACCATGCACCTCCCCCCCCAGTTCCCATCTGCTTGGTAGAAAGCAGCTCTGGCACATCCCCCTCCAGGCAGCCATCCCTGCGCTGCTCCATCCCCATGGCCATGCGTCCCCTGCGCCACACGGGGACCAGCCCTCACCCCTTCCACGTTCACAAGTTCCAAGGGCAGCAAAGCTGCCATAAAACAGCAAACCTTGGGAAAAAACTCTCCCATTAACGTGTCCCCGGAGTAACCGGAGCCAGCCCCGGCACACTGGGGCTCTCCATCATGGCGAATTAACGCACGCTCCCCAGATAATGTTGCAGAGTTTGGGGCAATCTGCTGCTAACAGAGTTTCCCAAAGATATTAAGAGCTGGCAGGGATTTGGGTAAAAGCAGCAGCTTTGCTTCGTGCTTTTCCAGACAGAGCTTCCCTTCCCCTGCAGCTGCCTGTGGCGAGGACACAGTTTTTTGGGAAGAGCCATGAGAAGGAGGGCGTGGGGTCCCCCAACCTCAGCCCCAGCTCACCCCAGCCACCCTCTCTACCCATGTTCTCACCAGGTTCTGGGCAGCGGGGTGTATGCAGGAAGGAGGTGGTGACCCCAACACACCATCTCAATCAGACCCCCAACTATCCCCGTCTCTGCCCAACCTTCTGTCAAGCAGCACTGGGAACGGCCACAAGCTCAATATTTATTAACCATCATAAAACCTCCATTCTGAGGTCCCAGGGAGCAAAGCTGCTGCAGCGCAGACTTCCGAGCCGCTGCCTGGGGATGTGACCCCATGTCAGGGGGCTTTGCATGGAGTAGGGACATTGGGATGCTGATGGCCCTTAATGCACCCCTGGAGCACCCAGCCCTCCCGGTAGGGTTTGACCATCCAGTGGGTTCTTTCCCCCCTCGTTCTGCCTCCCTCACCTGCTTGGGATGAAGGATCAGCTTTGGAAGAGGGGGAGAGCAGAGGTCCTCACCATCAGTCTACTTAACCAGCAGAGAGCACGAGGCTTAATTGAATTCAATGATTTAAGGAGGTGCTGAACAGCTGTGACCACGTCCCAGCTTCAGAGCAAGGGGTTTCTGTTCCCCACCATGCTGTCCCCCATCCCGAGCACCTTCACGGATAATTAATCCTTCATCCGAGCAATAAAAGAATACTTTCTCCCTGCTTTCCTTCCCTTTTGCAAATCACTTCCAGGCACCGGGAACAACAGCCCCGAGCTCTGCAAGACTCTGCTCCTCCAGGTCCGGGACCACGAGCAATGGATTCTGCACTCCCCGCTCCTCTCGTTTGCTCTGCCATTAGCCCAGCAGATTGCTCAATTAGCGGCAACTTGAAAACTGAGCTCGGACCCTAATGCAGAGCCCCGGGCTAATTGCGGGGTAATGAGCCTCAGCCGGCTCCCAGCGCCTACAGCTCTTGCTCTGAGGGATTTTGGCCATGGGTGGGTGCGAGCTGCTCCTGGAACCGCCCCCCTTCCCCAAGCAGTGCTCCGATGATGGAGGGCTGCATGCCAAAACGCCTCTGCTGCGGGCTGCGCAGCAGCTGAGCCCCCAGTCAGGGTCCTGTGCGTGCAGGTGGCACATCCCAAGCACATCCCCAGCACCACAGCCTCCCCTTGCTATGCCCATCTCCAGCACAGACGTTGATCTCCTGCCGCTGTCTCCAGAGGATCTGAGAGATTCGGGCTCTCCTGAGACCTGTTCAGGGCTCTGCCTCCCTTTACACCGTCCCTTGGGACCCATTCAGCCCTGGAAAGTCTGGCTCCAATAAACTTCAAAGCTTCCTCCATGCGTGGCCATTAGCCAAAGTGTTTTTTTCATCTCCGTTTCGTGCTCGGACTCATTATTTCTGCTCCCTGCTGCCGAGGCTCCCCCCGAGAAGCTGCCAAGGGGCAGGGCTGGGGGGCCGGGGGCTCCCTGCCATGCGGCAAGGTTTGCCATGAAGCTCACAGATCTGATTCTCAGCTCTGCAGAAAGCAGAGCAAAAATGGGGGGACTTGTGCATCCTCTGTGCAAGGAATTATCCTGCAAACAAGAGCACAGAGGGGCAGCAATGGGGGGTGCCTTCTCTGGAGCTGGATATGAGCTTTGTAGATCCCCTGTGGGGCCGGATCTCTCCCTGCTTTGGGGCCAGCTCAGCTTCTGGTGGAAGATTCAAGGACATGAACTGCCACAGGGCTGAAGGACAGCGCCGGGGGCTGCCCAGCGGATGTCCCCCAGCCCCAGGCAGACAAAGAGCCTTTTAGAGGGCTCAGCCGAATGGGATGAAAATGCTCATAATTGGCTTTCTCAGCATCTTCCACCCTATGCTTTGTGATCTGGAAGAGCAGATGAGTTAAGGATGGGTTGGAACAGCCTCTGAACTGCCTCTTTCCCAGTATCTGCAAATTAAACATGATGTGTGTCAGTGGGGAATTTGGGGAATCAATTGGCAGACAATTAAAGTGCATTGAGATCTGGGTGTATGAAGAAAGAGGCAGCAGAAAGCGTTGGTCTCGGAGAGGTCCTGGTCGTTAGCGGTGCCGGGGAATGAAGATGCTGGGACAGAGCCATCAGGGAAGTAATGCCTGGGGACTGGTGGAAATGCATTTGGCAGAGAAAGCCCCAATCCTTTTAGAAGCTCGAGGAGTTAAAGGGAAGGGTTCAGATGGTGTTTGGCTGGAACTCACATGGCAACTGCCAAAATCCTCCCTTTGACTCAACCTCGGCCTTGGGCACAGCGATGGGACGGCTGTGCCCGGAGAGAGGCATGAAGTGAAGCTGAAACTTTTTGCTTTTGGAGAATCCCAGCCTCAAAACAGGCTCCAAAATTCTGCTGCACGTTGCTGAGATGACCACTGCCAATGTGAGCCCCAAGAGCCACGGCAGAACCCCAGCCAGGGGTCATGTCAGCAGCACAGAGTGATAGAATACCCTCAGTTGGAAGGGACTCATAAAGATCATCAAATCCAACTCCCGGCCTCAGCACGGGGCCTCGCTGCCATCTGGGGACCGGGCAGTGACTCACGGTCCCATGGTCACTGCGGTCCCCCCCGGGCGCCAGCGCTCTGCCTGCAGGACAAAGGCAGCCCAGCCTGACCTCAGCCGGCATTTTGGGGAGGTTTCTTTTCACGTCTGCTTCCACAAAGCATCGGATTGTTTCCTTCGGCGATAGCATTTCTGCCTCCTACAAAGGGGGGGACAGAGGGGGAGGCTCTTCTCCAGGGACTCCTGACGAGTGACAGGAGTGGCCCTTGTGCCCGTCACCTCCCAGCTGCTGCAGCATGGATCCAGCCCTGCGCTGGCTGTGGCTGTGGGGTGCTCAAAGGGGATGCACAGAGGATGCTCTCCTGGTCCTGCATCCCCTGGGAAGAAAACTGGGTGCAACATTTCAGGGCTCCAGCACAGCACCCCCTGCCCTGCCCCTCTGGGGGGGATGCAGGCTCAGGAGGATGGAGCGACACTGGCAGAACTGGGGGACAGCACCAGGGAAGAGGGGGAAAAAGGGACACAAATGGATTGCACACACACACGCACGCGTCGCCGCAGCGGGAAGCGATCAATGCGGCCACTGGGAACAGCCCGGCAGGACCGGGGTCACGCAGACAACAGCGAGCACCTGGGACTAATTGCACTAAATAAATGAGCAATTAAGGATATTACAGGAAGACTAAAACATCCCAGACCTCTCCCTGACCCCCTCGCAGTTCCCCTGGAAACAGCCGGCGGGTCCAGGCAGCTCTGCCCGGCTGCTGACAGTGGGATGGGGGCTTCGGGACCCCCCCATCCCCAAGATGTGAACCTGCTCCTGGGCCAGGGGGCACGGCAGGGCGGGCAGCTGCTTATGGCGGGGTGAGAATAAGTGCTATTGTGTGAGGGACTGGCACAGAGAGACAGGGCAGGGTTTGTCCCTGTTCAGGGGGAACCCAGCACGGGAGGATTCCAACTCTGTGCAGTGGGTGGAATGTGGTGGTCCTGGTCCGAAAGCAGAAGTCTGGACTGAGTGCTTTGCTCTAGAGCTGTCCCCAGTGCACCAGCACTTCCCGGTGAGGATTCCTCCCCTGTGAGAGGACCCCAGCACCACAGACCCCTCCTCAAAGCCTGGCCATGTCTCCTCCAAACAGAGATTCTGCTTTCTTAGTTTTGCTTTCAGTACACCAGGGACTGCTCCTGTTCTTCCAGCACACCCACATCCCCAGCAAAGCCGCTCCCATCACCCAACAATAAGCCCCAAAAGGGGACCAAGGGCTTCTCCACCACCCCTTTGCCCACCCTCATGCCTGTGCTAGCACAGGGCGGCTCCCCGCAGTGCTTCCTGTAATGTGGGGGCACAAATGGAAATGCTTTTAGAGCCCCTCAGCAATGGGGTGCGGGGCAGAGTGCAGCCAGCAATGAATATAACATGAATGGCAGCACAGCGCAGCATTGATCACCACTGCATTTGGGTGGGTGCAGCCCTGGGGGGGCAGCAGATGGATGGGAGAAGCGATGAAGGTGTCAATAGAAAAAAAAAAGGGAGGGGGAAAGAGCAGAAAGGAGCCCCCAGGGCTGGGGGAAAGGATGACATGTAGTGCTGCTTGGGATATGAGCAGCTGAGTGCATTTTCAGGTGAGCATGATCGTGCTGAGCTTTGGGAAGAGGAAAGCCTCCTCATTATGCTCCTCATTGTGTGATAGGGAATTAATGAGCTAATGAGGAGGAGAGTTCAGCCCCTCTTGGGGCTGTAAGTTTGGGGTGTGATAGGGGTAGTGTATGACCCTCATTTTTGGTTTGCACAGCTCTGAGCATCATAGAAGCCTTTGTCTGAAGTGCTGGGATCTTCATCAGCAGGAGATAAGGAGCAGAAGCTGAGGTATGGCTGAGGCTTGAGGTGGGTGCTGCCGTGGGATGGGTGCTGGGGGGGGGTGGTCCCTTCAGACTGGGATTTTCCTGCCCCCCACAGATCCCCTTTGCTCACTGAGCACATGCTCAGCCAATAGTCCATTTGTTGGGAAGGAAATAAAAACGTATCCAATTAAAAAGCTGGTAGCCACAACGAGAAGAGGGTCAGTGGTTCACTGCTAATGCAAGCAGATTTTGTTCTGATTCATTAAGTCATTAACTCCCTTTTAATTGGAACTCCTTTATGGGGAATGCATTTTACCTTTACAGAGAAAATGGGAATTGAGCAATGGAGTAAACCCTGCTTGCAGCACGCTGTGCTGCTGGGGAGCCCGGTACCTGCTGCTGGGAGCTCTGCTGGAGGCTCAGGGTCACATCCTGTGTTCCAGTGTCAGGATCTGCAGCAGACCTGAAAGCATAGCCCTGTGGGGTAGAGGAATGAATAGAAAGGGGTGTGGATGGGGCTCCATTCCTTCCCCTTTTCTGTTTTTCTCAGACAAGCTGGGGGGGGGGGGGAAGGAGCTGGGGAATGGCTGGATGGTGTGGGGAACATAATAGGGCTGTTGGTTTTGAGGGCCAAAGCGTTCCCTTGCTCAGCCCCAGCTTTCTTGGGCTGCTGGCCGGCAATTAGCAGCCATTACAGCCTCGCTGAGAGCAGCGCAGGGATTAATGCAGCTGCTTTTAGCCTGCTGCTCTCTGCCACTGAGGAGGAAACTTTGTTAAGCAGCGATAAGCATCGAGAGCGGCATCCAGGCCGGCAGAGCAGCCTGGCCCCGGTGCCCGCGGCTCTGCCGGACTCTGGGAAGCCCAATGCTTCCAATTCCAGCCACATGGGTGGCTGCTACAGGCAGCTTCACCTCAAAACAGTGCCTGTTGGGATAAGGTATAATCACAGCTTTCTCCAAACCCTCCAGGGTTTTCCAGCCTCAGACTCAGCACAGCTGCGCCAGGCGGGTTTGCTTCCCCAGGGTGAGTCAGGTGAAGTTGCCCAAATGAAAGACAGGCTCAATTTTAAAGCAGATTAATTAAACTGCATTAAGGCCCTGTGTGGACAGAGTTCAGAATGAAAACAGCCTTTAACTCGATTTCTCTGACTTGCAAATTGTGGCAGGGAAGTCAGCTGAAATCACATTAAGGCCGTTTCCACTCTGAACCGTGTCCTCACAGGGGTTTAATGTAGTTTAACTAATTTGATTTAAATGCTCATTGAGATTAACTGGGTTACATGCCCTGTGTGGGGCTTGGATCTGCTCGGGCACGGGTCCGGGCAGGAGGAATGCGGTAGCAGTCTGAGCCCTGTCCTGTTGTGTGCAAACCAAAAGCACATTTTGGGTTGGAAAAATTGAATTTGTGCTGAAAGCGATTCTCTCATTTGAAGGATGTCATGAAACAACAACAACACAGATGTGGAAATGGAGGTGGTTCAGGGAATGCATCGATTGTTAAAAAGAATGAGGGAAAAAAAAGGGAAACAAAAGAGATGTCATCATGCACAAACACTCTCTGCTCAGTGGCTTTTGGCTGCAAGGCTTAGGGCAGGACTGCAGCAGCTTGGGATGCGCATCCCTGGGGCATGATGGGTGCTTGAATTCTCCGGCGTTTGCACATCTCATGCCATACATTTTTTTTCTGGGAGCACTCAGGGTTGGGGGATGCTTCGGAGGCTGCACAAGAGGAGGCTTTTTGTTCCAGACATCACCACAGCCACATCGCTGGAGGACAATGAGCCGCTTCTTGCAGCCTGGGCTGGCATCTTGGCTTACTGAGGTTTTGCCCTGTGGAGGAATGTTCCCCTAAAATATAGTGGATGGCTGCAGCAGCGTTAAAGAGTCCAATGAAGGTGACAGCTTGCAGCCCTGGGAAAAGGGGACGCTGCCTTTGCTGCCTGTTAGTGGGATTGAGCCCTGTGCTGCTGCGGCACGAAGCTCCATGGCCTCGTTCACATCAATCCCTGGGGTATAGAGAGGTGTCAAACGCTTCTGGCTGCTTTGCGGAGAGGAAACGCTGCTTTTCCGGCAGTGAGCAGGAGGTCTGTGGGGGTTTAGTGCAGCTGTTGTGTGCTGTGATGGCTTTCAGATCCTATCCTGTCCCATGAGCCGATCATGGCTCAGGGCTGACGATGCCGGATGGTTTTTATATCTATCTGCCATTTCAGGCTGTGTTTTTGCAATGAGCATGGATTTTCCCACTGAGTTGTACTGGGCTGGAGATGCTGAGTGTGGGGACTACAGCTTCAAAATATGCAGAAGAACACAGAGCTTTAACGTTCCACGACACAGAGCCTCCATCCCAGCTCCGGAGATGTAATTCCCTATCCCCACTGGGAGAATTCAGACTTACTTTCATTCCCCTGAATTTTGAGGCTGGATCAGAGACAATGGGAGACGTGCTGTGTCCCCAACACCATAAAGCAGCACATCAGCCAGTGCTGCTAGCGTCACCCTGCCTGAAGTGCCCTCCGGCTGTTCCCTGCACAAAGGGCCCATTTTCCTTCATTTTTGCCATTTTTGAAAGCTGCCTCTGAGCCTTCATCCCATGGGTGTCACCAGCTCTGAGCCAGGGGAGAGGGGGTGGGGTCCCATAGATGGGATCCAGCAGATCTCCTGGGGGATCTGGATGGCCCAGCTGTGATTCAAGGAGGACCTTGGGGATTATTGATGTTCATTTATCAGCCAACATCGCCCCAGTGCTGTGGTTTGCACTGTAGTTTCTGGGACCTTTCCCAATTATCACCATTTCCATGAGCTGTTTTCCCTCTTTGGGAAATGCTTGTTTTGCATGGTGAGGGAAAGGGAACGGAACGGCATAATCTGCAGTAGGGAGCGTGCCCACGATGGATGCACGGTGTGGAGCCATCCTGGCCAGAGAGATGTCCTGATTTAATGTTTGAATAGTGCCCTGTGTGAACCCCACGCTGACAGGTATAAGTATCATGATGTTTATAGTGGCTTTGTCATCGGTTAGAAAGGTATTTGATAAGGTGCGGCAAGACAAAGACCTCCTGCGGCAAAGTCATCCTTTTGGGGAAACGCCAGCGCTGGTGAAGGGAGAAGACTACACCTCCCAAGGTGCCCCACACCCATCATGGCCGCCGGGCAGCGTGGTGCTGAAATACTACCAATCCCAGCATGCAACGCGGCCCAACATGGCTGACCGGAAGCGCTTCCGGAAGACTACATGTCCCAGGTCCTGGCTGGAGGACTACAGCTCCCAGTACGCTATCACATTCCGACAGGTTTGGCTCCACTGTGCCTGCCAGTGAAGCAAAAGTGTGACCTAGTCAGTCGCGGTGACATCGCTCCTGCCGCCCGCTCCTCGCAGCGCTGCGGCTCCGGGTCCCTGGAGGGAGCAGCTGCCCACCCAAGGCCTACTGGACGCCTCAGCAAGGAGCAGTGCGCATGCGTCGGGCCGCGGCGCACGTACGCAGCCTCATTGCGCATGCGTTCATCGCCCAATTAGCGCGCGGACATGCGTACCATTCAGGGAGACGGCAACGAGCTTGCGCGGCAGCAGGGCCGGGCAGAGGGCGGGGCGAGCGGCGGTTTTGCGCATGCGTTCCGCGGTAGGCGGGCAGCGCCCATGCGCGGAGCCGCGCGCTCTGAGCCTGAGGGGCCGCCGCTGCCTCGCCCCGCTCCGGGCACCAGAGGGCAGCGTTGCCGCGGAGCTCTGTGGAGAAGCGCGCTCTTTCGCGTCTTTGCGTCTCTTGGGCTCCGCGCTGACTGACTCACAAGAACGCTCGAGGCCCACAGTGAATGTGATTTTATTGTATATCGGTTCTGGATGTTCTGGGGTGAGTCATTGCGGGTGATCTAAATATCCCAGCGTGGTACGTTTAATGTGTAAAACCACAGATTTCAGCACGTATATAATGGTGAAGGTCAGGGGGAGGGGAAGAAAAACAACCACAAACAGCTGCACCTGTGCAAAATACAAGTTTGCAGCTTCAAACCATATGTAGGAGACCAAAAGCAAAGTGACAGTCACTTGTCCAGGCTGAGCAGGCCCTATGTGGATGGGTCCAATCAGCCATCGCAGCACAGGGCTGCAGTCACCCCTTCATCTCACCCTGCGCTGCCCATGGAGGGCAGATGGGATTGTTCCTTCATGGAGTGCTCCGCTGTGCTGAGTGTCTGTGTGGGATGGAGCAGCGAGTTTGGGTTGTGCCTCCTCACTGCCAGCTGGGAGAAAAGCGACTGCTTTCACATACAGAGGAGGGCAGCAGAACAGCTGAATAGAAACAGGGTTATGCTGGGAGTTTAGAACCACGGGGTGGTTAAGAATCATAGAATGATTGGGTTGGAAGAGACCTTAAGGATCATCAAGCTCCAGCCCTGTGCCGTGGGCTGGCTGCCCTCCAGCAGATCAGGCTGCCCAGAGCCCCATCCAGTCTGGCTTTGGAGACCTCCAGGGATGGGGCACACATGCATCTCTGGGCAGCAGTGCAGAGATTTCCTCCTCTCATCCAACCTAAATTTCCCCTCATTTAGTTTAAAGCCATCTCTCCTTGACCTATCACTATCAGACTGCATAAGAAATCCGTCCTTCTCCTGTTTATAAGCTCTCTTCAAGTATGGGAATGCCACAATGAGGCCTTCCTGGAGCCTACTCTAACCTTAACAAACCCACCTGCCTCAGCCTTTCTTCATAGGAGAGGTGCTCCAGCCCTTTGGTCATCTGCACGGCTCTCCTCTGGAACCACTCCAACAGCTCAGCATCCTTCTTGTGCTGGGATTGAATTGGATTCCAGTTCTCACCATATCCTGACGTTCAGTAAGGCAAGCAGTTTCAGTTCTTCAGCTTTAAAACCCTCATTCAAGCCAGTCATATAGAAAACTCTGTAACACTTTAAAGTGGTACTGAATGCCAACACTCGATGTGCAAATCTTCACTGACATCTTTTTGGTCATTACTATAGAGAAGGTTGTCTATTCTAGGGATGAACTTCTCAAATCTTCAACAACTGAAAGAAAACTGCCATTATTAGCGAAAGTGCTTTGAGAGGATGTTCAATTCATTCCAGAGAATGATCCATCCAAGGATTTGGTCCATGCTTCATGAAAAAGCATCTACAAGTACGGAAGACAACATTGATTTGCAATGAGCATGCTGCTAAATGACATCAGGGCAGGGACCTCTTTGGCACAGCAGTCTAACCTTACTGCCTCTCAAATCTCTATTAGGCTACATAAATTAGATCTGTACAGAACAATAATACAAAAGGGATCATCCTTCCAGAAAGTAGGAAAACCAAATTATTTCATTACTATAAGAAAACTCTTTCAGGTCAGCAGTCTTGAATGCTGTTCATGACCGATGACTCATATGCTTCTGCTCTTAAGGGAGGTGATCAGAGTTTATTTTGCAAAGTTTGGCAGGCAGATTATCTTCCAATTTCATCTTTAGAGCACGCATACTTCTAGGCAGCTTCTGGGCTGAGTCTAAGCCTCAGCATTCATTTTTAAGGCTTTCAGCTGTATCCTGTCATCACCGTCTTCACCATTGGAGATGGAACTCATTTCTTGAATATTCAGGAGATCCCCAGTACTGCAAGTCTTCCCTGTGTTACTGGAACTCATTCTGAGGACTCTTTTTGGAAGGTCTTCCTTTCTTGAGCTAATCTTCTGAAGTTTAAAAGGGAGTTTGTTTTTTTCTTCTGCAATATCAATGCAGTCAAGTGAACAAACCTTTTCTTTTCTGGTTTTGCTGTCAACAGGACTGTTCCAAGAGGAACCTGACAGAGACAGGTTTTCTTCTTGCTCTTTGACACTGTAAGGAGGAGTGGGGACTTCAAATGTAGCATGAAACTGAGAATAATCAACACGGAAAAAGCCATCTTCCAAGGACATCACTGGGAGGAATCTGTGACCCCAAAGAACTTCATCTTCTGTATATGAGGTCCTAGCTTGACATGTCATTCCTGTGGAGACAGAGACAGGAGGATGATGGTGTAACATAAGCAAGTAGACCAGTGATGCTCCTTAAGACAGGAGTCACATAAGAATGCTGTACTCCTCTACATGCCTGCGGAGGCCGGCTAGGAGCTGGCAGAGAGTGTCTCTTCTTAAATGTATTGCATCAGTAGTGCAGAGCCCTATGGCAAAGGGAGGTCTCCTTTAGCATGGTGGAGGCCAACGAAGGTTGGTAGCTTATGATAGGATGTTACAGGGCATGCAAGGATCAACAGCTGCCAAGACTGAAGACAAAGACTAACAATTAGAGCACACATGTTACCATGTCACAATGTCTTACCTGTGGTCTCAACAATTCCTTCAAGGATGACAACTATTTCAAATTGCTCGCTTCTTAGCGATCTTTGCGAGAGACAGAAGAAGGGGCTCTTTGAGTTAATTTCATGACAGATGGTTAATGGAGAAACTAAGAACAGCTGGTCAGCTCCAGTTCCAAATCCAACATCCAGCTCACACTGGTCTAGTGGCAGAAATTCCCCCTCTGGTGTCTGTCGGGACTGGAGATGGAAAGACAGTTCAGTAAGCACTGTGTGAAGCAAAACACAAGGAGCAATGCAATGAAGTTTAAACCTGCCTCTCTGGTAGCATCATTAACTCTGTATTAGGTCATCATGTCGAGATGTGAGTAGTGCTATGTGTATGAAGTTGATATGTATGGCCAGTGTTGGCACTTACCATGCCACCGGATCTCATCATCATCTACAAACTTTATTATGACATTATACAAGTTTTACAAATCACTGGCAATAACATCAGGTACCACACTTTACTCCTTATGGCAGATACTTGTTATGGACATCTTGCAGCAAAAGTTCCCATTGGTGAGAACAGAATCAAAAAGCGAGGCACGCTTTAATGAATTGTTTGGATTCACATTACATTATTTTTATGTTTTGTTTTGCAGGAACTGCAATGTACATGCTCAAAGGACTTTAAGGTAAGCATCACAGTGATTGCAAAGCACATCTGGTGAGCCACATTTGCACAAAATTGTCCAAATCAGTATTACTGATGATAATGCTAATGATGCATCCCTTCCCAATTACTGCATACCACATGGTATTTCTTATGGTCATTATTCAGCTAAGTTCTCCATTTGTATTTGCATCATTTCATTGGTCCATTAAAAATACTGATGGGTTAGGTGTTTTTTTTTCCCAGCTCCCTCAAATTTTCCTAGCATTCAAAACACAACTGAGAACATGCAGCAATTGACCAGGCAGATCACAGAACCATAGAATGGCCTGGGTTGAAAAGGACCACAATGATCATCTGGTTCCAACCCCCTGCTATGTGCAGGGTCGCCAACCAACAGACCAGGCTGCCCAGAGCCACATCCAGCCTGGCCTTGAATGCCTACAGGGATGGGGCATCCACAGCCTCCTTGGGCAACCTGTTCCAGTGCGTCACCACCCTCTGGGTGAAAACTTCCTTCTAAGATCCAACCTATCAGGTTAGATATTAGGATAGGTTAATATCTAACCTATCAGGTCCTCCACTGATAGCTTTAAAGGTCACTGCTGGAAACTGATTGTTAAAATTAAAGCTTCGCAGAGCTTATTTAAAATCCTATTATTTAAAATCCTTTCTGTTTTATTGCTCGATTAGAAAGCACATAACTGTTTGAGAAGCTTATTATTGATCATGAATGATAGATAATTACATAGTTACTGGTTTGTTCTATCTGTTCTGAAAAATGTGTTGGTTCCATTACGTGGAAACTCCATCCATTAGTGATAGGGAACAAGCTGAAGCAAGCAGTTTTGCTGTTGACTCCAATCTAATTGGTTTTCTTCAATGAAAAGAAAGTTTCTATCTTTAACAACAACAACAAGTCCCAAGCAACAGCTGTACTTTGGGATTGTCTCTGATTTACTCGTGTATTTAAAATGCTGAATATCTAACTGCCTGGCATTTACTGTGATTCCATAACCAGTTTAGATAGCTGGTGGAGTACTGAGCCTTACTGAATACACTGCATTGCTTTATTTGTCTGCTACATGTCTGGTTTTCTGCTCAGAAAAACGTATATATTTCTTCCTACCTAAATAACCAAAGTTCTCCCTTAGGTAAGAGATGGTTTCTGCACCGCTGAGGAGGACAAAGGAGATATAAGCTGATGGCTTGTAAAAGTGTTCTGAAGTACAATTAGTGCTTTGAAAGGTAAAACAGAGTGGTAGGCAATAAAAGGGATCGAACCCCCTGCTACTTAATGACTGTGACACTCCATTGCATGCAAAGGTGTAATCAAACTACTGCAAAAATATCCCTCATCTTTTTTTAGGGAGGCTGCAGATCCAGGCTGCAGACAGCACTGCTGTTTTTGTTGCCTGGCTACTGTTCAGCAGGTGCACAACTCAGCTGGCAGCACACGATCTTTGCTCCAAGGCAACGAGGCTCAACACGAGCTGTATGAACCACACATGAGCCAGAAATTTCCCCAAAGTTTTATAGAATGCTGTTACCAAAGATGTGCATATTTGCACAGATCACTGCCTGAACGAGCTGTTTTCATCTACAAACAATTTTTCTCTGGGGAAAAGTCTAATGAGTTGATTTGATTGAAGTAAACAAATCCGGTGAGGATGATTAGAGGAAACAGATCTGGGAGAAAGCAAAAGGTTGTGCTTGAGGTATTTAGCAGCTGCACATGGGACTGATTTATGCAGAGCATGGAGAATTTTGGAAAGGAGCTTATTTGTTAAGGAAAAATAAACGATCCTAAACAAAGAGTTTCACAGCTCTCACATGTTAAGACTTCCAGCCATCCACCTTTGTTGCACACAGCTGTACTCAGAGGAGCACAGAAGGCAGCACAAGACTGTAAACTGCCAGCAATGTGTTTGGAAGGGACACCTGAGATTCTTTATTTGACCTCCCACAAAGCCAGATGGCTTTCACAGATTAATACACACTTGAGCCAGGACACGAATAGTTAGAAATGCCCCGATTTTGATTTTTAATGTGGCAAGAGATGGGAAATCTAAAGGTCTACATGAGTTGCACCAAAGGTTATTTGCCTCACAGCTAAGAAAAAACCCAAACTCAGATGTCTAGATTTGTCCATCTGTACCTTTCTGCCACTGGATTCTGCATTCCTCAGCTTTCCAAATCAAATTGTCCTGTGCTACCAGCTGAAAAACTTTATGGAAAGCTGTCACACCAACGTTATGGTGGTTATCAGTGAAATCTACTGGGTATGCTAGGGCATATATCATGCCAGCAGTTAGTGCCACTCGGACAGACTTAGGTTGGTGTACTTTCTTATAAAGGTAAGTCCTCCATTGGTCCCACTGAAACGTGAAGCTTAGTACTAAATACAGCTCCTGTCTCAATGGTAAAGTGTGGTAAGACACTCCTTCACATTGTTCCACTGTGACACAAGTAAACATCTTGCTATCTAATCCAGCACAGAAGTGTAGCAAGATCAGCTGTCGGCAGCACTGCAGGAAGCACAGCCAAAAGCACGAAGCACAAAACAGGCAGGACTTGCTACAGAGAAATGGTTTGAGTTACATCCCATTCACTGTGGGCTTACAGGGCGCACAAACGAAGCTGCTGCAAAGCAGCTGATGTAAATTCATCTGCTGCTGCTGGAACAGCTGCTGCCTCTGCTGGGACAGCGTGTCCAGTTCAAGGGGCACCTCGACAAACTGGTGAGGATTTAGAAGGCCAAGGGCTACTAAGGGCTAGAAGACGCTCCTTGTAGTGAGCACTGAGGGTGCAGCCAGTGCACATTTACCTGTAAACATTCCTGTGGTGATAGCTTTGATTTGCCGAAGGTCACCAAGAAGCTTGAAGACAAATGATGTGCATGGTGATCATTTGTAAGAGCTGTAAGAGCTCAGGTCTTACTCAGGGATTCACAGCTTAATCTGTGCGACACCTATTGTAAGATGATTCAGTCCTTATCAAATGCCCTTCTGTTTTCTCTATACACCAGCGTCGTGCAGCAATAGAGTTATTAGCAAGGAGTGCACCAGGCTGTGCGTTCAGTGTGTTATTTCAGAAGAAGTTTACAGTGAATTGCCGTCAGTGTGAGATCGCAGCTGTGACACTGCTCCTGTTCTGCTTTGGCTTGCATTCCATCTTGGATGACGGCCAGAAATAAATACTTCGGAGGAGGATTTCTGATCATTTTCAGTGCTAGAGATCAGCAAAAATAATGGATTATCTGGCTTTCTGATTCCTACAAAAACTGTGCCGTTGTGATTCTCAGCAATTCATTTCCACGTACAAATCCAACCGCTTTTTGAGTCCTAGTGGAGCTCCATTTTAAAAGGAATTCTTTGACAAGAAAAATTAGCAGCTAAGTCAAGCATTCACACAAAGCAGAGGAAAAGCAGCCCTTCACATTTACCATTGTCTTATCAGCTACTGTATCAGGCTTGTTTCTGCAGATTATTAAAATGACCAAGCAGTTGCTCCAAAAAGAGGATTACCATAGAGAACATGAAACATTTATGACATTCATATTCTGAAATTAACATAATCACCAGGATTCAGCTGCTGATGCAGCCCATCAGGCATGCCCCTGTGACAAGACACAGCTGCTCTGAGCTGTTCTGTTGCTTCCTCTCAACGTGCCACTCAACCACACAGTATTTTCTTCCCGTTCTATTCTTGCCCAGTGTATCTGAGGACTCCCATGGCTGCCAAACGGTTCTGCCTCCTCTATTTACTTATTTATCTGTTTGTTGAATTTGAATTCCAGTTCTTTTTTGCATTCTGAATTATACTGACCCTTGTCAGTGCTTAATAAATAGATAGAGGGGAAAATCAAAGGGCTTTTCCACGCAAGCTCATGCACAGACCCTCTGCAATGCTGGAAGGCCACAGGCAGGACCCATGGGGTAAGGAGCTACAAGCCCCCCTGAGGGGGGTGAAAGCCCCCCTGAGGGACTAAAAGGGGGGTCAGGGCAGCTTGGCTGCCCTTGGGGCAAGTGGTTTCTCTTGACCCATACTCTCCCAGCATCACCCACCACAACCTGCTGCCCCATCCTTCCTGCTGCCACTCTGGGCCTCACCTTGATCAGCTTGCAGCGGATCTGGGCAGAAACCATGTGGCTGTTGCGGAGGTTGCCGACCCGGAACATGAGGCAGAGCTTGCCATCCCGCTGCGAGACAACTGCGGCACGGCTGAACATGAGGGTCTCAGCTCTCTTCTTGGGCTGTGACATCTTGATGAACATGCAGCCGATGAGGAACGCGTCGACGATGGAGCCCAGCAGCGACTGGAAGAGGAAGAGCACGATGCCCTCAGGGCAGCGCTCGGTAATGTAGCGGTGCCCATAGCCAATGGTGGCCTCAGTCTCTATGAAGAAGAGGAAGGCGGAGGGAAAGTTGTACACGTTGGCCACGCACGGACTGTAGGTGTCATCGTGCGCCCGATGCAGGTCACCTCGCAGGTAGGCGATGCCCCACCACATGGAAGCCATGACCAGCCAGGCGACCGTGTAGGTCAGCAGGAAGATGAGCAGGTTCCAACGCCACTTGAGATCCACCAGCGTGGTGAAGAAGTCGGAGAGGTAACGGCTGCTCTCGCCGCCCAGGTTCCCGTGTTGCACGTTGCAACGCCCGTTCTTGTCCACAAAACGCTGCCGCTCTCTGCGGCCACCAGCAGCGGCCGGGCCCACCGCCTGGTACTCATCGCCGAACTTCCTCCGCACCGCAGCCATGCCCTCGCTGGGATGTGGGATGCAGGGATTCCCGTTGAGCTGGAGCCGCCGCCAGCACTGCCCGCAGCCGACGGGAGAGCCGGGCCGGTGGGCGGCAGCGGGGCGGAGCGGAGCTCGCTGAGTCCCGGGGGATGTGGATGGCAGTGAGGTCCCCCCCAGCGCCTGGCAGCCCTGCTTTGGTCCACGCAGCCGGTGCCCTGCTATATCCCAACCTCGTCTCGCTGTAGCAGCCGGGTAGCGGAGTGAGAATAATGACGGGAGCGGCAGCCAGGCATCCGCCGAGGGGCCGCGCTGCCGGCAGCGCCGGGGTTTTAAAGGGAATTCCTGAAATAGGTCAGCATTTAAAGGGATGCGAGCATGCTAATGCTTAGCCTGAGTTCAAAAGAAAATAAAGATTCCAAAGGCAAACGAGGTCTTATCTATCAGAATTAGATAGTAATTACATCTACGAGTTGTGCATTTGTGTTTATGGTCCAATTAGCAGAGATGCTGTTCAGCAGAGCTTAAGTGATTTTAATGCAGTTCTCGTGTTTTTTAATGGACAGAAAAGATCCAAAATTGGCGATTATTAATTGTGTGAGAAGCTCTAATTGGGGCTAGGCTAGTGATTTTTATTGCCCAACACATTAATATTTAAAATGTGGGTGTTTTTTCCTCCTCAAAAACAATCAGTATTTTAATTCTCAGTTACATAAGAGCAACACTATGATTCAAATCACTCATTCCAACACCTAATTTTTGGCAAATCATTCTCATTACAAAATAGTGGCCGGTGGTTATTAGCATTTTTAGAAAACAGCCTATAATAGCTGGTAATTGTGTGTTGCTTCAGTTCTAGCTTGGGAACTGGATAAGCTATTAGTGTGTGCAGAGTTTAATATCAGTATTTTGACCATGTGCTGCAGAAGGATCTTTTAAGATGTTCACACCACACAATAGAAGCCTGTTTGTTCCATCTTACTCCAGTGCTGGGGAGCAGCGTCTGCATTTCTTTTATTGTTCTCTCACTCTGCAATGTCTTCCATCACCCATCTCCTTCAAGGAGAACAAAAACCCCCCAAACGGCCTCAGCCAATCCTTTCCAGAGCAATACGCAAGAACAAAACACGTCAGCCCTGATGGTTTAATGATTCTTAAGACATTAGGGATATCGTTGCTCTTCCTTCTCATCCTTTTTTTTAACTCTTCCTCAATCTCTGTGTGCTACATCTGAAGTCAGACTACAAGTATGTGGGGAGGGGGCATTGCTTTGGATGTTACCTGCTGTCAGTGTTATAAGTCCCACCTTAGACAGATTCAGCTTACCTAGATATTTAGAGATTATGGGTTACATTCATACAAGGCTGTAGACACCAAAGTTGAAACTGAGGTTTTCTAAAATTCCTGCCTCACTTACTGCCAGTTCTGTGTGCTTTCAGGCTTTTGAAGATGATGGTGGTCACCCAGGTCAAAAGAATAGGGATTCAATTCCCTTGAAGGTGAATCCTCAGCTTGCGAGGGAAGCATGCTGTTCAGTGCCTCAAGGGGCTGCTTGCACTGCACAGTGCAGCACTTCGTGCCTTATCCAGGAATACACTCATTGCTCACTGCTAGGTATGGTGGTGAGGCTGTATTCCAGAGCAGCAAGATGACTCTGTAAAGAGTACAGCAGGGTGGGTTTGAGGTTAACCAGCAGTAGACCCATGCAGGTTGCCTGTAGGTGCCACCTTCGGTTATGGGCAACCTGATGCTCTTGTGTTTGAAGGAGGGTGTGCCCCCCACATTGTGCCAGGTGAGGTTCGGGGGGGGTGTTAGGGACAATTTCTACTCCAAAGAGCGGTCAGGCACCAGCAAAGGCTTCCCAGGGGGCGGAGGGTCACCGTCCATGGAGGTGTTCCAGAATGATGGGAAAGTGACACTTGGTGGGGATGGGTTGGGGTTGGACTTGGGGATCTGAGAGGTCTTATCCAACTTTTATGACTCTGAGATTCTATGAATGCTAACTGCTGCTCTTCACAGTGCTGGGCAGTGAACAACCCCAGGTACCAGCATAGGTTGGGTACCGAGCTGTTGGAGAGCAGCCCTTGTGGCCAAGAAGGCCAGTGGCATCCTGGGGTGTATTAGAAGGGCTGTGGTTAGTAGGGCGAGATTGGTTCTCCTCCCCTTCTACCCTGCTCTGGTGAGACCACATCTGGAATATTGTTCCAAATCGGTTCAAGGACAGAGAACTGCTTGAGAGAATCCAGCACAGAGCCACAAAAATGATGAAGGGAGTGGATCATCTCCCTTACGAGGGAGCTGAGGCTCTTTAGCTTGGAGGAGAATAAGGGGTGACCTCATTAATGTTTATAAATATGTAAAGGATGTGTGTCAGGAGGATGGAGCCAGGCTCTTCTCAGTGACATCAAATGATAGGACAAGGGGCAGTGGGTGCAAGCTGGAACACAGGAGGTTCCACATAAATATGGGAAACAACTTCTTCACAGTAAGGGTAACAGAGCACTGTAGGGGCTGCCCAGGGAGGTGGTCTCCTCCTCTGGAGGTATTCAAAACCCTCATCGTGAGGGCCTTTTCTATCGCCAGCCCGGCAGCTCGGGGGAGGGGAGGAGGGCGGTGCGTCAGCGGCTCTCGGGGCGCATGAGCGCGGCCGGCAGCGGGCTGCAGGAGGTGGGCGCCGGGAGCTGCTCCGTCAGGGCAGGCAGCGCAACGCAGCGCGGGGCCTCCCGCCCTCACCGCAGGTAACGGCTCCGCCGCTGACGCTGGGGGACCGCGGCGCCGCCATTTTGCGGGCGGGCGGGCGGGCGGGGCCGGGCTCTGAGGTGCGGGGATGCGCTGACGGAGAGCCGCGCGGGGCAGTCCTCAGGGCGGCCAAGAGACGACTGCAGAGCCTGGCTGCGGGTGTGGAGAAGTGGGCTTGGAGCTGAGCCGCCGCGGGGTGTGCGGGCGGAGCGGGGTCACGCGGTGCACGGAGCGGGATGGAGCTGTGCTGTAGCCGCGGTCCGCTCTGTGCGGTCTCTCTCCTCTCTGGGCTGATGTCTGCGTTCTGGCATGAGCTCTTCCCCCACTCGGCCCTGTAGGTTACAGAAGCCTGCTGTAGGCTGAACTGCATCAGGTTCGTTCCCTCAGGTAGCGGGGTGTGACAGCGCAAGCATCGCTGTGCCGTCGCTGTGCCCGTGGGCATTGCCAATGCCAGCGCCCATCCGAGACAGCAGGCCTCGTCCTGCTGGGCCAGAGCACTCTGCAAAAGGAGTTATGGCACGGGGTGGGGAATGTTAGGCAAAAAGGGCACTTGAGCTGATGCACACCGTGAGGATGAAAGGGCACTTTGGTCTTTTTGAGCCTCCCTTGCAACATACCAAGTGCTTGGGGTTGAGTTTAGTGCCTTGAGGAGAACACCAGTGATTAATTATTGGACACAGGAAGCATGTCATTCCTCTGAACATTCAGCCCAACTGCATGGCCTGGCGGGGTTTTACAGAGCATGGGATCAACCCTTGGGAGAAACCTCCATTATAACACCAATCCGGTGGCCCAGAGCTCTCTGTTGGGTTTTTGAGATGTTAAAACAGTTTTCCGGGCTCCTGGGCAGGATGCTTTTTGACTAAGAGTCTGGAAGATAAGTTTGTTTGCTTTGGTTTTGGTGCTTAATAAGTGTGGCTGTGGGAGGCACGCACTCTCACAAAGACAGAGCAGGCAATTAAAGTTGCCCTTATTGATAATCAGAGAATGTGTTAAGTACACGTCAAGTGAAATGCAGTAGTAAATGAACCAAATTGGTTGAATGAATTGTGTGTATGTTTATTCCAGCATGAAGTGAGGGATAAAGCAATATGTAGTAGAAACAACCTTGAAAGTTAATTAAATAAATGTGTTGCCTTGATGATCAGAGGGCTGGGGCAGCTCTCCTGTGAGGAGAGGTTGAGGGAACTGGGATTGTTCAGCTTGGAGAAGAGAAGGCTCCGGGGAGACCTCATTGTGGCCTTCCAGTGCTTGAAGAGGACCTATAAAATAGGAGGAGGAATGGCTGTTTACGAGGGTGGATGGTGATAAGACAAGGGGGAATGGTTTTAAACTGAGACAGGAGAGGTTTAGGTTGGATCTTAGGAGGAAGTTTTCACCCAGAGGGTGGTGACGCACTGGAACAGGTTGCCCAAGGAGGCTGTGGATGCCCCATCCCTGCAGGCATTCAAGGCCAGGCTGGATGTGGCTCTGGGCAGCCTGGTCTGGTGGTTGGTGACCCTGCACATAGCAGGGGGTTGAAACTAGATGATCATTGTGGTCCTTTTCAACCGAGGCCATTCTATGATTCGGTTTTGCACTTTGAAATGTAAATTTTCTGGAGTCGTTTGCCCTCTAGAGAAATCAGCAATAAAAGCATCCAGTGGAATCTTTTTGTACAAAGGAGTCAGCTGTAATTTTTGTAGCATCCTTATTACCCGTGCCCAAGGTTGACTCCTGCTAGCTTTAATGAGTTGCATCTAATTGTAGCACAGCCTGCATCGGAATGCCAGAACATCTCATGATGGCATCATCTTGCACTCTCTGTTCCTGTGCATGTGGTGCTGATCAGTGCTTTCAGCCACCCATTCCATAGCATGCTTTCTCTTTTCATTTTTCAATGGCTCTTTAGGCCTTTTAAAACTGTGGGTCTCTTGAGAATAGAACAGGGAAGCATCTGTTCTCTTTGCCATCAGCTCCGTACAAGATGTTATGGTTATTATATAACACACTATCTCACATTATTGCGTGTTATTGCATGCACAGAGGAATAACAGCAGGGTTGTGCCTGACTCAGGTTAAACCAAACACTTAAGAAAAATGAATAGTAGTCGATTGTTTTTACATGATCTCCCTTTTTCTCACGTGCTTGAGCTTAGATTTTTATCTTTGCTGATTTCAGGACTGCCTCTGACTTGCAGTCCAGAAAGAAGAAGCAGTTGTGTTGACTGAAGTCGAACATTTGTGTCTAAGATTACGAACAAAGCCATGCCAGTGCTTTCAGAAGACTCAGGTAACGAATCTGCATGCTTTCAACAGAGCAGTGACTGAAACCCTGGTGTGTATGTGTGTGTTTTTCATGCAGAAAACTCGCACTGCAGTTAAATAAGATAGAATGAAAATGGTTCAACTAGATTTCATAGCAGTTACCTGAAGGAATATACAACGGCAGAGGAGTGTGAAAATGGAACTGAACGAAGTTATTAAGAGTTAAAAGGTGCCTGGAGGTAGAAAGAACAGGATAATGTTTGCAGGCAGAGTACTTTGGGAAGCAGAGCTGATGGCTGTGCCACAAAGGCAGTGGTTCAGTGATCTTCCTTGTCTGCTTTGGAGCTGTGATAACTTCAGGTTTGTCAGAGGGTTGGCCGTTGTAGAAGCAAAGGGAGTACGTGAAGGGGAAAACATCAAATACAGTGGCTTTAAAAAGTGTATTTCTTTGGTAGCTTTGGCTGTAATGTGATGTGTGTTGTATCTCAAGATGTATTTACTGCTTAAGAAGGAAGCATTAAAAACAACTGGAAGACAAGCACCCACCTCTGTGCAGACTTAATAACAATCAAGGTGGTACCCAAGTAAACGTAGTTGACATTAAGCCTGTAGCAGAGGGACGTGTAAGGTGTGCTTTCTGCAAAATCTTTTGTTCTGTCTTGAATTAAAATGCAGGTTTACATGAAACTTTAGCCCTTCTGACATCTCAGCTACGGCCTGATTCAAATCACAAAGAGGAAATGGGGTTCCTTAAGGATGTCTTCAGTGAAAAGAGTCTCAGCTACCTGATGAAGGTAAAAGCTTATCAATCTGTGTTTTCCTTAGGGTTATTTATTCTCTATTTCCTTGGTTTATCCACAACTTTGCAAATCTAATTTGGTGACCAGAACACACATTTATTTAAGCGTAAATATGAAGGAAGTTCAATGCAAATCAAGACACTTTGTTCAAACAAAACCATTTCTGCCTGCTATTGGATGGTCACGTTGAGTTGTGTGATGGGAATCAGGCGGGAAGGGCTGTTTGTAAGGTTTGGTCAGTAGCTAGTTACGTCTAATTAGTTACATGAAGAACACTTAATAGTTCACTCGATGCAGTTGCCAAAATGCAGGCACAGTGCCTGAAGGCAGCATGAGATGGCTTCATTTTTTCCCTTGTGCTGCTGAAGCTTTAACAGATTTCTTAGCACTAGCAAAAAGAAGACAAAAGAAAAACCTCATAGATGGAAAAACAACCCCAAGAGAGGTGATTTTTTTTTTTTTCTGATGCTGACCTCAGAAAAGTTACACATAAAGGTATGTGGAATATTTTTATTTATTTTAAGAAGTTTTGTATCTTTTAGATTCATGAAAAGCTTCGTCATTATGAGAGACAGAGTCCAACTCCTGTTCTGCACAGCGCAGCAGGGTTAGTTGAAGATGTGAGTAGAAACTCTGATCTCCTTTTTTATCCCTTTTCTCTCTAAGTCCACTCTTCCAACAGATCAGAGCCGTTGTGTATGTGTGTGTATTTCTCTTCTTCCTCAGTTCTCTTGGAAATCTATTGGCAAATTTTATTCATAGTTGGTCAAAGAAATAAAACCTCAAAAATAGAATGTGATGTGTCCAGTGAAGGCAGACACAGGTAGAGCAGAGGAATGATATTAAACTGTCTTCCTATGGGAGAGGCAGCAAGAGAGAGCAGAGTATTCCACTTAGGAGTTCCATCTTAAGGACAGAAGTCCATTACAATCCAGGTTGCATTGCTGTTCACAGAATGTGTTTGGGTGTCCAGGCTTTGCATAAGGAAACTTTTGTTGCATGATGCACACAAATAGGTTGAGAAATAACATTAAAGTGCTTTATCACAGAGCAAACACCAGAGTTTTGTATCGTGCACTGTTTATGGATTTTGTATGGATTGTGTAGAATTATGGGCACCTTTTGTTTTGAAGTTGCTCATTTTTATTTTGAAGGTAATAGAAGAATTGCAGACTGCACCAGTGAATAATGAAGAAAAAGAGCTGCTTCAGCTGCTGTCAACCCCACATCTCAGGGTAAAAACAAACCCACCAAAACACACCAGAGAAGTTGCTCAAGTTTCTTTGCATAACTCCAACAGCATTCTGCACAGGAAAAGTTACGTTGAGAGAAAGCAAAAGCCTTTAGCACCAAATACAGACATCTTCAGTTATTGTACCTAGAAGACCAGTAAGAAACCACCTATTCCTGCTTCAGGGCTTCTGTGTAGGATTTTCCCCTAGTTAGCTTTCGGGGATGTTTTTCTTTCTTTCTGTGTCTGTTTTTATGTTTGCTGTCATGTCTGGAAGGTGAGAATTGCAAGCTGTGATGTTACTCTGTTGTGTTACTGTTTCTTACTTCATTTACACAGGCAATGCTGGTAGTACATGACACTGTAGCACAGAAGAACTTCGACCCGGTCCTTCCACCTCTGCCAGATAACTTTGATGATGATTTTGATGAAGAATCAGTGAAAATTGTTCGGCTAGTGAAAAATAAAGAGCCCTTGGTATGTATCAGAGCATCCACACGTAGGCATAACGTTCTGTGTTGGAAAGGAGTCGTTGTAAATGCAGAGGAGGGGCATGGAGGGCACCACCAAGGATTCTACAGAAAGTGAGAGTGCTTTGAAGTAAAATTGCCTGAAAGAACTTTGGTAAAGGCAGATTCAGTTTTGAATAAACACTGCATAGACATGTTTGTAACTTGCAGGGATTGTTACTTCTGAGGAAACTGTATGTGTTAAATGAATCATGCTCATTATATGCAGTAATTTGTATCATAGCTAGCATACAATGAGGGAATACCTTCATTTACATGAGTGTCAGTGATGTATGTTTACTAGCTGTATATAAACAGTATATTGACAAGATACAAATAGAAACAGAAAGGAATGATTTCCTAAGAAACAATAATTACAGTGGGGAAGGAGCCTGCTGAAGTGCTTTTTGGAACTGTGTGACAGCAGGTTGTGGGAGAGAGCACAGCCTTAATTCCTGATTAAAGCTGTGTACAGCAGAGCTTGGAGGTATAAAGAACCCATAAAACTCTGTAATTCCTTGGCTTTCCTCGCCCTTTATGCATAAAAGGGCTGGCTCTGTTGTATAAAGATTCAGAAGAGAGATAGAGGAAGCACTGTGCAAGGTTTTGTTTTGTGTGCTTGAGTCCGTATCGCCACCATAGTGGCAGTGTGATATGAGCACTGAGCACAGTGAGCAGAAGGAGCACAGGGCTTTCCTGCAACCCTGTGGCGTGGCCACCAGCTCAAGTTCAACAGCAGTGAAAATTGATAAGGTGGAAGATGAAATCTGTATGAATTCTGAATGAATTCCAGCTTAGAAGACGTCGTTTATTTCGCTGCTTTGTGTATCCTAAGCAAGTTTCTTATGATGGTTTCTTTTTTGGGGGGCTCTGTTTTGTTCCAGGGAGCTACCATCAGAAGAGATGAGCATACAGGGGCTGTGATTGTAGCAAGGATCATGAGAGGTGGTGCAGCTGATCGCAGTGGTAAATTTCATGTGCAAAACCAGCTCTTTGGGCATGGGTGCTTAAAATACATGTCAGCTATTTGATGAAAAAGATAGAGCTCACTTAATTCACTTAATTCATAATAGGATACTGTTAGATGCCAAGTCTGAACTGGAACGTGTACTCTGTGCAGTCAGTGGAGGGAGACCAGCATTGCTGGGGAATGAATCATCCCAGCAGGCCTTGGAATGGGATTCCACTGCTGGAATTGCCTTTCTTCCTCATTGACTGTAAGGGGAGCCTGCATGGTAGGCTCACTTGGCAGCTGAATTTCAAGTGCCTGGTGGCAGGAGAGACTTCCCACCATAGCTTGTTCAGCACACTTCAGATCCTACGGGGTTAATTCATGTGGTGTTTGACTTTGTGTTCTAGAAGGTGCTCACTCAGAGTTTATGCAATAAGCTGAATTGGCCTTATGTGTGATTTATAGCATCCAAGCCTCGTGTATTTTTTAATATACAGGTAATACAATCCCCAAATTAATGAATTACTGTGATGGAAAAAATATTAGCTAATTACAGCTAATTCTACTACTTTCTTGACTGTTACCATTTGTCATGTTGGCATAATCTGATAAATGTAATGAAATGAGTCGAGCTGTGCTCAGCATTTCCGTACTTCATCAGGAATCTGTGATTTTAATTAGATATGTTCTTGTTTAAAATCACCACTAGGAAAAATGCCAGCAGAGATGGGAGGGGCAGGTGTGAGCATCAGAGGAGAGGAAAGGAAAGAGGATGTTTTAACTTCTAATCTTACATCTTGGTGTGTTTGGTGTTTTCAGTGTGTTGTGAGTTGTTTGCTTTGCTCACAGGTTCTGTGTCACTGAACAGCAGTTGGGCTGTACACAAATGCAGTATTTCTTACTTAACCAGATAAGCAAAACTCTTAAGGGCCTTTTCTGGCTTGTTTAAAAATTAAGTTGATTTATCCAACAGTCTTTCTGGGACTGCTTGGTTTTGATCTGTCAGCTGACAGCCACGTTATTCCTGCCTTCACAGTCAGCACGTGGCTCCTGGTGGCGCAGGATTTGATCATCCTTAGGAAGCTATTCCAGTTTTGCATTCTTAGTGCTGATCCAAATGTAGAGGGGGTGATTTTCCAAGGTATCTTGCCACATGTGCTCTCCCTGCTCTGGTCTTTGTGGCTCTGCTGCATGAAAAATGCTGCCACGTGATTTAAAAGCAGGAGATTTCAGAGCACGCTGCCAGCAGAAGCGCTTGGCTACAGGGGGAAATCCATGAAGTTGAAGGAGAGAGGGGAGGGAGGCACATGCATTAACCTGGGCCAGATGTCAGAGGAGTGCTGCTCTCCGTTCTGCAGGATTTAACTTGCTTCTCTTCTCAGGTCTTGTCCACGTTGGAGATGAGCTGAGAGAAGTCAATGGTATCGCTGTGCTTCACAAACGACCCGAAGAAATAAGTCAGATTTTGGTCTGCACTGATTTCTGTTTCAAGATCTTTTCTATTGGGTGATCTAGTAATTACGATAGATGATGAGATTTAACCTTGAGTTTAAGATGTGTGTAGAGCTAAAAGATGGAATCCCTGCTTGCCTTTACAATAAGGGTTTTTCTTCTCAATGTGGATTATTTAGTCCTCTCCTTTTGACTTCAGAAACTTCCATGGAACTCAATCGGTGCCAAGGAAGATACAAATACAAAGTTATGTGTTGCTTTGTCAAGAACATCCCTTTCGTGTTTTGTTTATGACAAGCAAATTGCAAATTAAAAGCATATTCTTAATAGAAAAGCAGTTTATTCATGATGTGGGTATGTCAGGAAGCTGAAGTAAGTTAGCTGTGTGCCCATCAGTGCTGTCAGTCTGTCCTTTGCTACCAGATTTCTCAAGGCTTTAGCAGTTCCAAGCTGCTCTAATCTTTAAGTCTGAACTCCCACATCTGTGGTCAGCCTGTTGTGTTGCAGGAAGCGTCCCAGCTCTTACTCATCTCTGACTCCCCTCTTGCAGCCTGCTTCCCTCTTGCCTGTGTTAAGTGGGGTTAGTGATGCAGTGAGAAGGAGACCAACCCTAGGAGGCTGAAGCCTCTGGCATCAGATCCATCACCTAACTTAAATTTGTACCAAATTATGCTGGATGAGGAGAATGTCTGCTTTTGGTTCAGGGGAAGAAATCAAAACTGTACTTTGGAATCGTGCATGAAGCTGATTTGGGGGGACCCTGGGGCAGTGTTTGTCCTGTTTTAAATGCCTGCAACGTGATAGTTTTCTTTGAATGTTTTATTTCTGAAGAAGACCTACCAATGTTTGACCACTCTGATCTTCGTGCTTTCCATTTCTATCTGCACGGAGTAGCAGGCTCCTCTAGGGCACAGTTGTCTCATACAAAGAAATGTATCTAAAAATGGATCAGATGAACCTATTATGAACGTTCAAGCACCTAAAATCACTTCTTAATTTACTGTAACTAACAAAAGACATTTTGTAGCAAAGATACTTAGAGTGGCTGTAAGTGTTCACTTAGTGAATGTTTATATTTGCTCCCTAACGAGTAAGAAAAAAGAGCTGCAGGCATTGCAAACAGCTGTTTCTCAGCCAAGCACCTTAAAATACTCAGGCTCCAAAAACTTAAGTTGTATCAAACTAAAAGCCATGGAAGTTTTTAATACTTCATGAGCTACAATCCAGAAACCAATGTGGTTGCTAAAAGGAAATGAAAGAATTTTGGTGCAAGTCTTAATAGGTTCTAGCTGAGGAATTACTGCTGGTGTCTCCAGGGGATTACAGTGCTGTGGAAGGTTCCTGGCACATCATGACAGTTAAATAGTGGATTAGCTTTGCCTATTAAAGTTCTAAGAAGACTGACTGGCTCCTGAATTGGGACTTGGGTAGCCTGCATTGTCCTTGCACTGACTGCAAAGTAAAAAACATTTCCCTTTTCCTCAGGCACAGTCTCAGGGATCAATAACATTAAAAATAATTCCAGCCATCAAAGAAGAAGATCGTCTAAAAGACAGCAAGGTATGCAGCCTGGTAGAGTGCTTCCATACTTGCATTTATCTAAGATTCCTGTTGGTTCAGTAAGGATCAGCACAGAATTAGACCCATAACATAACTGAAAAGACAGTAGAGCACCTTCTTGCCATAAAAGATTGTGCCATACTGTTCAGTAGAAGTACTTAGGTGAATTCTGTTGTCTTTATCTTGGCATGTGCTCATTCCTAATCTAGCTGCTGCTTTTGGTTTGCGTAATTAAACCTGGTGTTCCTGCCAGTCTCCCCTTCCTGTGACAGCTGTTATCTGCCCATTATCACTGGGCATTTTGCCACTCACTTGAGTCAGAACAGATCTGCCCTCCAACAGAGCTGCATTCGTCATCTGGCCACGTTAGGCCTTTGCATTTGGCCTCCTTGATCAGCGATGACTTAACTGTGCCAGTGGTCCCCTCCAGGATTCCTTCTCAACCTCCCTGCTTCCCTGCTCTTTGCAGGCGAATTCCTCCTTGAAACCCCTCAAATTACTTGTAGGAATATTTCTGCTCTGATGTATGCAGTAGTGGCAGGATACAAATCCAAAGTTGAGTAGCAGATGCTGATTAAAGAAACATTATAAGTACAGCCTTTACAATAAGGCTACGTAGCCATAAATCCCTCTTTATTTCTCTCTCCCCTTCTATTTTTCCTGTTGGTTGCATTTTGTGTTTATGTAGGCTGTGCTTACTTGGGACTCTGAGTTTCATGTTGCACAGTGACAATACATAATGACTGAGTAGATGCTTGGAAGTTATTTTTCTGCATAGGTAAGTCAAAATACAAGTGCAGCTTACTAGGATTCAATATTTTTGAGTACCACAAAGCATAAGAAGGAGAAAAAGTACACATATTATTCTAGTTAAGGATGTTAGTCAGAAAAGTGCCTCCTAAAGGTACACTGAGATTCCAAAAAGGACAAGAAGAAAGGATGCATTACTTTCTTTTGAAGGTGTTTATGAGGGCCCTTTTCTGCTATAATCCCAAAGAAGACAGAGCCATTCCCTGCCAGGAGGCTGGGCTGCCTTTTAAGAGACGACACATCCTGGAAGTTGTAAGCCAAGATGATCCTACGTGGTGGCAAGCAAAGCGTGTTGGAGACACCAACCTCAGAGCAGGCTTGATCCCCTCGAAGCAGTTCCAAGAAAGGTTTGTCAGTGAAGGTTACAGCTTATATTGTTTTTATTAACTAACCATATGGTATCACACGTTTCTGTGCTGCTTTATTTTTGCAGGAAATAAAGGGCAGAATCATGCCATGCTTGGAGGACAGTGCTAGAAGCTTTCGTGTTCCCCAGTTATATAATGAACTTCCCAGCTTTCGTAGGGTGGTTTCCAGCTGGTTTGTGCTTTGTAGCGTGAGAACAGAAGCACTTGCTAAAGAAGTGGGCCTGAGATTCGGCATGGAATAGATGTCCTTGAACCTCTTGGCTGATGGAGGCTTTCACAGACTTGTATTTCCACTGTGTGAGGATTTATTCTAACAGTTTTTAGTTTATGCATTAAATAGCTGTGAAAGAAACAGCATAACTGATGTTCCTTCTGGTTCCTAAAGAGGGTCTTCAGCTTAGACCCAGATATCATCAGGGCCAGAAGGTTTCTCTGCTTTGACAGCAAGATAAACGTATCTTAAAAACAAAACGTATCTTAGAAAGCAAAGAAATGCTCCCAATGCCTTTTGTTTGCAGGACAGCTGTAGGTTTAAGAAGGGATCTGATTTTGGGCACTGGTCGTATGTGGTTCTTACTCCACAGCACTGGATGTATCCGCTCTGGATTGTAGATGTTCAATCAGAAACACTTTGTTTTTTTCAAGGAAAAATGCCATTTCATTCTTTATTTTAAATGATGTATGTATAACTTGTACTATAAATTCCTTATTTGAAGCTTTAATGGCTAAAATCTGAGTATTCTCTCTGTAGACGACTGACGTACAGAAGGAGTATAGGCACCCAGCCGAATCCCAGAACTGTGAAGAGGCCATTATGTAAGTCTGCTCAGTTCCTGAAGTGATTTTCTAGTTGATTTTCACTTCTCAGGGTTTATTTTTAATGTGTTTTCAACAATAGCACTTTTGTATATGTCACTGGTTGATCCACATGGATATGTTGCCACATGGGAAGGGTTCGGTTTGAGCTTCATTCAGTGTTGCAAGTGCCTGCTGTCTTAAAATCACGGCTGACCTCTTTCTGCTTCCAAGAAGGCCTTAGGTGGTATTGCAGATACTTGAGAATTTCTTGGTGTTGACATCAAATAACCCAGCTGTTACTGAGGTGTGGGAGAGCCATGAGACTGGATGATGCCACACTCGTGTAGACCAGGAATCTGGAAGTTGTCCTACTTCATTGCTAGAAGCAAGCTTCTGTCCTGTGGTGCTTTGGCACATCTTGTAGAGAAGTGCTCTTGTGCTGTGAAGTGGAGGGCAGTTGCTCAACCAAATTATAATACAGCAGGAGTCAAGTTGATCTTTTCTCTATTAGTTACATCCAACGTTAGGAGGCACTTAATGAGTGTTGTTATTTATTCAGACATTATCGAGATAATTAAGCAGCTTTTAATATAAAATTATTATCTTTTACTACTAAATTCTAGCAAAAAAAGTCTTTGATCAGTTGATACGGGTACAGTACTGCATGTTTTTTGAGATGTGGAAGCCTGATAAGCAAATGAGACATAGAGGAACCTTCCTTTCCATTCCCTCTAATTCTGTGCAGTCATTTGTCAGCCTTTTAATCTTATCAACTCTATCTTTCATGCTAACTGCAGATGATCAGACTTCTGATAAAGGTAGGTACCCTCCTGAATCATTTTCTGCCTGAAGGTAACCAGCCAACTCATTTCCTAGAACATTTGGTGAGCCCTCAAGCAAAGGGGGTAGTAGATCGAGCTGATTCATACAGCTGTTTCTTCTTGATTTACTATTTAAACCAATTTAATTTGGGTTAAGTAATGATGATTTCCAAACATCCCTTTCCTCACCAACCACCCTGATGCATACAGCAGGCACTAAGGTACCTTCCTCCCTTTCTCTCCCCCTCCTCTTCCCCGTGTCTTTCTTTGCAGAGGACTGTGACTGTGAGGGATATTTCAATGGACATTACATAGGTGAGAAACCAAAATCCACTTCTTCCCTGCAAGAAGAAGCTCCAAACTAACGTACTGATGCTAATGTTCTTTATTAACAGTAGAGTTAATTTCACGTACTTTGTGAACTAATTATCTCTGTCTGAAGGCGTAATTGGGCATTTGCATAACCAGTGCTCAGCAGCTCAAGGTGACTTGAGGAGGTTTTAGCATAGATGGGGTGCTTGGTTTTCTACCTGGTGCACAGACTTGTCATGGATTAGATTAGCATATGTGCAGTAATTTGATTAAATAAAAATTAATAGAGAGAGCGTCTCTATTTAAAGACAGTACCTTCTCACTGAACAGACTTGACAGTGAAAATAAATGGAGACGTGGCTCAGTGCCTCTTTTGCCTTTTCTCCACAGCTGGCTTACGCAGGAGCTTTAGGTTGAGTCGTAAAGAGAAGGAGAACAACCCTAACGAGGCGAAGCAGGCAGAGCAGGCAGATGCAGCAGAGCTCCTAACCTATGAGGAGGTCACAAAATACCAGCAGCAGCCTGGGGAGCAGCGGAGGCTGATTGTTTTGATTGGTAAGAGATGGAATTGATCCGGGTGATTACCTTCCTCTGCCCCTTTTTGCCTTCACTCCAAAAGCTTTTTATTTTGTTGAGATTTTTTAATTATTATTTGGTTGTCTTCTTTTAAATGACAAAAAAGCCCCTCACCAAATCCCTAATAAATAATGATGCAAGTCTTTATATTTCATCTGATCCACTTTCCATTGGGGTCTGCTTCTTACTCAAACACGCATACTTATGCTGCCAGAACAGCTGATGAGAAGGTGAAGGGAGGGTTTGTGTGAAAGGAAAGAATTCATGGATCAAATGGATAGAACAGATATAATTTACTCTCTTTGCAATGCTTATTCCCCACAGAAAGTAGTCAGACCATTCTCTTTCGTTAGGTTGTTTGGGAGCCAGATTAAATGAGCTCAAGCAGAAGGTTGTGTCAGAGAACCCGCAGGAGTACGGTGTTGCAGTTCCACGTGAGTAGAACTTATGACACTGTGTGTTGCCACTTTGTTCCTTCATTCCTGTTGAATAGTGCAGTGCTAGCTGCATTGATGAATCATTGCATTGATCCATCAGTGTTTCAGCTGTTCACTGTTTGCATATTTCATAGGTAGTGGAAATTATTTTCTCACTGTAAATGTCTGATCACAATATAACTCAGTGCACGTGCATAACGTGGTGTATATAGCTGAGAATGTAAACTGCTGTAACAAACAGGAGTTTTCAAGAGCAGGTGAATATCTCTGACTAACTGTGGAGCTGGAAATGCAGATACAAATCAAATCAGAGTTTGTATTTGTTCCCATTACTTTAAGGAACGGGATTTTGTGTTTGAGAAGAGAATGAACATAAATAAATACTGCATAATGTTAGCAGTCTTGAACTCTGAGGGAAGGTGTCTGATTCTGGGCAGCCTGCTCTGGTGGTTGGCGACCCTGCACAAGGCAGGGGGGTTGAAACGACATGATCATTGTGGTCCTTTTCAACCCAGGCCATTCTAGGGTTCTATGATTTCATATAACCCATCAAGGACCCGATTCCACAGACAGCCAGGCATGTTCATACCTCAGCTTCACAGGCAACAGAGCAGAATTTTACCTATTTTCTATTTTTATTTCCTGAGTTTCAAAGAAAAGGGATCCAATACCCAAACCAACTTCATTTTTAATCTTACTGCTTTGCTGCAAACCACATTATAAGTCATTTATATTTTATACTAATTTTAATATGACTGCCTTGTTTGAAGTCATGAAGACGTGACGGAATCCAAACAGAGCCGATGGTTGCAGAAGCTGACCTGAGTGCTGTGCTTTGCTTCCATCTCTTTTAGATACAACGAGGTCAAAGAAAAGCCATGAGAAAGAAGGAGTCGAATACAACTTTGTCTCTAAGCAATCATTTGAGACAGATGTGCAGCAAAACAAGTGAGTTAGTTTTAAAATGCTGACAGAACAGATTATATATAAAAAATATTGCAAAGTAAATTTCATATAATGTGAATACCAAAATCAGGTAAAACTGGAGGAGCTGTTTTAAAAGGGTTATGTATTCCAGGAACAACTATTATTCAGTTTGGACTGTTAGTGTGAAGCAAGAATTATGCTAAGGGAAAATTTAGAAACAGCAGAGGAGAGGTAGGAAACCCAGAAGTTAGAATTTAAGCCTGTGTGATTGATCTGAACTGAACCTAGCTTCAGATATTTAGTTGGTCCTACTTTATTCTGTTTAATATGATGGGTAACATGGGGAAACTTAAGTCATAATTCCACTTCAAAGTGAGTTGCAGGCTAAACCCATGGATATAAAGGATACCCTGTAAGATCAGGCTTGTTTCCTAGAAGGGCAGATTTTGGCTAACCTCCCACAGGGTGGAAGAATCCAAGCCCATTGCCTTGCCAGCTTTGTTCTATTTCATGTGAGAAACAACTTCCATGTTTTAGTAGTCTTGAACAGCAGTCAGTGGAATTAATGCAGCTTCTTCCCCTGTTTTTCAGTGGTGCTGCCTCACTAGCAGTGTCATGGGAAGAAGACAACTGTTACTAAGCAACCAAAGGAAAAATAATGAGAAAAAGAAACCCTTTTTTTCTCACCTTCCTTCCCTCCACGATATTTGACTGTTGTGACTTTGGGAAACAGCTATCAGGTGTTGAAAGTTAAATGTTCCTTGTGGACTATATTTAAGAAACGTAACATTTATTTACTTTTTAGATTTGTGGAACATGGAGAATACAAAGAAAACCTGTATGGCACAAGCCTTGAGGCAATCCGGTCTGTGATGGCCAAAAGGAAGGTTTGTTTGGTGGATGTGGTTCCTGAAGTAAGTTCTGCAGTTTATTTTAAGGAAAGCAAATATTTCTAGTAATGCTGCCTGCCTGAGTAACAAACACTGTTCACCTTTTGGGGCTGCTTGCTGTGCAGAGAGCAGTGATGTCCTTTGAACAGCTTTCTGACAGGTGGCCGGGCTGCTGGCTGAGCAGTGCTTGGCCTGTTACAAGAAGCAAACAATAACTTGCCTGTCGCATCACTCCTTTTGTCCTTTTCTCATGTCCTTGTTCCTGGGGCTGCAGTGCAGAGCAAGGTGTCCCTGCAGTCAGACCATGCTCCAGGGAGCTCACATTGCTTTTGTAATACCTTAAAGGATGCTGATATTAACTTTGTTCTTGAAGAACAAAAGCTTACTGTGGTTAGATGTGGCATGGAGGCCTGTGTATGACACAAGTGAAGCTGTTGAACCCAGCATGAGCAGATCACTGGCACACAACGTATATAATATGACATGACAAAATACATCCTTCAACAGGCAGTGAAGCACTTGAGGACTCCTGAATTTAAGCCTTATGTTATCTTTGTGAAGCCCCTCATTCCAGAAAAGAAAAAGAATGTCCTAAAATCTCCTGTGTCAGAAGGAATCTCAACACCCCTTGTAAGTATTCGAACCTCCATCTCTATTTTGCAGTGTGAGATAAGTGCCTTAGCTCCCTCTTGTAATGTTTCCCCCCCCCCAATGCCTCTTGCTCCTTCATCTCTGTTGTCAGATCTTTCCTCCCCTTTCATAATGCTGTTGGTTCATTTCTTGCAAAGTCCTGATTTAGTGTGCTAGTATCCATAAAAATGCTAATGAGTAATTACAGATGCATACTGAAAGCATCAAATCATCTTCTTGTGTTGGTCAGCAGGATGAAGAACAGCAGGAAATTATTAATTCAGCAGCATTCATTGAAGAGCACTATGGCCATTTAATTGACACTACGTTGGTGAAAGAAGACCTCCAGAGTGCATGTAATCAGCTTAAAACTGTGCTGGATAAGCTAAACAAGGATTCATTTTGGGTGCCAGTCAGCTGGGTGAGGTCATAGTTTGCTACCTCTGTTTAAAGGAAAGAGTTTATTTAAAAAGCCTTGTAAATATATGGATTACAAAAGGGAAGTATGTTGATTTCACTTCAGAACTGCCATTCTCTCTAGAAAGTAAGATACAAAGACTGCAGGGGAAAGAAATAAAGTCAGAAGCTGATACTGCCTTCTTGAACTGGAATCCTGAGAACCAGCTGTGCACTCACAGCCTGAACAGGTTAGTAAAGGACTGGAGTGACTTTTAGACTGCAGATAGTGCACTTTGTAAGGTAAAAATGTGCAGAGGGTCCCATACTCCAAAAGCACTGAAGCAATGCTAGGACAGCTAGGAGCTTCAGCATTTGGCCAGACCTGGTGTGGCATCTGAACAAGGCACTTCATCCAGGAACAAGTCTGCTACTGCAGGGGCGAGGGGGAGTGCCCACACCCTGTCAGTTACTTAAAGGTTCAGCTGGCTTTCTTCCACTCAGGATTACTGGTTGCAAACCCTTTCTGATTAGGCTCAGCAACTCGACTGGCTCTGTGAACTGCCTGTGTTTTAGCAGCTGAGAGGTGGTGGTGGGATTTTTGTTCGTATTGTTGGTTTTGTTTCTCAAGCTCAGCCCTTTCCCAGTGCTTCTGGCTGTCTTGCATAGGTAGTAATTAGTCTGCTCAGCAATGGCTTTTGCCCACTTTCCCAACAGCACAGGATAGATGTTAAGCAACCTGTAAACATACCTGTGTGACTGATCCAGCTCATAACCCGGGGATGTTCTTTAGTCTACCTGAAAAGTGTGTGTGGTGTAAAACGTGACTTGAAGAAGCTGATTTTCTACGAGGCATCTTTGCAATGCCAACTGCTGGGGTGCCACGTGGGCAGCAACAGAGCAGCTCTGCAAAGGCTGCCAGGAGGAGGAGGCTGAAACACCAGGAGGCTGAGCTGCAGCACCGAGTCATCATTCTCCCAGCACTTATGAATACCTTTGTTACAAACCAAGTGAAGGCAGCCAGATCATGCCCTTGGCTCCATCACGTCTTGAGGAGGAAATCTTATCTGTTGGAGGACTTGGCAGATAAGAACATGCAGCTTTTTAAGGTGGGCAAGACTAAGAAAACGCATTGATTGTGTGAGTATGGTGCAGGTGTGTATTACCTGAAACTTGTTCCTGTTTTCCATTGCCTGTTGAGTTCTAATCTTTCCTCTGTACTGTGCCCTCTAACAACACCTTCTGGTACGCTGGTCTCATTCTTTTAACAGTGTGATGTTATTCTTGTTCCAGAGCATTCAGCAAAACTAATACCATTGCTTATTAAAAGCGTATTTCTTATTTAGTGTCTCTGAATCTACATTAACTCCAGCCCAAAAAGTTGTCTGTCCATCTGCTCCAAATGCCCTGCTAACTTCCAAGTATCACCCTGCAAAGAACAGCACTTCCTGCAGCCTGGTAGAACTGCTCTGGCGGACTGGGAGCCTCTCAGCAGCTGTACAAGGATTCCCTCACGTGGTCGTGGCCCATCAGCTCTGCCAGTAAGCTGCTGCAGCTTCAGCCCAGCACAGCCAGCAAAGGGATGGGAGTGGGAAGAGACAGAGTGCAAAAGTGAGTGCAGTAATGTAACAGCATCTCAAGCTAAGCAGACTTATTAAAATACCAATCTATATCATAGCAGATTGATCTCACCACAGGTACATATTGCAGTTTTCAGGGTCAAGATATACAACTCCTGTTAAACATGAACTAAAAGATTCAGTGTCAGTTAAATAAACTTTTTTTGAGTTATGTGCAGATATTCCACACAGAGATCATAACTTAGGATACTGCCAGAAACATGTTTCACTTTTTTGATTGAGGACTTTTTTTAGGTTCCAAGTAAATGATGGTGAGAGAATATGGAAGTACTTACTAAAGAAAACGACCAGTCAGTGCTCTATGTATTCTCTTTATTCTGACAATCTTAGGAAAAGGTACATGTAACAGGTGTCTGTTTCCAGGACAGGATTCCAGTTCAGACAATACGGAGTCAAGGCCAGGCCGGGTTTGTGCTCTGCAGTTAGGAGGGGCAAAAAAGAGATTATAAAGAAAATCAGAATGCAAACTTACTTGAGTTCAAAGCCCTGCTTTGTAAGTAGGGTTTTTGGTACCAAGTCAAAATACTTAAGCAAACTGAGCCTCTTTCTCCCTCTCTCTCCCTTGCCCGTGCTTGAAATTAACACAGCATTTCATATTGTTATGGTTTGTAGTGTCAAAGAAGAGCTGTGGTTAACAGCCAAGGGACCTGAAGTTGTCAGGCAGTTTTCCATCCTTACACTGACTGCATCTGAACTGCTTTCCTTTCTCAAATGAGTTGTGCAGAGTGCAGCCAGGGAACGCTCAGCCACACAGCTTATCCAAAACCAGCTGAGTTTATCTCCAGCCACATTTGTTACTAGGATTAAGATGACAATTAACTATAAGATATACACATTTCACATGCACCTGGATTGGAACCCTGGTACATCTACCCCAGCTGCTTTGTTTTTAGGAAATGGCACCTGATGTAACAGAACATACCTCCATCTCCTGGGAGGAGATGCAGCATTGGGTGGTAGTCTATTTAAACTGTCTCGTGTTCTGCCAAGGAAAAAAGATGGACAGGTTTTATCACCAAGCCTAATGATGCAATGTTAAACAAACACAACGCCTCGGGAAGCACACTACATCCTTTTTTCCTGCCCTTACACATCCACTTCTCAGGAGGCCAGTCACCACTCAGTCAACTCTCCTCTCTGTTACTCACTTATTCAGTCCAGGAGCCATAGGCTTTAGGTATTTCCATACCTGAGAGCTTAAGATCTTAACCCCAATTGTCAGAGGTATACAGAAATCCAGCTACATGCCTGCCATTCCATTTCGAACTTCTTTTGAGCATAGGTGGGCTTACAGTTAGTAAGCCTTTTCAGAAGTCCCTGATTTTCCACAGTGATGGTCATTATTTTCTTGTTCTGGTTGTCGCTGTTTGACCTGTGAGCAGAAATGAACGCATGTATGAAAACAGATGGGAGAGGACACACATGAAAAGCACCCTTCCTTCCCACCCATCCACCTGGAAGGAAGGGCAGCACAGCAGCTACCTTCTGTGAAAGTGTTCATTCCAACAATCCACCCTGGCCGGCCCTCGTTCGATGGCAGCAAGGTTCTCCACCAGCCTCTTATTGTCTCCTTCAATCTGACTGATTCGCTTTTGATCCTTCTGTGCAAGAGAAAGTTTGCAGTGCTGCTCTCATGAGGCTCCTTCCTGGGCTGGCTCTCACTGTCACGTTGCCCATGTATGTTTAAAAACAAACACCTAAATTCTGTGCTCAACCACATCCCCAAACCACCGGGCTCTGTAGCTGTGCTCTGTCACTGCCTCCTTTTCTATTATATATTATATACATAAACAAGCTTGACATGAAAGCAGCAACACGTTCTGTTTTCTTCTTTCTCACATTAATTCTGTGACCCTGCTCAGTGTGTTCCTGCAGATTCCCTGCCACTTGAAGCACTGTTACCACGCAGCTGTAGGGTTAAAAGTACCTGGATCTTCCTCAGGCTAACATACTGCCAGCTCTGTGCATGCAGAAGCATTTCATCCACGCAATGTCCTGCTTGAAAGACACAGGGAAAAAAGAAAACAAAGCAGAAAGAAAAGCAAAGCCTGAAGTGAAAACAAGTTCTGTGATGTTACTGAGCCCCAGATCCCTCCATGCAGCCTTTCTCTGGTCAGCAACCCAAGTCAGACAGCCCACAGCACCCAGCTTTGTCTTTATCGCAGCTCTTAGGCTATGCTGACATACTTTCACCCACGTTCACCAGCACTCTTTCTTCCCTCCAGTCTCTTCCTCAACCCCAGGAAACAGGAAAGTGACCACCTTGGTGGCCTCTCACCAGAACACCACCACGACCAGCAGAGGCCATTTTACACCCCACAGATCAGCAGTCATTTAGCTCACCCTGCTCCTACACGTCCCTCCCACCTGTTTCTGTGGCTTTGTTCAAGTTGCCACAGCCCCCCATCTTCCAAAGTTGACTTTCCAGTCTCTTTTTGGTGGTCATGCTCTTGCTTGCAGTCGTACTTGGAGATTCCAGACCTTGAATTATGACACACTCTGCTCACAGATGGTAGGATTCCATCCCTTGGTGAGCTGCTTGCAGCACGCACCACCAGCTGCTGTAGGGCACACCGACTGAAACTGCTGCTCTGAGAAGGGGACCCGAATGAACATTAAAACACCCCTGTGAAATAAAGACTGAAAGAAGGATGTAGGTATAAGGAGCATTCCTTCAGCTGGCTTTGAGCAGATGTTTCCATTGATAAAGCCATCAAACAGAATCTGTCATCACCTTCCTCAGACTGATTGCAGCAGAGGAAAATACACAGAGGTGAAATATGACCCATTGCAAGACAAACAGATGTAAAAACCCAATAAAGGCATTTTATTCTCTTGCTCTTGTGACAATTTCTCATGCATGCTTTTCACAGATGAAAACAGCTCCAGAGGATTTGTGGAGAACAAGCTGCAATAGTTCCAAAGGAAAGCTGAAGTTTCTCCACCCTGCCTTCAGCTGTGGTACAGCAGCAGTAATGACAGAGCCCTGGTGCCACTCAGGAAAGCCCTCCTGCTAATAACTTAAATGAACTTGATAGCAACAGATTAAAATACACATCCTAAGATTCTGTTCCAGTTTGACAAAGTCCAGTAATGACAGAATATCTCTGGGTTTGTCATTTATCTCCAAACACTCCAGCTTTGATTTTAAACGCTTTTAACGTCCCCAAGTTTTTACTCAGTACTGTTCCTGTGTTCCCCAACAAAGCCTTCCTAACAGTACTGCTACCAAACCCAGAACCAAGGCTGACATCTTCCATGGCTCAAAGCTTGTTTTCAAGAAAAGGCAGAGAGTTTTGGAGCAGAGAGAAGGTAAAAAGCAGCAGCTATCTTGTAGAACTTCATAATGAGACCAGCAATGGACATACCTTTGTTAGTGCACAACCTGCTATCAGCAGCACATTTTATACTGAACCAACCTTTCACCCTGCAATTGCTGAATGAGAGTAGGAACAGGTTTGCAGATTATTCTGTTAACTGCAAAAGTACCCACGCTATCAGCTGGCCCAAAATGATGACTCCAAAGCACCTCTGATCCTCAGCACCAAGCAATAAAGAGCAGCAAGGGATGACCTACAGTGCAGTGCACAGGAAGCATTTGCTTCCTGCAGAATGTTACTGAATACGACTGTTCACAACCCTCACATTTAGTAGCAACTCAGCTTGTTGTCTGCAGACACGCAGTGATTCTGACTGCTTAAAGCCATCTGAAATAGAGTGGTAATGTCACTGCTCAGGGTGACTCCTGAGCAGGAAGTGCATTAAAGGGAAGCTGGCAGCCTGCAAGACTCCTATGCCACTTCGGGGAAGAGAAGCTTTACAGCAATATTCCAAACTGGAATACTCCTTTATGCCAAGGCAGGGATCTCTGAAAAAGTACATGTCAGGTGCCCAAAAGCATACTATAAGAGTAGAATGATATACTGGTAACAAATCTGAGTTATCAGAAAAAGCATTAAATTGATACCTGGAGACACCAGATGTGCATAACAGAAAGGAACTGCACTTTGTTAACAAATAAAAGAGTATTTTGTTAATCAGTTTGATATCAAATCTACACAACTGTGGCAGGTCAAACAAGGCACAGAGCAGCTCCTGAAAGCCCTCGGTGTATTCTTCTGAACTGCACTCAGTTTGGACAGAACAGGCACCTGCAGCCTTAAGAAAGCGGGCAGTATGCAGTGCATGCACTTCTGTCCTGCTGTGACGATTCCTTTAGCTGGACTCCCTGCTTCTTTCTGCTTTTATCCAAAAGATTTGGTGTCTGCAGGATCTTTATCACTAGCTCCTCAAAGGCATGTTGCACTCCATCCTCTGTTTTGGCACTGGTCTCTGTGGGCAGGGGAAAAAAGGGGGAAAAAAAATCAAAGACTTCATCTTATTTGCAAGGCTTCAGCCCGTAAGACTGCGAGTTTAAAAAGTGACCTTAAAAACATTCAAGAGAATATAGAAGTCGTGCCTACACAGTGCATGAAGGAATCTCACTATCAGAAAAGAGTGCTTTCAGTAACAGAACAGCACATGAAAATCCATGAACGTGCACCTTTTTGGCACAGTTACACACCTATAAACAGCAGCGAGCGTTTCTTAGCAAACTGAAGTCCCTCTCTTCTCTCTACTTCCCGGTCAGGCTGCAGAGATGAATGAAGAACATGACTCAGGTGAGCTCTATTGGCAAGCACAAGGAACTCCCTGGAAAAGCAGCACTGTGGAAGTGAAGTTTTGCTGGAAAGGAAGAAAAAGTCTATAAAATCACATAGCAGCCATCAGCTGGATGTCCCTCTTTAAAATCAGCTTAAAAGCATTAAGGTGGTATTGGTGTTAGGCAGAGCCAACGGAGGGTCAAACTGAAGAGCAGCAACGTTGAATCAGCAGGAAATGAAGGTGGTGTTATCTTCTGAATCAAGGGGGAGCAAAGGAGATGCCAGAAAGGAAATCACAATAGTTAAAGAGCTGAAAAAGCATACCAGAGATATCTGAGATTTGTCAGACTCGAGAAGTGGAAAGGGAGGATTACACCACCAAAATGCCAAGACAGGAATGAACTACTCAATGCAGATACCCAGCCAGCTAAGAATTCCAGTCACCCACTTCAGGATAGCCATGCTGGAAACCTCTTGAAGTAAAGCAAGAGCGAAACACATCTTGCTAAGCAATATGCATCTAGGATATGTCAGAAATACCCACAGATGTACAGAGATGTGTGGGTGAGGTGCACACAGACACATGATTAACAGCCAGCTGAAGGTAAGAGCAGAGCCCTTCCCCACCACCTGCCCACAGCGTGGTTGGCTCAGAGAGACAGAGGAGCTGCTTTGTTGCACTGCTGTTAACTTAAAAGGTATTTCATATTTTCCAGACAGAAACTCTCACTGTTTTCCCTTAATAGACTCTCTCTCATTAATTGCATCTCTCCAGGAACACTTCCACAAAATCCCAACAAGAGCTGCTTCTCAAATGAGGCAGCAAAAGGAGCCTGCCCAGCCTGAGGTCCGGAGCCTATCACCTCCTCACACAAGAAATGCCATCGTTTCAGAGCTGATCTCACATTGATACTGTCTCATGATTGAGCCATCTGCAGAAGAGTGTAAGACGACGCATTTCTGAACTGACCTTATCAGTTTTGTTGCCGACTAACATCTTCACAGCGTTGCTTTGGGTGGTGTATATTTCCAGCTCGTTCAGCCAGCTCTCTAAGCCTGTGAAAGTGTCTTTCCTTGTAACATCATACACTGGTAAAGGAAGAAAAGGAGCTTAGCAGCTGCAAAGTCTTGATCAGCACTTATTTCATCATGGCACTGAGGCCAGAAAAAGACATCCTGCACACGTTCAGCCCTCACAACCCCTGGGAATGACTCCCTTCTTTTTCTAATCGGCGCTCACACTGAAGGAGACTAAGCACGTATTCCTTGTGCTGCAAATCTCACGTTTTATAGCAAACCACATCAACATCACTAACAAATAAATACAAATAAACAGTAAAAACACCAAGGGAAACAAAAGGCAAAGCCCAGTGTGCCTTCTCACCAGAAATTCACCAGAACAGCCATTACAAAGCTGACGATTCACCCAACGGTTTGCGGGGCGGCTTTGCTGAAACACAAAACATCCTGAAGCAGCAGAATCTCCCACCAGCAGTTTTGCATGCTCAGAGTTTGAGCATGAACGACTCCAAGCGCTGGGAAACCAAACACAGCTGTTCCCCTGGTTCTCTCAGCCCCCTTTTGCAGTGACAAGTACTGTCAGATTGCAAGACCACACCTCTGCAGCCACCCTTCCCTCCCATACTCCTCCTACCTAAAACAATCCCTTGAGTTCCTCGGTAATAACTGGGATTCAGTGTCCTAAAGCGCTCCTGGCCCGCTGTGTCCTAGGGGGCAAAAAAAGAAAACACACACAAACAACAACAAAAAACCACACAGAAATTAATAGTTTTATTCAATTATTGCTAAGTCACACTCCATGAATCTTCCAAATACCCAAAACCACACAGAACACACAATAAGGAGGCAAAAAAGTGACACCATTTGTTATTACTACCAAAGAAGTGTTTGAATTTATGTACGGATTGTAATAGACAGACTAACAGCTACGTTATCATTTATTTCTGCTTTATTAGAGCTGGCAGCGTATTCACTTAGTTCAGGTTATGCTTACTGAGGAGGTTATACTCCAGTGTATCCGTGAACACACAGATACTAAAGTCAAAGCCTCTCCTTCACCTTGATGCTTGATACACACATCGAAGCTTTTATTTAACATTCTCCAAGCACCAGTTTTCCCTTCCAGCTCATTAGCAGCCTCTCTGGATGGCTGTTACTGCTGTAAAGTGCCTTTTGCAGCTACACAACCTGTGTAGGTTTCCATTCCACAGCAAGGAGGCCATCCCTGCGTGGTAATGAGGTTTCTTGGTTACCCCCAGCAAGGCTCTGCTCAGAACACAGCCAACACGCACAGCTGGAGCAGCTGCAACCTCAACAGTCCCACTCTACTTCCCATATACAGAGCCATAAAGAAAAACCAAGAAATGAGTTCTGACACCAGTATTCACTGTGTTACCACAAGCACTAGGCACGTTTCTGCACTCTTTCCAGTAGTCCCAATAGCTTAATCCAGAATAGAGTGTTCTTTCTCAAATACTTACGCCCCTACACCTGAAAATCCCTTCAAGGGCTTTCAGTCCATTTAGGAGAAAACACTGAGTGCTGTAATAACATTACAGGTAAACCTGCACACATCCTGCACTCCGATTTCCCAGTTTCCACATGCTGGAAGCACAGCACCAGAAGTTTGAGGCAATTGTTTGAGTTTCCTGATAAATGCAGCAAAACCTTCACACGGTTCATAAATAATAGCATTTTTGTTCCCATCATTTCAACCAAAATAAAGCAACTGCTGTGTGTCCGGGACAGCACACAGATTGCTTGCTGCACAGCCCCTATAGGAGATCTCTACATTCCCACACCTGCCCCACATCAAACCTACCCATATTGCAAGCTGCACCGTGTGGCCATCTACCACCATCTTCTTCACTTTAAAATCAACACCTAAGATGCAAAATAAGAGGGGAAAGGCTGTGGGAACGATGCGGAGGAACAGCGGTGTTTGCAGCTCCTCACTGCCATCCCCTCATGGGGTGACTCCTCACAGCCCCCATCCCCTCACAGCCCATGTCCCCTCATACCCCCCATACCCCTACACCCAATGTCCTCTCACAGCCTCCA
>JACDJE010000381.1:296617-329819 GCA_016647715.1 Pavo muticus
GTCCATGTCCCGCCCGGTACCCACGCAGTGCCCGCTGCCGGCCCGCTACGGCGGAGCAGCTGCTGGGACTCCGCCCCTCGGGCGGCGGTGCCGGGCGGGGCGGGGCGGGCCCGGCCGAGCGGCGGAGCTAACGGGGCCCTGCGAGCGGCCGGGCCTGGCCATGTCCGATTACCGGATCTCGGTGGAGGAGCTGAACGACCTCCTGGCGAACGGCAGCGGCTGCTACAGCCTGCCCAGCGCGCACAGCAACGAGGTGGTGCCGCGCATCCACGTGGGGAACGCGTGAGTGCGCCGGGCCGGGGCCGGGCCGAGGCGGGCGGCCCGAGAGGGGCTGCGTAGGGCTGCGAACAGCGGGAGGGGCCCCCCGGCCGCCCCCAGGGCACCCCCGGCATCCAGAGGGAGCTGCGGGGACCCGCAGGGCCTGCCAAGCTGAGGGCCTGAGCACGGCGCTGTGCGGGCTCCTGTGGCACCCAGCAGGCGCTGCCCATAAATGGCACCTGCTGCAGAGCCCGGCTGCGGGCGGAGGGGCTGAAGCACACGCACAGCTCAGGAGTGACACACGTCCGCCCCGTGCTGGGCTTGAAGTTTCTTATTTCCTCTAATTCCTAATTTGGGGCTTCTAATTTTGGGGAACTTATTGATGTTTATAAATATCTTAAGTGTGGGAGGCAAGGGGACATGGCCAGCCTCTTGTCAGCGGTCTATGGGGACAGGACAAGGGGAAACGGGCACAAACTGGAGCACGGGAAGTTCCGCACCAATGTGCAAAAGAACATCTTCACAGTGAGGGTGACGGAGCACTGGGATGGGCTGCCCAGGGAGGTGGTGGGGTCTCCTTCTCTGGAGATATTCCAGACCCATCTGGATGCCGACCTGTGCAGCCTGATGTAGGGGGCTGCTTGGGCAGGGAGTTGGACTCAGTGATCTCTGAATGTCCCTTCCAACCCCTGCAGTTCTGTGATTCCCTTGCTGTCTCCTATCCTTGCCCACAGTTATCCAAGGGACAAGATACTATGGGTTGACAGGGCAGCAGTAGCTGTGTGTGTCACAGTGCTGCTCAGGCCCCATGTCCGCAGTGCATTCCTGTATCCCATTCTGCTCCAGCATATGCTTGGAGCTGCAGACCTCAGTGTGCTGCGTGTCAGCCCTGTGCTCGGCTCACGTCTCCATTTCAGCCTTCACTGCGCAAATGTTACCATCTCTGCGGAGCTGCTGGGAGCACTTCATGGGGGGAGCAGGAGAATAAAGTAATGTGGTCATTTGCTCTGACAGATCTCTGCTCTGGCTTGGAGGGATCAAGCACTGCCTGCAATGTGAGGCGGCTCCCACAGCTACCAAGGGCAGGGATTTTATAACAGAGAATTTACAGAGTAATGACATCCGTGGAGAGTTTTACCATGGAGAGGTTGGAATCTCAACACCCAGCATGAAAGACAAAACTCGAACAGAGTTTGGACAGGAATTCATGGGAAGAAATTAAAACATCTGAGTGAGAATTCAGACAGTTCTGCTCGAAGCCTTTTACAATATCCTGCATGTTTTTCTCTCCTTATGAACGACTCATCCTTGGGTAAAAGTAACAGCGCTGAGACGTGCAGGAGGATGAGACTGAATGGGGTCACAGCGTGGGATAACAATTTGTCTGTCAAGTACCACGTCTCCCATGCACTACATGGAAGTTATCATTAATGCAAACACAGAGGTGAAATGAGAAAATAAAAGAGAGCTTTTGCATATCACAGCAGACAGTTGTAACCTTTCAAAGCGATCAGACAGGAGTTCTGAAGATGAGTCAAAATGTAATAGCACTAAAACAAGAATTATTAGATTGGTGGTGTTGGCACAAGTGTGTTTTTCAAGCAGCAGCACAGTCAGACAATCCAGATGATATCAGAAGTACAAATAATTTCCTATCACGGCCAATATCAGGATATATTTGAGTGTAAACTCATAGTGAGCAGGACAGCTGGACAGAATGCATCTTCACCAGGCTTGCAGAGCACATATCTGAGTTTTCTGGCTGCTTGAATGTGTATGGTTAACCCACAAAGCAATGCTTTGTTCCTAAAGGGCTCAAAGCACAGTGAGGGATCTGAAAGGCATTCTCCCAGAATTAACATTAAATTGAGTGGTGAAGGAGCAATTTTGCATGAACGTAACAGTAGAAGTGAAAATGTGCTCTCAGGCAGTTTTTGCTCCACATTAAAGACGGGGTTTATTTGCTTGGGTGAGCGGGTGCAAAGCAGGCTCACATTGATCCCAACCACTGTCAGATAAGCAGACCCACGCACTGCTCCTTGTGCCTTATACTCACCACAGTAAGCAGAGGAACTCGCAGGTGAATTAACGCTTTTTGTTTTGGCCTTGCTCTGTAGGATTTACTTTTGTGTTGCAAGCAGAATTCCCTTGGCACTGATACTTGTCCCCTGGCACAGATGATGTCCTGCCAGATGGAAAAATCTGTCAACATTTGTTTGGGTAATGAAGTCTTTACAAATACTTGGCCCGTTGCCGTAGTTGTTTGGCACCGAGAGAAGATGTAGAAACTTCACTGGTGCATAAGGATTGGTGCATAAGGATAATTTAAGGGGTGAACGGTCATTAGGAGAACAGGAATGCTCTAGATGTTCATAAATGCTCTAGATGTTCATACAGCCTTGAATTACGTGAAAGTTGTCCCATGCAACCACACAGTGTGATAACATAAATCTTACTTCCTGTGTTTCTGTATTCCTGTGGCCTGGGAAGGAGCATTGGAGGCTGCCAGCAGAGGCTGTTTGTAGCTGGTTCTTAAATTAGCATATGGGGAAGGTGGTTGATCATAGGAGCAATTACCCAGGCATTTCTGTTACCTCCTATATGCTCTTAGTCCAGTCAGAATTTCATGTTCAGAGCCATAACTGTGCCGTAGTAGGGAGCAGAGGATTCAGTCCCAGTGTTCTCTGTTTGCCTGTCAGCCAGGAAAGGAGCGTTCTGACACACAGGTAGTGACCAAGGCTCTCAATATTTCTGCGTGTCAAGCCTTTAGCTAATTTGAGCGCTGTCTATTTAGCATCCATGAGCAGAAAAGTGAAAGCTTTTGGTTATCAGTAGCTTTGGGGGACATCATAAATGCTGAGGCACCGAGTTCTAATCATTTTCTTGACACTTTTTATCACGCAGGTTCATAGCCAAGAACATTATGAAGCTGCAGCGCCTGGGGATAACCCATGTTCTGAATGCAGCAGAGGGGAAGTCATTCATGCATGTGAACACTAATGCAGAGTTCTATGAAGGCACAGGCATCACATACCATGGCATTAAAGCTAACGATACGCAGGAATTTAACCTCAGTCGATATTTTGAGGAGGCAGCTGATTTTATTGAGAAAGCACTTTCCCAGAAGGATGGTAAGGCAAACTGGAACGTCTTTCTGCCTTATTTTCTGTGTGTTTAGCTCTTTATTTCACTGCTTAAAATGGTTCTTTGCTAAGGTTTTCAGCTGGACAGGCAAGCCAGTGGTTCAGATCAAGTCTTGGCACCGAAGACACCTGAATACTCAATAAAACATCTTAGTCATCTCTCTCTGTATGTGGACCTCCCGTGTATGTTAAGTGGAAGTCTGTCATTTCAGGGATGACTTTGCAAAGTGAAGCAGCAGCTGCATCCTGAAGTAGTGGCTGTCTGGGGAGACGTGGCCTTTTTATTCCTTAGACAGATAAAAAGCCCAGAAAGTGAATACAGGATCTAAAAAGTAGTTTTACAGCACTGAAAGGCAAAGATGATGCAGGTCATGCATTGCTGAACCTGCTGTATGTTTGCTTTCCAAATATGCAGTAAGGATAGAGACCGTCTCTATGATCTTATTATTATTTTATGTGGCAATTACCTCATCAGGCCCTGGGATTCCAGGAAGGCTGGAGATGATAGCTGAAATGCTGTTGATTGCCACATTTCTCTACAGTGTTTCCACAGAGCAGAAATCCTAGGGCATGGTGCAGTGGGTCAGACAGTGCTTCTGCTCTGACTATTGCAGCATACCACTCATTTCTGCATAGGCTTCATTTCTTTCTTGCTTCGTGACTAAATGTGAACAGAGAGGAATGGGGACTCCCACAGTTCCAGGAGTTCTTTCCCTGAAGTGGGCAGAAGGGGAGCTGGAGCTGTGATGTGAAGTTAAATGACAGCTCCTGCAATTAGTTCTGTGACCCACTGGTACGGGCTGCAGTTGGAGAAGCGTTCAGCAATGCCAGCTGTGCTGTGGCTGCCCCCACCAACTTCAGCTGATCTGCTCAGAATTGATAGCAGCAATCCTACTTTGTCGTTCTTCCAGTCTAAATGTTGCCTCCTGTGACTGCTGCTGTTTTCCTACCCTGGTAAACAAAAGAACTTTGTAGCTGGGTGATGGCGGAGCCAGGTTTAAGATTAACTCACTACTTAAATACAGTAGGGGTTTTTTTGACAGTGAAGAGTAGAGCAAAAGCAGTAGCGAAGTGATGAGGGAGGCAGCACTGTTCTCTCCTGCAGTTTCATTTTAGCTTTGTAGCTGCATGAGGGTCTGGAGGGGAGCAAAGTGAAGGCAGGGCTGCTGTACCCAGGGCAGCCCAGGGGTCTCAGTGCCTTTCACAGAGGAAAGCCAGAAACCCTTTTGCTTCTGACTGTAGAGAGGAAGTTCTCTTCTACATGCTTAAGAATCTTTGAATCCTGCTAATTCATGGCTACAGGCTCTCAGGAAATGTAAGGAATTAATTGTTTTAGCTGTTCAACTCGCTTCTGATTAGAGGTTTGCCTCGAGCTGAGCAGAATATGCAGCTCAAGGCAAATATGGTAACAGGCTTCCGAGCAAGTCGTGGCCTCAGCAAGTCTATGTGTGGTTCATCTGTTCTGTGGTCTCAGGAAAGAATTTGCTCTGGAGGGGAAGCCTGGGGTTGTATTTTGTGTCTGGAAAAGCAGGGCAAAGAGGAAGCAGCTGAGAAGCAATAAAAATGAGTTAGGTTTCTCAGAGGGAGCAGCAGCCTGCTTAATTATTGTTGGATGCCAACTGTCAGCATTTTTCCAATAAACATGGGAATAATTTCCCTAATCAGTTAGCTGGAAGCTTTTCATTTGTGCTGGCATAAGGTACTTCTGGTTCTTGTTACTGCATAATTAGTGGTTTCTTTTACTCAAGTGTTAGTGTGATTCATAAAGAGCCAGACAAGCAGCCAGGTATGATCCAGCACGGAGTTATCATGGGAGCTGACAGCAGTGCAGCCAGAAGGGTGGGTGTCTTTGAAGAGATGCAGTATATAACAAACAGCATCTGTCTGCAGCATGGTTTAAACAGTGCAGTGTTGATTTGTGCTGTTTGGTACCTGGTCACCCTTAGGTACAAGACATCCTCAAATAGAGATTGGAGAAGTATAGATAGGCGTGGGCCAGCCTTCATAATGCAGCAGCAAACACACTGCAGTGTGAGTGATGCAGAGCTATTTATTCTGCATTACCCACGATGACAGGCTGTGCCAGCTATCAGAATGAGGGCATCAAGTTTTACATATCTCCATCAGGATTCCCCCTTTAGAGTGCTGGGGGTGCAGAAGCACTAACTGTCGCGCTTTGTATCATGCTGCATTTCCACCCTGTGTTCCATTGTAACCCACGTTATGACCTGTTTTCCCTGCAGGACAAGTGTTTGTGCATTGCCGTGAGGGCTACAGCCGTTCTCCTACGCTGGTCATCGCCTACCTCATGCTTCGCCACAACATGGATGTCAAGTCTGCCTTGGTCACTGTCCGGCAGAAGCGAGAGATTGGCCCTAATGATGGCTTTCTAAGGCAGCTGTGCCAGCTAAATGAGCAGTTAGTGAAGGAAGGCAAAGTGAAGCCCTGAAACAGAGCGCCGTAGCGTTTATGGGTGTTTTCTCAAACCATCAGAGGATGTATTAAGTGCTTTAGATTCCTAACCCCCCAACTGCCAAGCTAAGTCACGTCGTGTGAGGGAGACAGAATCCCTGCTCTTGTTTAGTGAAAGGATCTTTCTCAAACCGTGGGTCTGTCTTTCAGGATGGCACAACCTTGTGTCACTTGTTGGAGTTGTTGCAATAAAGAGGTGTCTTTAGAGGGGTCACTCCAGTGAGAACAGCTGTTCACAGGTATTTCAGAGCCCCACTGCAGGCTTTATAACATGCTTTGCATTGACATCCCGTTGCCTCATTCAAGCTTAGTATATTATTCCACCAGAGCACTGTTTGCTGAGAGCCCCCATACATCTCCCACTCCTCATTGAAGTACTGTGTTTTCTAAAGCTTTTTCATGCACACAGGTGCCTCGAGTTTGAGTGTAGGAGCTTCAAGGAATGGAGCAGCATATATGCAAATGCACAGATGCACTCTCCTAAGAAGAAGTATGCAGTGTTGTGTTCGGTGTGGATATATGCAATACGCAGCATGTGGTAGTAAAGCCATTGAGAGCCCGACCTTGATGCACACTGTATTTCCAAGACTATTTGTACCACTTGCTGTTGTGATTGACGTGAAATAGTCTGATATTAAAGTTTATTTTTATTATAAACTCACACTCTAAAGAAAAATGTGGAGTAAATGTTGAGAAAAGAACTCCAGCAAGAGAAGAAGAATGGCTGTCCTTAGGAGTGCTTGTGCTGGGTGTATGATAAAGCGTGAAGTATGGAATGGCTTCTGAGGTTTGTATTGAGCCACAGTCTCCCTGTCCTTATGCTGTTGCTGTTTATTAATGTAGAATGGCAAGATCATATCTACAGATTTCTTCCAGCATTGTAGTACGGGTGTGCTTACAGAGCATTTTGTTGGTACACTCTGACTTGGATTATTTGCATGGCTCCATTCAATAGAAACGAACATTGTTACGTGCCACGTGGAACAGGAAGCATTTCCTTTCTATTCAAATAAATCATACCTTGATTCTGTTGGACATGCAGATGAAATGAGTCGTTGCAATGATGGGAGAGGGAGCTTTGTTTACAGTGTGCTCAAGTGGGTCTGTGTGTGCCCGTCAGTTACTGCAGTGCTGTTAATGTGAAGGATCTCCCTCTGCAGCCTCAGAATTGTTGGCTGAGCTACCAGAACCCTGAGAGGTCTGTGTTCCCTTTTTAGCTGTGCTTTAACGTAGGTCTGGGTTTGAAATCCTAACTGGAAACACTTGTATTAATAATCCACCCGAGTCCAAATCCAGTTCTGTGCATTCGTCTCGCTATAAAACAATCACAGGGCAGACATTGTTAAGCTTCTTTAGCAAACGTTTTGTAACATGAGGGTGGAGGGGGATAAAGAAGACACCGTTACCAACTGATTTAAAGCACTGAAGCAGTAGATCCTGTGGTAAGGAACTGATAGGTGACTCAGGGCGTTATTTAGCAGTATTTGAGGCTAAGCAGGGACTGTAAATTCCCCATCTGTCATAGAACAAAGATATCTGCCATGTCAAAGCCAGCACAATGAAAGAAGATGCAGCAGCTTGGGCTTTTTGTGCTCAGAGTTGGAAGGTAGGGAGGAGCGGGGGCGAGGAGCTCTTATCTTACAGCATGGAACAAAGAAGGGTGTTGGGATTGATAATCATCCTGCTGACATGATGATCTATGCAAAAATGAATCCATCTCAGCTACATCTCCCAGCCATGGGCACCCAAGGGGAGTTTCTGACTCAGAATTGCAATCCAAAGCAAAAATAGTGTTTTCTGGGTGCTGTCCTCATCCTTTGGTCCTGCACTGTTGGCAGTGACAATCCTGTGTCTAATGGGCTCTTCTGAGCTGTAAGTAATTCAAGGCCAGGCTGGACGTAGCTCTGGGCAGCCTGGTCTGCTGGTTGGTGACCCTGCATACAGCAGGGGGTTGAAACCAGATGATCATTGTGGTCCTTTTCAACCCAGGCCATTCTATGATAACGCTGAATACTTGCCAAGAGGGCATTGCAATTGGACACACTTAGCAAAGTTATTTCAACATTAGAGTTAATAGCACCCAAAGGCAAGGCTGGCAGCTGTAATGCGGTGTGTTGTAATTCCCTTTAAGCTCCTGTAAGTGTTGGATGCATTTTCCTTCTAAAGATGTGTATGTCTGGCTTACCTCCCAGTGCCAGGAGAGTGCATCTTCCCACAGTGCTCTGCAGATCAAAGTGCTGTCTGTCTGTGCTCCTTGAGCTGGAACACCTCTCACGTCCGACCCATCCTCCTCCTGCTGAACAAGGCAAGAACAGCACACAACATATTAGCAATCATAGAATGGCCTGGGTTGAAAAGGACCACAATGATCATCTGGTTCCAACCCCCTGCTATGTGCAGGGTCACCAACCAGCAGACCAGGCTGCCCAGAGCCACATCCAGCCTGGCCTTGAATGCCTGCAGGGATGGGGCATCCACAGCCTCCTTGGGCAACCTGTTCCAGTGCGTCACCACCCTCTGGGTGAAAACTTCCTCCTAAGATCCAACCTAAACCTCCCCCGTCTCAGTTTAAAACCATTCCCCCTTGTCCTATCACCATCCACCCTCGTAAACAGCCATTCCCCCTCCTGTTTGTATGCTCCCTTCAAGTACTGGCAATGTACTTAGCAATGTTCCTCACCAAAGTGTTCCCACTGAGCTGTCTTCTGTTCTGCAGAACTAAACCTGCCACAAGTGGAAGCAGTGGTTTGTTCTGGTCACAGCCCTGCGGAGGTATCTTCCAGGGGCTGCAGGTGAGAATGAGCGTCCTTATTCCTCATACAGCAAGTGCATCCTGGGTATGGCATCACAATGCAGAATCCAGGTGAGCGTTTGCTGTTGCTTTTTCATTAGGAGTTGGATTTGGAAGTCTACAACGCCATTCTGAAACTGCTATTGACATCTATACATAGATATATATATAATATAAAGGTCAAACTGGCATTGACAGCAGTCCCCCAGTTCCCTTCTCACAGCCCCTGCTCTTTCTCTGACACATTCTTGTATACCTGGAGCTCAAAACCTCCTTTTCAAACGTAAGGTAAACAGTGCTAAATATACCTATATGTATATATGGGAACAAAAAGCGTTGTGGGATGGTTTGATGGCACTGACCTGACACTGAGCTGGAGGCTGAGCTGCTGCCTTACGGAGCCGGTTGTGTTTAATTGCTGTCTGTAACTTTTGAATGGGCAATGATTATATTCCACTTTTTATTCTTTGGACAACGTATTCATTTCTTCTGTTTTGGAAACAAGCCCTGTAAGTGGAAGTTGTGGGAGTAATTCAGCTGAGGGCTTTTTGCTTGGTTTTTGTTGTGTTTTTTCTTCTCCATGTTTTCATCCCATGCCAAGGTAGCTGGCCAGCTGACTCACCAGATGGAGCTGTAGGCTCGTTGTTCCCTACTAAGCAGTCCTCATTCCATCCCTGACCCTGTTATGTGAATCTGATGTCTTGGCACCGGCAAGGCAAGCAGCCAGAACCATTCAGCAGCACATTTGCTGATCCCTGGTGGGAGAACGATACGGCTCCGTTTGCTCTCGGTGGCTTAGAGGAGTCCAGGCTGTAGCGTTGGGGCTGGTGGGTGCAGAAGGTGTAAATGGCTCTGTGGGACCCCTGGGAGAGGACAGGGCTTGGGCAGCTCAGCAGCATTCTGGGGAGAGGACTGCTTGGGAAGCAAGGAAGTCCTTCAGAAAGTGAATTCCTGGGGCATCCTGAGGGCATGGATGCCCCACAGAACCCCCCTTGGTCCAGGGAGGGCCACAGCGAGCAGCAGAAGTGACGCATGCCAGAACTGACTGCAACAACTGGGTTATGCAGATGCCTTCTAAGGGCAGAGTGACAACAGCAGGACACAAGCCTAGAGCCCAGAAAGCAGCAGCCAGGGATTCAGGATGAGTACATGATGCTATTTTACCCCCTCTACCTGCACCCCAGTCATGTTCTGGAAGCACAGAAGCACACACCCGATCCTTAACGAGCCCAAGGGAGTATTTTTTCAGCTCTCATTATAGCAAACCCAAACTCAGTGCACTCTCAAAGCTTCCTTGATAGAAATCACAAACGTTTGTTAGTTTTTTTCCCCCTCTTGTGCTTCATTAACAGAGCAAAAAATCAATTGTTCCTGGGAGCTGCAGCCTGAGCTGTTCCTGCTTGCTGTGCTGTGAGCAGGCAAGCAGCTACAGGACGTGGAAGAATGTGTTTGTAGTTCAGGAATCTGAACGTCCCTGGGATTCTTTTCTGGCTGCTGTCAGGCTGCCCTCGCTGAGGTTTTGTGCCAGAGGCGAAGTGCAGCTCCTCATTTTCACCTTCAGAGCTTTGCTTGCTGCTTCTCCCAGCGGGTGATACAGAGAAATGTTCAGACAGGTAAGAGAGGGCATCGTTCAAGCGCTTTGAGGAAGCTCAAGAAAACCTTTACATCTTTTCTGACCACACATTGCTGTGAATGCGCTTCTTGATCACTTGTGGGAATACTCTCTGTGCAGAAATTAACACAAACTGAGCTTGGATAGACAAAGATATGCCATTCTGAACACATTTAAATAGGGTAAGAATCATAGAATGGCTTGGGCTGGAGGGGACCCCAAGGATCGTCAAGTTCCAACCCCCTGCCACAGACAGGGCCACCAACCTCCACATTTCATACCAGCCCAGGCTGCCCAGGGCCCCATCCAACCTGGCCTTGGACACCTCCAGGGATGGACGGGGCATCCACAGCCTCTCTGGGCAGCTGTTCCAGCACCTCACCGCTCTCTCTGTGAAGAACTTCCCTCGAGGAGCAGTCAGCAGCGCTCACTGATGATGGGCTCCCCCATTCATCCCTTGGCTCTGTTGTGCCGCGTGCTGTCCTGTGCCACTTCAGAGAAGGTTGCTGTGCTGGTGGCGTTCCTGTCTGACAAAACACACAGACTGTTTGCTTCTCATCATCCTTACTTCTAAAACAACTAAAGAAACAAAAGAAATCACACGGCGCTGTTATAAGACCTGCAAGTAGAGCCCAAGAGATTATCACACACAGTTTCAAGCATAACTCATGAAGCACCATAGCCCAGCTTGTTTTCAAAGGAAGATAAAACCAAAAGCCAGGAACCCAGCATGGATGATTTCCAAGCTGGTGTCTGCCATTTCTTCAGAGTGCATTTCCCTCAGTGGGTGCTCCCATGGTGCCCCAACACAACGTTCCTTCCTGCTGCATGGATCTGGAAGCCAAAAACATTGCTTTGGAACTGAGAAAAATTACAGTTGGAAAAACCTTTGCAAAGCGTCAGAATTTGGGTTTGTGGTGTCTGTGAGACCATCACTAACTTCGCTTTGGGTAGAGGAGGTGTTCTTAATGAAAGCAATGCAGTTGTGTTGCTGCAGCCCATTGCACGGAGCAGTGAGGCTGCAGCTCCTCCAACTCGGCTCACAAACGCCTCCGCTGTGCGTGTCGGGGGGTGTGGAAGGGCAAAGAGGTGAAATGCCCTCGGGTCATCACCGCTGTTCGGATGGATTATTTATCATCAGGGTCACCCCCATGGGAGAGCACACCTCCGCTTCACTTTTGGTGACACCTGTTTTCTGTGCCAGGGCAGGGGAATGGCAGGAATGGAATGCGAGCCTTAGGTAACGAGTTCCCTACAGGAACAGGGGGAAACCAGACAGCCCCAACTGCTCCCACCGCTCACAGAGGAGAACTCAGAGGCTGTTACTGACATTCCGAGTAATCTCTCAAATTGCTGAAGCTCAATGAATCACTTTGGAATCTCTTCTACATGCACGGGGATGGATGTGACGGAGGCTGCAGGAACGTGCACAAGTGTCCTTCGCTGCTCTGAGTGCACATTTGCTTTCAGTAGCTGTGATGAGCTCAGCGCAGGGTCTGATCTCACTGAAGGGCTCTTCCTGATTGATGTTTTCAGCCTGATAGCATCTGTAAACACCACAGAAATATTTGTGGCCTTGAGATGCAGAAATCACCCAACTGTCCCCATTATCATCTCAATTCTGCAAGGAAAAAGAATACCATAAAGGAGACTTAGGAACACGATGAATTAATAACACTTAAGCATAGCTGCCCTGGGCATAAGGGCAACAGCTCTCTTTTTCTTAGTTGCATCATGCATAGAAATCAACCTGGCCACGTTCTTGTGTTTAAAATAATCTCACGTGCTGCACCCAACCCTTGTGCAAAACATCAGCAGGAGGAGCAGCATGCAGTGATCCCACAGCGCGTGCACTGCAAATAAGGGAGGAAGAAAGAGAAGGGAGAGCACCTCAGAAAGCAGCACCTGGCTGCTTGCCCCGACAGCCACACTCCTCAGAGCTGATTTCTGTTAAATAAAGCAACTTCTCATTTTGGAAGGAAGCTCTTTCCTGTTTCTGTGCGTTTGTGACACAAGATGTCAGACCCTGAAACCTGCAGAGAATGGGGGGCTGCAGGGCACACTGCTCCCATCGACCTGCGCTGCCACCAGACACAAAACCCAACAACACGAGGAGTTTTTAGGTGGAAGTTGTAGAGTCCTGTCAACCCAGCCACCCCCACGCACCCTTCTATTTCACACTGACAAAAGCTGAGATGAATGAGTTGCTGTCTGGCCCTTCCCACTTTGGACAGCCATTGGCTGGCTTGGTTCTAAAAAGGATTTAAAAAAGGGGAATGATTTGCCCGTGCCTGAGAACTGAGGCTGTCAGGGTGCTGAGGAGCCGACCCCTGGGCTGCCACCATGCAGATCTCCTGGGCTGTGTGCTCTGTCTGCGTCCTCATCCAGATCGCATCCCGGGCAGCTGGAGGGTGGCAGGTGTTCAAAAATGATGCGACAGAAATCATCCCTGAGGTCACCGAAAATACAGAGACCCCCATGGAGCAGATTTACAGCAACAACAACACGATGAACCAGGCAAAGCACGGGGGAAGGCACATACAGCAAGCTCCGGACCCTAATGGTAAGACAAATCACATTAGATTGCTGTTTTGGACCCTAACAGCTTGCAAGAGATTAGGCGTTATCAGACCTGGTTTTTAGTCAGATAGGTGTGGAAGGGAATTAAAGACTGATTTCTTGGTATTGAGGAGGAATGGGGGTGGTGGGGTCTGAGACCCCCAGCAGTGCTCAGCTGGGTGAGCTGTGCTGCTCCACGTCCTTTGCTAGCAGTGGATTTTTGGCTGGATTGCAGGAGGCAACAAAAGTTAGAGTGCTTCCAACAGGAATTCACGCCCAAGTGAATGGGAGAGGACCCTCTTTGGCAGAGGTTTGGAAGCAGGTTGGCTGCTTCGTAGATTTACTGCATTTGGGCAAACGTCTGATTTTCACAATGATGCAAAAAGCCAACTTTGGGAGGACGGATGGAAGGCAGAGAGAGCAAAGGAGTTTTAGAGGGAGTACTCCTGAAAACAGGGCAGACTCAGTCCTTCAGACCTACATTTGGCTGCCAAACACACTTAGCAGCTCACCCAAAGCTCAGCCCATCACAGGGGTCTGAAGGGACCTCTGGAGGTTAAAATCAGATGATATTAAAAAAAAACCTAATGATATTTTTGAGTGCTGCTTTGTAGGGGTCTGAAATCCCCCAGAGGGAGCGCTGTGCCTCCTGCAGGCAGCCCCACATCCCCAACTCAAGGCAGGTTGGTTCAGTTACATCTGCAAATCCTCATTTGGAGCCTCTGAATGCTCAGAAGTCCATTGGGATCCAACCCACTGAAATGCGTGTGGAGTTTGGGGTGAAAAGGAGGGAGTAAAGGGTATTTACTGGGCATGTATCAGGGAATGCAATAGTCCTGTATGCTTATTTTTATGTCTTTAACATAAGGAATGAAAATGCTGATCCAAAAGCAGCCAGACCTTCCAGGGACACACGAGGTTGCAGAACAGCATCAATAATTTTGCAGTTTGTGCAATCTGTGCATGCACAGGGCAGTGAAGTTTTCCTATTCACCTGTTCTTGCCCCTGATCTGTGCTCCATTGGATGTTTCCATCCATTAACACCTTTCACTCCTCACAGCACTGCCGTTATGGCACTTGCACAGAAGGGACTGACAGACTCAGGCTTCCATTTGTAAGCTGAGGATTTCCGTCACAAGCCTTGCTCATGACTCAAAATTACACCTTCTCCCTAAGAGAAGAACATTACCGTGTGTTCCTCTAGATGGAGTTATTGATAAACACCTTCAAAAGCCAAATTCTGTGTGTAGCAAGCAGGTCAAGTAGCAGAGCATCCCAAGTGGCAAAAGAGACACCTTTGGAAAAGGACTATTCCTACAGTGAGAAAGTTTGTCTAAATCCTGAATGCTAGAAGATTTCTATTTCCTGATGTTTCATTTATCTATAGCTACCCAATAGGAAAAAAAATAAGGGGGAAAATACCCCACAAAGTTCCTACTCATCTGAAAGGTGCCTCTGAAAGGAAATGATGTGGGATTACCACAGAAAGCTGTAAACGTAGAGAACATTATGCCTGAAGAGTGGAAGTTCCATAGCACTGCTGATTTCCCTCACCTGGAATGTTAGCTCAAAGTCACTTAAGGAACACTGCCCTTCTGCAGAAGAGTTTGAATCTGGAAGGAACCTCTGAGGTCAATAGAGTTGAACCAGAGCAATGGGGAAGGCTTTGCCCATGGTAAATGAAGCCAGTGGAACTCCCCATAGAGTAAGCGCTGGTGTTGGGCACTCCCTGAGCTCACTGCTCACCAGCACAGCCCTGTGTGGGGTTTGCCTTGTGGTGGGGGCAGGCGTGGATTCATCAACTTGTCCATGGTGGTTCAAGGGTCTCACAGCTAGAACAGCCTTGAGGTCTCCCAAGACCCCAAACCCGTCATTCAAGGCGATGGAATTACAGTGTGCTTGGGTTGGAAGAGACCTTAGAGCCCATCCAGTTCTTGCCATGGGCTGGGTGCCCCCCAGCAGCTCAGGCAGCCCACTGCCCATCCATGGCCACAGGCACCTCCAGGGATGGGGCACCCACAGCTCTGGGCAGCAGTGCCAGTGCCTCACCACCCTCTGTGTAAAGAATTCCCTCCTCTCATCTGATTTAAATCTCCCCTCTTTTAGTCTAAAACCGTCCCTCCTTGTCCTGTCACTATCAGACCATGTAAAAATCACTCTCCATCTTTTTTATGAGCCCCCTTTAAGTAGTGCAAGGCCGCAATGAGGTCACCCCACAGCCTTCTCTTCTCCAGGCCAACTCTCAACCTGACTCCATAGGAGAGGTGCTCCAACCACTGAGCATCCTCATGACCACCTCCAGACCCGCTCCAACAGCTCCACATCCTCAACACTGAGGGCTCAGAGCTGATGGCTCTGAGGTCCCCTCCCCATGGATAGGAAGGCAGCAGTCGCACACTAACACCCTCCTCCTTTGCAGATGTCTCCGACTTCAGCTGCAGAGAGATGCGCATCACCCGCTACGTGACGGAGGGGCCGTGCCGCAGCCTGAAGCCCGTGAAGGAGCTGGTGTGCTCGGGGCAGTGCGTCCCATCCCACCTCCTGCCCAACTCCATCGGCAGAGGGAAGTGGTGGAGGCAGAACTCCCCGGATTACCGCTGCATCCCGGCGCACACCCGCACGCAGCGCATCCAGATGGCGTGTCCTGACGACGAGACTCGGACTTACAAATTCCGAGCTGTCACGGCCTGCAAGTGCAAGCGCTACACTCGATACCACAACCAGTCCGAGCTGAAGGACTTTGGGAAGGAGCCCGCCAGGCCGCAGAAGAACAAGAAGTCACGTCTGTCCCGAGCCAGGAGCAGCAAACCGAACCAGCACGAGCTGGAAAATGCCTACTAGGAGGTCGTGCCAAGTGATGCAGCCCAGCAGCTCTGGATATTTTATACCTTATACAACGGCACGCACAGGCCGAGCACGAGGGTCTGACTGCAGGCGGTTCCAATTCCTTCTGCTACGCTGGGTCTAAGGCTCACATAGTCAAAATCCATCAGATGATAGCGTTTATGGTCTGATAAGAGAATGAGATAAACCGAGCTGGTGGGAGCAGCAGCTACGTTCAGTCTGAGAGGAGGGGACACCCTGGGGGTCAGCATGAGGCCACCTAGATTGTACAAGGAGAGGGAGGTGAGGCGGTTAGGGTGACAGTCACATCACACCTGGTTAGGAGTCATTCTGCTTGCTGGACATGGAAGGAATGCCATATCCCTGTCCCTTTTCTGAGTCCCATGGTGCAGGACAAGTGAGGTGGGGCACTGCAATCCCAATAGGCTGGGGACGTTGGGGAGGTTGAGGCTGGGTCTCAGCTGGAGCCAGGCTGCCAGAAGGGAACGTCCTCTGCCAGGTGTCCTCATGCCCCAGTGGTTTCCTCCCAGAAAGAAAACCAAAATATAACATTTGTGCTCTCACAGGCCGATCTATGTCACACTTCTAGTTAGAATACTGTAGGGTCAACAGGTTCAGAACTGAGAGCTGACAACCAAAGCATCCTATTCTTTTAGGAGCAAGGGTTTGGTTTAGGACCAGTTAAGCGAGTTCTTCTAAGGGAAGCAGTTTTATGAGATGTATGCTCCTCTCAAGAGAGAAAACCTCACTGATGTTTATCCTGCAAACAGCTAATGATGTGCACAATATAACATAAAAAGATACTGATTAGTCCTTATTTCCTAGTACACAACTGACTTTAGTATCAACCTAGATATCTCAATGTACATTTCCTATTCTGTAGCCTTTGAATTACTTGGCCATACACCTTGTAGAGCTAGGACTGTGCAAGCCAAGTTCTGGGAGAAGGGTTCTGTGTGAGAAGTGAGCCTTTGCTCATCTGAAAGTCATGAATTCCTTTAGAAAAGTCTTTGGTACGTGCAGCTCTAGTATGTCTTTAGTTTGACAGCAACTGTACCTAACTTCTCAACATTCAGACTCAAGTTTGTGTTTTCCATTAAAGAATATTACTGGGAAGTGAATAGCCACACACTGTACATACCCTGTAGAAGTGCTAGGCCTAGCATCAGATGAACACAACTTGGGATAAAGACAGTTCCCCTCTGTTCTTATTTTCTGTGTAGAGCTTATGCAGAGATCATATAGACTATGGCAGTTTGCCATGTTGATTATAGATTTTGCAATTATTTTCTGTGGGACCAGAGTCTAGAGAGAAAAGCTATTGTTTCAAAGAGTGAATTATGTATTTATTTTGTCTCAAAACTTATTTATGCAACGTTTTCCCTCGTAGAGAATGAGAAGTAATACTGCTTGAAAAACGTTAGTCTGTTATTTTGAATTTTAAATACATTGGTAATAAAGTAGAAACAATGATTAATTATGGGAAGACTCAATGATTTTCAGCTGCAGTACGGAGCTGTTTGCTGTAAAGGCAGTGAGTTACAGAACTGGGGCTTGGCTCCAGCCTGGGACATACATTTCTGTAATACAGAGCACCGAGATCCTTAATTTCCAATTAATAAATGACACATCTCTGAGGGTACTCCATATTGGAGATCCTCACCCCTGGGCATGATATTTCTCATGGAAACATCATCTTGGGCAGATGTGGAGCTCAGAGCCCCACGTCACCATTCTCATTTCTACTCCCCAGGGAAAGAGCAGATTTCAGCTCCCCACCTCCTCCCAGTAACACTGATTCACAGGGTCACAGCCTGGTAAATCCACCAAAAAACCCAGAAGGCCATTGACTTTCAATCGAGAATTCTTGATTGACACCTGATCAGAATCATGAAGGTTGGCGAAGACCTCTCAGAACCCCAAGTCCCACCCCAACCCACTGCCACCATGCCCACTCACCGCCTCCCTCACTGCTTCACATTTCTCTCATTGAAAGACACCAAGCAAGAGCTGCAAAGCAGCAGCCAGTTTTTAAGATAACAGCGTAGACCAATGCCCATTGCAATTTAGAAGGCCACCTTCCTTAAAAAACAAAGGCATCTGCCCGTGAATACATGCTGGGTGCAGGCCTTTCACAGATGAAGGGTCTGCTGCAAGTGAGCCGCCAACACCTTTCTCCCTAAAGATCTCCCCACAAAGAAAACCCAACCATAAAACCAAACCAATAAAAGGAAACTATCAAGAAAAGAAAAACACCAACAACTTCCAAGCGTTCCCTTCTACCAGGTGTGCAGACGTACCCTGCTGTTAAGCTGCCATTCAGAATCTTGCACTTTACTGCCTTACAACTGGGTCTCTGTGCACTGGAAAAGCATTTACAAGAACACCAAGAACAGGACAGAAATACAGAGGTGCTTTAATTAAACCTGCCTGTGTCTGCTGGAAGCATTTCTTAGGGCCCAAGGGCCATGCTGAACAGAGGCGATACCACATCAACCTGAGATTTGAGAATGGGCACCTGCAAGAAACTTCCACTTGTCCTTCACACCAAATCTATACACACCCAATTCTTCCCAAATAAAAATATTCATACCAAACCCAGAGGAAACCACTGCAAACAGCAGGTTTTTATAGGCTAACTTTGGATTGAGGAAGCATTCCTGGGCACATGGTATCCATAGGACAAACTCAGAGTGACACACACTCCCAAGGGACTTTTGTAAGGCCCAAACACACCTGTTATATTCAGTGGAAGATAACCTCACAGGCAGCTGAAATCCACCAGGTGCTGATGATTCTGCTTGAGGTTGAGCTCTATAATTACAAAGAGTGTCACTCCATCCATCCCAGACCCAGGCAGCATCCCATGTAAGAGCTCCATAGCAGTGCCTGAGGAAGCTAGCCCTGAGAAATACAGAAGGAAAAGCAGAAGGAATGATCACATACTGTTTTAGCTACATGGTATCTACTTGTAATTAGCTTGTTGCACTCAATGAGCAAAGTATGTGGGAGCACAGAATGACTTTTCTATAGTAAACAGGTCTTAAATTAATATGGGACATATTTATACGTAGCTTGGGTTTGGATTGAACATAGTGTACACCTGAACAGACTGAAAGCCCTGTGCTGGGCAGGTGGTGGGAGGACACCTTTATCTAACCCACGTTTTTGGGAAAGCCAGCCCAGGTTATGCTTCCATAGAATCACAGAACCATTCAGGTTGGAAAAGACCTCTAAGATCCCCAAGTCCAACCCCAACACATCCCCACTGACCATGACCCTCAGTGCCACATATCCACAGCTATTGAACACTCCCAGTGATGGTGAGAATCCCTTTGTGCCACAGACAGCCATCCCAGGTGGGTCAGCTGTGGAGTGAATCACTTTTTGCCATGCTTTGGCTGCTCCAGTTGGGATTTTCCTGCCACTCGGATGCTCTCTATTGAAATTACATCTTTCCAAAGAATCTATGCAGCCCACAGAATGTTTTCTTGGTGCCTGAAAGAGTGATACCATCATCTCCATCCCAAAGGGAAGGATCACCAGCTCCTCACTGAGCCACAAACCCAAACTCTTGCACCTCCCTGCTGAAGGCTTCCACATCAGGCTGAGTTTCCTGCCTTCAGGTTGTGCTTTTATTTCTCCACTGCCTTCCAGGCGACTTAAGATGTGCTCTCAGCCAAGGAATTAAAGTGTATTTATTTAGTGGTTATCCAGCCCCTAAACTGAACAGACATCTTTATCACGTTGCCAACAATTTAATGCTTGTGGCATGAGGTTACTTCGACGTCTGAAAAAAAAAGCTGCTCAGCTCTGACTAAATAAATAAGTGAGGTCATCCTTCATTCAGGCTACCAGATTCTTTGGTGCAAACACTTCCCTTATGAGAGGCCTTGGGACATAGTGGCTCCTCTGAGACTATTTCCATCTGGATTAGATTCTCTAATCTCTTCTTCCTTCCTTCCTCCCATCTATTTCCTTCCCTTTCACTATAAAGTGGCCACTATTTAACACTAATGTTCCCAGTCTTTTAGAATGGGGTGGGTATTTTTTTAAAACCAGAAATAAGGCTTAATTTAAGGTAATTACTCTTCCATTTGGAGGGTTTTGCTATTTGCAGGGCCTTATTTTTTCTCTAGTCAAACTAGCAGAAGTTGGTTCTAAAAGTGATCGTTTTCTGCTAAAATTGTGCTTTGCTCGTTATGAACTTCTGGGTGGCTGCACACAAAAGTATTGCTCTCAGGAAATGGTTTCCAAGGGGAGAAGGCAACAGCCTTCCAACGAAGGGAGGAATTGCATGTGGAATTTCAGCCTGCTCATCATTCATATGGGCCTCAGGACAAACTTGCCCTCAGATCAGAGGTGTGAAGGTCTTCCTATTGAAAAGCAATGCTTTTCTAGAATGAGTTTTATCGTTAACGTCCACAATGTGGCATCAAGAGGCAGGAGGCTGTTGTGAGGATTACTCTTTGCACTTGCAAGTGTCATAACAGCAGTGCTGTGAGGAGTGAAAGGTGTTAATGAATGGAAACATCCAATGGAGCACAGATCAGGGGCAAGAACAGGTGAATAGGATAACTATTGCCAGGGAACACTGGCATCATTTCAGAATCTGAGCGTCTTATCATCAGACATGTCCCTCCTTTTGAGCTGAAGGTGCTGTCTGACCAGAATGGAAGGATTTCAGATAGTTTTCCATGATTTGGGGATGCTTGGAACCAAAGGGCAGACACCTGACTTCAGCACTGAGCCATCAACTCCATCCACATTCCACATGCTCTTAAGCTACATAGCCCTCAAACATGTAATTCTGTCTTGGGAAGCAGCAGTCACCCTGCTTACTGAACTGCACGAGCATCATTCTGAAGTGTAGGTTTCACTCAGACATGATACTGGATGGTTTGGATTTGCTCGTATTTCTCTGCAAACAGCAATGAGAATTTAGCTTTAAATATAGAGATGGGATCTGCTACATAGCAGGTAAACAGGTGGCCTAAAAGGAGGGGAAATGATGTGCTGAAGGTCTTTTGGTATCTAAAGGGGGGTGATAAGAAAGAAGGGGACAGATCCTTTAGTGGGATCTGTTGTGACAGGACAAGGGGAAGCGGTTTCCAACTGAAAGAAGGGGATTTAGATGGGATACAAGGAAAAAGTTTGCCCAGAGAGGTGGTGGGTGCCCCATCCCTGCAGGCACCCACAGTCAGGTGGATGGGGCTCTGAGCACCGGATCGAGCTGTGGGTGCTCCCATTCATTGCAAGGAGTGAGACCAGTTGGCCTCCAAGGGTCCCTCCCAACCCAAAGCACTCTATGACACGATTCTATGAAAACCATCTGGGACATTTCATGTTATTTTAGTCATGGAGGTCATAGAGGTCCTCCTCTAGGAAAAATAACTGATGCATAAAGCATCCACAGTAGATCAATTATACTAAATGAATGCGTGTTAGAAGAAACCTGCAGGTACATTTAGGAAAACATCCAGGCTACAAAGTTCCTCATGTGCCCAGCGAAGGCAGCGAGGGCTGTGCGGTATAAATATAAAGTCATAGCAGAAGGAAATTCAAACAAAACCAAACAAAAGCAAGTTGAACGTTCTGGAACTTCCAAGAAAAACCAAAGCCTCAGCCTGAGAGCGGCACGCGGTGCCCTGAGCACTGAGGGCTGTGCAAGATTTAATTGCAGAGTGAGCGACGAGGCAGAGCCCATCCCAGCAAGGGGAGAGGATGGAGTTAGCTGCTTTTTTTTTTCTTAGAACATCAATTTCATTTTGCTATCTCACATGGGATACGGTTTCTTATATAAATATACGTAGCACGATGCTCTGCGTTTTCCGTTTTATTTTATTTTATTTTTGCCTTCAAAAATATTGGGAAGTGTTTTTAGCGACTGTGGGAGTGATTAAGATGTGTGTGTGTTCAAAAGGAGCCTGTGTGTGAGTGCTATGGGGAGCCTGGAGCTGCTGCTCTGGGGCACTCGTTGCTCTGCTGTTGCTCTTCTCGCTGTTTTCTGTACCACCATTATTGGGGTTTTTTTGCATTGCCAAAGTGGATCCCATTTTATTCTTCACACAGTAATCCCAAAGGGCTCTTCCAATTGCTAGAAGTTGACCACCAGTTGATTCCCATAGAATCCCCTATCCACGTAACCATCACTGCTGATGACATTCTCCACTCCTGAGTTATACCCTTGGAGTGAAAACAGATGCAATCCCTGAGCAACTGAACCAAACCTCCTTTACTACCACTCAACCAGGAACCATCTATGGACAGTGCTCGGAAATCTGTGGGGCTAACCACAGCTAAACACCTATCTCAGTAGAATCCACCCCTCTCGAACACTTTGAAGCCTGATCCTCATTGCTACCATCCTAACCATAAAGAAGCTATGAATACATCTCTAACCTTTCAAGCTAGAGGAAGAGCAATACCCCCCTCCTTAATGATATGTCACAGTTAAACCCAAATCCACGATTCACTATCATATCCTCACCTGATTCACCTTCTCACTACTTATCCAACCAAAACATTCACCTCCACAAACCCCCCACCAAATAAAACTACCCCAGCAAAACCCACCCCTTGGGCCTGACCATGAACCTAAGCTCCTTCGACCAATTTTCAAGCCCTTACCTTCTAGGAATGCCACTAATCCTCATATGATACCTGTTCCCAGCCCTCCTATTCCTACCACCTTGTGACCGATGAATCAACGATAGCCTCTCAACCCTACAGTCATCATTCACCCACCTCATTACAAAACAACTCATACCTCCCCTCAACAAAACCGGCCATAAAAGAGCACTAATCTTAACTTCACTTGTACTCCTACCCCTCTCAATCAACCTCCTTAGCCTCTTCCCTCACACCTTCACCCCAGCTGTCAATAAACACGGTCCTAGCCCTCCCACTATGACTTGCCACCCTACTAACAGGCTTATGTAACCAACTCTCAGCCTCCCTTGGCCACCCAGCCCCCGAAGGAACCCCCACACCACCAATCCCAGCATTTACCACAATCAAAACGACCAGCCTACACATCCCCCAATAGCCCTAGATGTACAGCGATCCTCACAGCTGGTCACCTACTTATCCAACTCATCTCCACAGCTACAGCCATCCTATTACCAATAATTCCCTCCATCTCCATCCTAACAGCACTCATCCTCTTCTTACTAAACACCCTAGAAGTAGCAGCAGCAAAACAAGTTTAAATCATTTCCCAGGAAGATGGAAAAGTTTGTTCCATAAAAATACCCACCTAGTGGGAGGCCTGAAGCTGTATATAAGTTCTTAAAAAGAGAAGGGCAAACATATGTTCCTTTCTAACTCATCCCATAGCACGCAGAAGATGCAAAGTGAATCATTACATAATTTTAAATGCACAAACTTCCAGTTCAGGGTGTTTCTTTGTGCCTGGGACAGGTTACCCAGAGAGGCTGCATCCATGGAGAAATTAGCACATACCTAAAGGATACAGAAGTGAAGAATAGGGCAGATGTATTACAATCTTGGGGCAATTTTTACCCTTTTTAAGGAAAAGGAGCTGGGCTATTGGCAAGTGGAACCAGAAAACCCAACATGGGGTTGGTTGGTTGACCAAAGCTCGGAGCCCTACGTGCTCCTGGTGCTCTGTATCCTAAATGACAATATCTGGCAAGAAAAGAAACCAACACACAACACATTTTCTACCTTTGATTCTCGGTTAAAGCGGACTGAGAAAATCCCTTTATAATTGGTTAATAGTTCACGGGGCTAAAATTGTTGTTGTAGCACAATCTGTGGGAACAACACAGGAGAAACATTTCCTGCAGAAGGAATGCTGAAGTTTAATTACCGCACATGGCATGAGAGAGGATTTCAATGTTTCAGGCCCCGTGCTCAGGCAGTTACTAGGGAGCCGGCTCGTGCAGGAATACCTCTGCCATCCCCTAATCTCTGCTGTGCCCGAGAACGGTGGAGGGGCCCCATTCTCAGGGTGGGAGGAAGGAATGCTGCACATTTTGCTTCCCCAGCCCTTCTCGTTGGCGTTGCTACGCCGGGTGCTTTAATTAATAACTGTCGACATCTTGTCATTTATCATCACCGAAACAGGAGGTGGGGACCTGCCATATGCATGCTGAACAAATAAATTAAAGTTTTCTCCAGCAGCCCCATGGCTCTGCTGCTGTCAGTCACCAGCAGGGTCCTTCCTGCAGCCCCCATAGCATCTCGCTCTCAGCACAGTGTGAAACAAACTGATGGGAATAAGGAAATGTTTTATGATAAGGGTGGTGAGGTGCTGGCGCAGGTTGACCAGAGAGGTGGTGGGTGTTCTGCCCATTGAGACACCCGAGGTCAGGCTGATGGGGCTATGAGCACCTCACTGAGATGTGGGTGTCTCAACTCCAACCCTACTCAAACCGTTCTATGAAACCCATGTCTTGAAGGGAGCTCAGGGATGGAGCTCATGATGAGCAATTCTCTATTAGATTGAGATGAACAGCAGGGAAGAAGGTTTTGGGAACAGAGATGTGCACAGAGGTGGGTTCTTGAGAAAGTGGGGAATCACAAAATCATTTGAATCGTAGAATATCCCAAGTTGGAAGAGACCGTAAGGGTCATGGAGTCCAACCCTTGACTCCAAACAACACCACACAAAACAGGGACGCCCTGATCCGGTGCTCAGAACGCCAACAGCCCAACCTTGGGTGTCTCCAGGGATGGAGCACCCACCATACGATCCAAGTCAAAATCCTGCAGCAGGGCTCATGAGTTCCCTGTACCAAAACCATCAAAGGGACCAAAAGGGACGGGGACCAGAGAGACCCAAGAGGAGGAGCACTCCACATGTCACCCAAAGCAGAAGGCCATGCTGGAGCCCGGGGGTCTCGTGGCTGAACCAGGAGAGCATTTTAACCATACAGCCCTGCTGGCCGCAGTTAATTGCCCTGTTTGGCTGGAGCCAGGCTGAAATAGCACCAGGAAATGAGCTCATGATGCACGGAGCCTCGTCTGCAGGTGATAAGTAAGGGCCCAACAAATTAATCTCATCAACTGCATTCATCTTCGGATGCTGCTGTGTGCCAGGCCACAATGTGTGGGCTGAGGGCTATTTTTTTCACGTCTCTGCCTTAAACGGGTGGTTTGAATGACCATGATCCAACCGTGCTATTCTGTGCTGTCTGCGTCCTCAGCTCTTCTTGCAGAAATGGGCAGAAGCTCTGGGCTGCATCTCACAGCCAGGAGACAAATTACGGTGCTGACAGCTTGCTGTTGTCAGTGTGCTTTGGATTACACACTCTGTAAATCTAATGAAGTGAATTTATTGGTTTCCTTCATCTTTTCCTCCTTAATGCCAAGCATCTTTATTAATAATTGTAATTTAATCGCTGACGATGCCATTCAGAATGCACTACACTCTTTGAATGCATTCCTCACCATATGATTAAGCTCTTGCATGATCAGAAGTCGCATCTATGTGGAAAGAAGTGTTGCCTTAGGTTCAGGAATGGGATTTAAGAGTTGGTATGCTATTACAAAAAGAAACCAGCACCCATAAAAAGCACATTAATTCAGAAACACAACCCCCATTTTAAAGAAGAGCTTTATTTTTCTTCCCTCCCTAAGTATGCACCCAAATAGTCAGTGCATTTTGCTATTATATGCATGCTTAGCAGCAGAAAGAACCAACCCTTGCAGCCCTCTCCCTTCCTCACGCAGCCCTGCTGCCGTGCACTCTGCTGCACTCCCTCTTTCTGCTGTTCATTTTGCACTTAGCAAAGAGAAGGTTTTCATTTCACCAAACCTGCTATTTGTTCTCCAACCGATCATTTGAGGAGCACAAAGTCTGTGCACTGAGTCTAAAGATAAGTTTATGGGTATGTGCCCAACACGTGACCAGATCACAGCGCAGTGAGAAACAACCATTGCACTGCAATATTGGAGAGCTTACTGATGAATCGCTAATCCTTGGCAAGTGATTAAAAAAAGCTTCATAGCTAACGAAGAATACCTGTAGCATCGCTTGTTTCGCCACTTTGGTTTTCCTTGTGCTGCAAACAGCAGAGAGCAATTCATTGCACAGCCATGTGTGCCCAAAGGATGCACCAAACAGCTGCTCCCAGTGCTCATGCAGTGTCCAAATTCCCTTGTGCTCAAGCACAGAGCCTATGCCAGCACAATGGGAAACGTGGAGGTGATGGCAGAGCTGCTGCAGCCACAACACAGCTCTGCAGTACAGCATTCAACGCAAGCTCAAACAGAGGTAATTGCATATAGGCACACTGAGAGCAAAGGGGAGAGCAGAGCTCAGAAGCCGCTCAGTTCATTAGCAGGCACACGATGTTTTCAAACAGGCTGCAACTACAGCAGCTGGAATTCACTGTCAGGATGACACGTTTGGGTTTAATTCTATGGGAGGTGAACACTCAGGGGGATGAATCCATTCTCTGCCTCATTCCTTCTGCTGGACCCACACCCTCAGTGCTGCCTGGAGGTGCTCACAGCTCCCTTGGATGACAAGTGGCCAATTTGGCTCCTGCAAGAATTCCTGCCTTCAAACCCTAATTATCGCGCTGGCGCGGCGGAGCGGTTTCCTCCTTGTTTGTATTTACTCACAAAGCCCCTCCTGCACGGGATGCTGTGATAAATATAATTCCACTCGTGGCTAATTTGGTGTTTTTGGGGGGAGAGGGGAGAAGGGAGGGTAATTTCATGGTAAACCATAATTACCAGTACAACGAGTCCCTTAATTACCAATCCAATCTGAGGGGGTTGCTGAGGCTCGAATCAGCCTAATTTGAATACCGCTTGTTCGTAATAAATAAATAGTAATTGCTCGCTGGATCTAGCCTACATTGTTTTAAAATGGAAAACCATTGTGAAGTGGGAAAATGTATGGCTGTCTGTGTTTAGTTTTACCCACTTCCTAATCCCGTTATGCCGACAGCCCAGCACCGAGCTGAGCTGAGCTGCCATCCACGTCCTGCATGGCTGCTGCTGCTCCTGGGGGCAGAGAGCTGGGCAGGATGGGGCACTCATGGGGAGCACACCCCCCTTCTTTCACTCTAGAAACTGCAATAGTTGGCATTGGGAATATTAGGCTCTAACACCCCTATATATCCCTTTCATGTTCTAATGCCCCTACATATCTCTACAATGCTCTAAGGCCACTAAATATCCCTATCATGCTCTAACACCCCTGTATATATCCCTATTATGCTCTAACACCCCTATATATCCCTATCATGCTCTAACACCCCTATATATATCCCTATCATGCTCTAACACCCCTATATGTATCCCTATTATGCTCTAACACCCCTATATATATCCCTATCATGCTCTAACACCCCTATATATATCCCTATTATGCTCTAACACCCCTATACACCCCTATCATGCTCTAACACCCCTATATATATCCCTATTATGCTCTAACACCCCTATATATATCCCTATCATGCTCTAACACTCCTAGAAATGCACTCTGGCTTCTAACCCACACCTGTGCTTGGCTGACCTGAGAGTTGCTTTATATTTTCAGTTCCCTACAAACACACAGGCAACGTGGAAATCAGTGCAAACACCATTTTATGGCAGCAGCTCGAAGTCCTATAGCTCCTTCCAGTGAGTGAGAACAATGCTGACTGCAAGAATAAGTGTGAAGAGACAAAACCTGCTCCCCAAATCCCATCCAGTCAGTCAGTCCTTATAGAGTCTGGAATCTTAATGCATTAACATATTTTTTCCTTCCAACAAAAGTGATTCTGCTGACTTCTAAGCATCCCAAATGTATGATAGGAGCAGGAAATCCCAGTGTCGGGGCACGCAGCCCTGCTGGGAGCAGTGCACACCCATAGTGCAGCTTGCACACTTTGCAGTGCATGGGTTGGTAGCTCCAATGAGCCCTATTTTTAGATTTATTCTTTTTTTTTTTAGATAAGCTGTTCTCAGAGTTTCTGAGCAAATTCCTCCTCGTTGCAAGAGGGCTCGGTGCCCTGGGAACCCAGCAAGGGGCATGCAGAGGAGCTGCTCGTGCTCTTTCTTACCGAGCTAAAAATCCCTCCTTCTATCAATCAAACCCTCCATGAGACTCGCAGCCTCCTCACCTTCAGACATTATCCTGCTGCCACTGTCATGGCAACCACAGAGGCTGCTCCAGCAGAGAAATCTGCATGGGACTTTTAGGGGAGATTAGGGAAGAGCTCAGGGATGGTACAAAGCTGCACTAAGACTCAGTCCCCATCATCCATCCCAAGTGCTGCCCATGAGCCTCCAACCACTGCTGCTGGTGGTCCCTGCCATCATTCAGAGCATCCTCCATGACATCCATGCCCTGCACCACGTCCCTCCCCGTGCAGGTCCAGAACCACGTGGGGGATGAGGAGCCACGGCCCTGGGAAGCTCACACACATCACAGACTGTTCAGCCAAAGCTCTGCTTCAGCCTGGCTTTTACCAAACGCTTTCTGATAGTTAAGGTGCTGATGGCTGGGCTTTGATTCATTGGTCCCCAGTTTGTTTGCCCGTCTCTTGTGAAGCTCCTAAGAATCAAAGATGGCCTTAACCCATAGAAAATGGGTGGGGAGTTCCATGAGACAAACGTCTTCAGGGGAAGAGAGAAATCCCACTTTGAGCACTACAGATACCAGCACCCGAACTGCCTTCATTTTCCATCCAGCGTTATTACTTCTGTCCTTGAGCCCAACAACAACTGGAGAGCAACTCATTAAGCAGCTCAGTTCCCTATAGGAAAAGCTTGTTGCATCCTCTGCAATGTATTGAGCATATTTTCTTGTTCTTTGATTACAGAAGTCAATTGCAAGAGGAGGACAGAATCCATAATGTCTTATCATTTGCAATAGAGCTGATCAAAGTTTCCAGAAACCTTTATAATCCCAATGGAGAGATACCTACTAGCAGGTCCCCTATATGAGAATTCTGTCCAAGCTGTCCCATAGCATCACATCCTACACACTTGGGCTCCTGTTGCCATCACATCTCCATTTCCCTCACCTCATAATTCCCAAGGACGGGATTTGGGGGGCAGCTTTCCTCCTTCAGCCGCTCACTCTTGCAGTCGCTTCCCACTAAAAAAAAACCTAAGGCAAACCCTGGGATCATCTGACAATTATTTGTTTCATACGGGGAAGTGAAAAGAACAGGATGTCGTGCTGAAGAAAATGTGCAAATCGATCCTTTTTTTCCTGCATTAACCATAAGTGTTACATCCTGAATTACCGTGGTGCCGCGCTGTCTTCGAGCAATGAACCACAGCAGCGACCGTCGCGGTCACCTTCTAGCAAAGGATTTTTGTTCCTCAGATATTTTTTTTCCCACAATAGCAACAGCCCAATGACAAGAAGGAAAATAGCTCCTTCCCTCGGTCCCAGACAGCAATCTGGCAAACACAGTTATAATTTGCTGCAGGGGCCTGAAGCGTCAACGCTATAAACGTAAAATAAAAACAAAGGAAGCTGCAGCCATGGGGAGAAGGATGGAGCTGGGGAGGGCACAGCTTGAATCCAGCAGGTCCGGACTCATGGCCACACAGGACATGGAGCTCAAAGAGCCCTCGTTTTCCTGTTGGGAAAACAGGCCGTGCCATTTCTCTTTGGAGAAGGCCAGAAGGGTGGTCCTGCCTCAAGCCACGACTTCCCACTCCCTCCTCATTGACCTGAAATGGTTGGCTTTACTCACTGAGCAAACTGGGGGGGTCATGAGCTGCTCCTCACGCTCAGGGCTGTGCTTTGCAGAATAACAGAATTGCAGGGGTTGATGGGACCTCAAGAGATCATTGAGCCCACTCCCTTTGCTAAGCAGGGACCCCACAACAGGCTGCACAGGTGGGCATCCAGATGGCTCTTGAATATCTCCATAGAAGGAGACTCCACCACCCCCCTGGGCAATCTGTTCCAGTGCTCTGTCATCCTTACTGAAATGAAGTTCTGTATGTTAGTAAGGAACTTCCTACGTACAAGTTTTAGGCCAATGCCCCTTCATATCATAGAATGGCCTGGGTTGAAAAGGACCACAATGATCATCTGATTACAACCCCCTGCTATGTGCAGGGTCGCCAACCAACAGACCAAGCTGCCCAGAGCCACATCCAGCCTGGCCTTGAATGCCTACAGGGATGGGGCATCCACAGCCTCCTTGGGCAACCTGTTCCAGTGCGTCACCACCCTCTGGGTGTCACCACCCCTTGTCTTATCCCTGTGCACCACCGAGAAGAGCGAGAAAGAAGCAAGCATTTCTTTCTTGCACGGCATTCCTCATCCCTTCCCTTCACCCATTCCACCCCCAGGGCTGTGCTGTGGGCGCTGGGGGACCCCTGGCAGTGCTCCCACCTTCACCATGAGCAGAGATTTGTCACATTGCAGACCCAAAGGGAACGCAGCTCCTTGCCCAAGCATGAGTAACATCGTGCTGCGTGCTGGGCGGGGGGTGAAACCAAGGGAGGGGGACGCAGCATGTGATGCAAAGCTCAGCTGCAGCCCCACCGTTGCAAATGAGGGGCACCGAAGCGGACCCGCAGGCGGACACCTCCACCTCGTGGTGGGAAATCGAAGCATCTTGGAATAAAAAGAGAGAAGCACGCCGGAATGCTCTTTACGCCGCCTTAAATTGGCCTTCATAAATGATTCTCCAAAGCAAACGGTGCTCGTCGTGAAAGATTAACCTCATCAATGTACACCAGTGCATCGTATGGCATAAAGATGCCACACTGACACCCCCTCCACGTGCAGAGATCTGAATGCTGCACAGCACCAATTGCTTTCTGATGTTGGCTTTAAAGCATTCTCCTGTTTGACCATTGAACGTATTTAACACTGAAGTGTTAATAAGCTAAGCATAACCTATAGAGCCCCATTAAACGCAGTTTTGGAAGGCACATGGGTTTCTTGTAGCTGTGTTGCAGACAGCTCACAGCATCCTAGAATTAACTCAAGCCTGTGCATCAGCACCACGAGTAGCATGGCTATCATTTTAATTGGACAATTATACACACATATATATTTATTTAAGAGCCTTTAGAGCAAAGGATGGTTTGTATCTCCTCTTCTTCCAAACCTCCATTGAAAGAAAGCGTTCTGTGCTGACTGCTGTTTGTTTGCATCACTTCTGCCCATGGCCCAATGGGAAGGAGCTGGGAGGCTCTGCAGAGCGGAGGGGAATACATCCAAACTGCTTTCATTCATTCTGGAGCTCTGGGATCCAATTCCTTCAGCCCGGAACTCAGTCCTGCAGGGAAGGCGCTGCCCCACAGGCAGGTGTTGCCTGCTGTCATTGCAGACATTGACTTCCATGATTGCATCTTTATTTAGCCCCAGTTTTCAGACTTCCAGGTGATTTCTCCCTCAGTCTGCAGGAAGCTATAAATCACTCCTTTATGTGTTAATAAAGAAAAGAGAACCCTAAAAAAGCCAATTGCCGTTTGACATTATACCTTACTATTACTAACTTCTTTCAACTGCAATAAAGCATCCGTCTGCTTTTTAATTTACAGGCAATTAAGAGGTCACCTTTTAAACATTTCTTCTCATTTTCTGTTAAACCAGCTCCATAATTAAAAGGGAAAAGAAGAATAAAGACACTTTGTGGCATGGAGTTGACTGAAGGGATTCACCCATCACCTTCCAGAAGCCACTGGGTGATGGACTCCATTGGCCTGCCTGTATTGCCCCCAGTGTTCCAGGTGTGGATCCCACACAGCCAGATGCACAGATTCATTTCTTTTTGTTCTTACTGGAAACGTGACATGGAAATCCTCACGGCGTTACTGGAGCTTTTCACCCATATTTTGCAGTTGGGAAATCAGAAGGCAGATTTTCAACCCAACCCAATTGTTTTCTTGGATCTTTCAGATTCTCCCAATGTCCCAAAGATTTGAAAAGCCATTGACACACAGAGAAGTGATTTTCGGAGCATCTCAGTGCGCTCAGCATGGCAGACACCAGCAGTAACAGTGCTGGGGTGAAGCAGATTTAGGCCACGCAGGGCCGTACCGATCCCTTTTTGTTCCATTTGCTATTTTTCATGGGAATAAAATATGAACATATTTGCAATATTAATTAAAAAATTAGCAGGCTGAGGGTTTCATAGCAGCCACTTATTAGTCATATTTGATTCTGTAGTAAAAAGCCTCCTGCTTTGCTTTGTGTGGTCTTGGCTTTGCACGCAAAAGGAGCTCTTCCCCCAGCCATACCCAGACCGATTCCACACCCCACGCATCAACACTTCTATTTCCACGTTTTCAGCCTCTGTCCCTTCCCAACACCTTTCCCTCACCTCACTACAGGAGGAGGAGGACCCCACAACACCTTATTTCTGTCCCATACTTCGCGACCACAACGACCGAACCCATCGCATTGCATTGACGCACGCAGCCAGCGGAGGGAGGTGCAGCGCCGCCAGCGATTAATTACGGAGGGAAGAGAGCATCAATTAGCACCGCAGCTTGCCTCCCCTCCGCCCCAAGGTGTAAAACCCCAAAGGCAGCGGCTGCCATGTGCAAAGGCTGAGCTTTAATTGCTGTGCGGGATCCCCTAGGAACCCTTTCACACAGAACTTTGTTGCTCTCTTCCAATCTACGATCCCCTCTCTGTGACAATGTACCCCCCTCTTACCTTCCCCCCCTTTTTAATTGTCTCATTTCAATGCCATTCAACACAGGGATGACTTTTGGTTCTTCCAGCAATCTTTGCCATACTTACCCATTTCGCTGCACTTTGTGCACATGGTTCTATAGAGTGGAATCACAGAGCAGAGCAGCAAAGGCACCCACAAGGAAAGCAGCGCCCAACTGCAGCACTGAGGAAAGAAATTAAAAAGCTCATCAGTTTGCAAACAACCCTCTGATATGGATTTACTGTTTGGATCTCCAGAAACAGGATTCTTCCTATGCATGGAATGCTGTTTGGATCTCCAGACTGAAAATGCTGCATTCAGTCCCACCTCAACACACATGAACTGGAGAAGAAGGGTAGATTTGTTGACCCGTGACCCCCCCAAAAATGGCTCCAAAAGGTTCAGCATTGTGCTCCTATTGGCTCCTTGGGGATGCCATGGTTCCTGTTTCGTTAGCGTGGTCTGATGCAAACAGCAGATGAGCTTTGTGATCTGCCAAAAGCTGAGCTAATTTTTGTGTTTTTCAGAGAAAAAGAAAGAAATTCGGCTGTCAAAATCTTTAACTCTTCCTTTGCTGACCCGAAACATTGTTTGTGATTTCATAGAAAGCTTCTGGTGCCTTGGATGCCATTCAGGACTGTTGGCTCTTCTTGAAACAGCCACATGGTGGAAGGACGAGGCTCTTTGGTGAAAAGAAAAGGTGATTTATTCAAGTTCTTTTGGCAAATGGCCTTAAGAATTAAATGCTGGAGCTGAGATTTTGCTCGGTTTTATGGCTCTTCAGGGAAAGGAGATCCTTCATCTCTTCATAGGGTATCAAATCGAGAAGAATAATAAAAATGGAAGGGGAAGGGGAAGGGGAAGGGGAAGGGGAAAAGAAAAGAAAAGAAAAGAAAAGAAAAGAAAAGAAAA
>JACDJE010000381.1:336279-356620 GCA_016647715.1 Pavo muticus
ACCTTTTTTTGGGGGAAAAAAAAAGAAAAAAATACAGACATTGTTTCTTTAAAAGTCTCCATCTGCAAATCCCATTAGATGTGCATATAAGGTTTCGGATGATTAATAGGTGCTGCTTTGCTTTGGTTGGAGGGAGCGGGTGTGTGTACGTTAACCCCTCCCTCCCCTCTCTCACATTTCACTTCACGAAGTTGTCACTCTCTCCCCAACACAGTATTTAAAAAGTGTTTCCCTCATGTCCAGCACTTCACAAGGACTCCAGCGTCGGCCTTGGGACCCCGTTCGGGGCGATCTCCTCCTCCATCCATTTGGGACAATGAAGACCTCAAGAAGAGTTCCCCAACTAACAACCCTCCAACCGCACAAACCCCCCAGCCCAAGTGTCGCTTAGGGAGGAAATCTGGGCTGTCAAATTTGGAAACATTTCCCCTCAACTCCTCTCCTACTTGAGGAACCCGAGTGACGAACGCGGGACGAGGATGGACCCCGCCAGCGGCAGCTGCATGCGCAGCCCCCAACCCCCAGCCCCACTCTGGGGGAGCCTGCGGGGTGCCGACGTCCCCACAGCCCCAGGGTTGGGTCACTGCCCCCCGGCCCCTTTCTCCTTCCACCCCAAGGCGGATTTTGCTGCTTATTCTGAGTTCTCAGCCTCCTGCTTGCTGAGCGCTGCCCACTGCGTCCCACCCGAGGAGCAGCCCCCAGCGTTCCGTCCCCACCCTGAGTGGCAGCAAGCAACAGCAGAGGCCCGGAGACTGCTGAGCCCAGGGCTGGCGTTGGCCTCTGGGGACACAGAGAGCCCCAACCTCGTGAGCACAGCAGTGGCTGGAAGTGAAGATTACGAGGTGCCGGTAAACAGCGCGATGGAGACGGAAAGAAAGGCATCCAAAAGGAAAAAGGAGCACTCAGGTAGGTGGCGTGGAAGAGGGGGTGTTGGGTGGGATGGGGCGAGCACCTCTAGGAGTAGGAGTAAAGCTGATGGAGAAAATATTTTGTAATTCTTGTCTAGGGAAAACTATACGATATCTCAATGGAAATGAAGTTGCCTGTCCCTTGATGACCTTTGGCATTCGGGTTTTGCTCCTTATTAGCTGAGCCCGTCCCTTTAGGCAGCAGCACAGTGCCAACTCAGTGCCATGCTGTGCTCAGAGCCCTAGGATGGCAGTTCCGCCCCACCGCCCTGCTGCTGTCCAAGGGTGACAGAGTGGGGATCAAAGGGCTAAGATCCCATCAGCTGCCCGTGCTAACTGGGAATTCCACTCTGAGGCTTTGAACTGCCCACCAGTACAATGCCCAGCAACGTGGAAAGCAATCACAGTTTCCATTGTGCCATCCTTGCCAACAAAACACCTTCTTCCTGCAGTACCGCATTCAAGGATTTCAGACATGAGACATCTGCTTTGTTACTATTTCAATTCTCCTTCACAGATATGTGAAATATGCATAACGTTGCTTTCTCCTAAGGAAGCTGTTAAGATTCAGATGCTTACATGCATATATTTGCTACAGTATTCATTTGCAAACCGCAGAGTGTTGAGAAGCAGGGGGTATTTTCCAGCATCCCCATTTTACGGTTTGAGAGCCAAGACATGGAAACATTTCTCAGACATAGAAAAGATCAAAATGCTCTTAAATCCTTAAAACTTTCTTTAAAGCGTCGATAGATTCAGAGCAGCTACAGAATGGCTTCGCTGGGAGGTAGCAATGGGGGAATCTGCAGTAAGACCTCACGTGTGAGCACACACGTCCCCTTCTCTTCCTCTACCAGCGTTCAGAATTTAGATGCCATTTGCAGCCCTGGTGTCCCAAGCACAGCAGCGACCTGGAGATGTCAGCTGGCTTTGGGGGAGCTTTCACAGCTGCCCATGTGCCTGCCACAAGCCACAGCCATCAGCATTCACCCCTCTATTCAATACTGTACAACTTAGCAAACCATTTATAGAAACTCCATTGTAATTACAGCATTAAAGAGGCTGGAAGGTGTTGTAATGACTTTGGGTTTAATACATCTTTCATTTACGACCAAGTAAAGACCTAGCAACACCACTCAAGCAGTAAGGAAACCCCAAGCCCTAACCCTAAACCAAATTAGCCTTTAAAACCATAGGATAAGCACTGAAAGTTTTGGGATGACCCCTGGGTGGAGGTTGAGTCTAAAGAAACGCCTCCCTCTGATTTTACATTGAATGTTGGTGGGAATGGCCAACTGCAGACAGGCAGTTTGGATACCCCAACTTCATCCATGCATGTAGCTGAGGAATAAGGCATGAGCTGAAGGATAAGACAGCAAGAAATAGGCATTACTGTAGTTATATATAGTAACATGATTCAGGCAACTTTGCTCAGTCATGACACTGGGTAAAGAGGGTGCTCCATGCTTGCAAGTCCCATTAACAGCCATGAAGACATAGAAAGCAGCACATAAGGGCAGGAAGCAACTGAAAACCTGAGCAAGAAAAGCATAGGGAAGTCCCTCAGCAATTGAAAGTGATCTGGGGGCAGAGCTCCATCTGTCACCACCCCGTGTGCTCCACCCCATGAGGTGCCCACTGAAGTTACGCCTGGTTATTACTTTATCATTGGCTGCCAAATGAATCAGCTCCCCATGAAGTCACTTCGCTTGGCCAACGTTCCCAAGAGCTTTCAGGATTTTACGTCCCGTGTGACAGCAAAATCCATCTTACTACTTGATTTGCAATAAATCTGCCCTCAAACTCTTTACCAGGGGGAGAAAGCAACGTTATGCAGATGCTTCAGATTTTTATTATGCCTTCTGCTGAGGGAAAAACTGCACTGACAGTGGTTTGCAGAACAACAAACACCAGGTGCCTCCACCAGGGCTGTGGATCACTGCAATGACCAAACATCCTGTGTTACCATCGGTGACCCCCATGCTTGAGCTTAAGCTGCTCTGAGGGACAGGAGCACCCCCTGCAATGCCCAAATCCTGCACCGTGTGGTCCTTGCACCTTCCCCAAGGCAATTTGCCAGCTAACCGTAAGCCTCTGTGCCACACATCCCCTTACAACACCAAGTGGGGCACTGCCTGCTCTGTTCCCAGAGGCTATTTCAGACGATTCACATTGTTTGGAGATGAAGACCAGTGACACCCTCAGTGCCATTTGCCCAACAGTTTCTGCTCAGCTTGGAAGCAGCTGAACGCCTGCAGGACTGCGTGCTGAGTCAGGGATTGCCACTTCCCCAGCATTGCTCTTTTTCCCATGCTCTCCCCCCTCCCAATGTACCCAGGCCAAATGCCAGCCTAGGGTGCTCACTCAGCAGCCTTCCCTTCCCCCTGCACCACGCACTCATAGTGCATCACACACCGTGCACACAGCAGAGAGCTCCCTTTGCCTTCAGTCTGCAGCCAAAATCGGGGGAGCAACAATGTGCATGCATGGAGTGAAAGGCACGGGGAAGGAAACTATCGAGGGTGCTGAGTGGATGCAGTGAGAGCTTCCTTCCTCCTGCTGCTCACTTCGGCCCTTGCTCCTGCAGTTCAAGTGATGCACCCCATGCCAACTTTACCCTTCAAAGCAAAGGCTGACAGAGCTGAGCTCAAGGGGACACAACAAGCTTTGACATCTCTGTAGGGCACACATTCACACAGGTCGATGTAACTGAAAATTGCACGCCTGCTTACCTCTTAGAAAGCCAACCCTCCAGCAGCAAGGCAGAAGGCAGCAGCAGGTCACGGAAGGAGAGGACGGCGTTCACCAAGGAGCAGCTGAGGGAGCTGGAGGCAGAATTTGCCCACCACAATTACCTGACAAGGCTCAGGAGATACGAGATCGCCGTGAACCTGGACCTCACTGAGAGACAGGTACTCCAACCCCATCCCCTGCTGCTTCTCCCTAACCCTGTAACACTCCAGGCTGTGCTTCTGCAATGGCACAGAGGTTTATTACTCTGCGGGACATGGGTTTGTGGGCATGGTAGTGTTGGGTTGATTGTTGGACTTGGTGACCTTAGTGGCCTTTTCCAACCTCATGATTCTATGATTTTAACACAAAACCTTCACGTTCTTTTAAAAGACATTTGTTAAAAATCTCTGTAAGCAGTTAATATCTAGAGTTCTGCTTCTCTAAACAAACAAAAGAAGCCATCTGGGGCACCTCCTGAGCTGTTGTTTGCCACCAGCCATTTGTACAAGGCTTACAGATGGAATCTGGATGCCACCAGACTCCAGTTACCGTGAGGTTATTGGAATGATATTTGATACATGTGCTGTTCCTGGGCCAGGCAGCATTGTGTGGTGATGAGGGAAGAGAAAAGTGAAGTTTTATGGGGGCAAAAATTTGTCCTCTCACTGTGACCTCATTCAGAGTTTCCTTATCAAAGCTCGGTGGGCAGGGTAAGAATTGCTCAATTAAGTGAAGCCAATTAAAAGCTCTGATGGATCGGACTGGATGGAGTGGTTGTCAGAAGGCATTTGGGTGCACTATGCCTGTTCGATTGCCATGTGTAGCTGATGAAGATGGATTCCAGGCAAAGCACTGTGCTACTCTTGCTGGTCTCAGAAACATCTGCCTGCAGCACCTTCATTGGATAGAGAGCATTTAAACCTGGGAGGTTCCTTCCAGCTTTTTTCTCTAGAATTCCACCAAATACGTCTATTGGCACACAGGCATCAGCCTGCTGGAGGCAATAACTCATTATGGCCTTTTCATCCTCCAGGTCAAAGTGTGGTTCCAGAACAGAAGGATGAAGTGGAAGCGCGTTAAGGGTGGGCAGCCGGTGTCCCCCCCTGAGCCCGATGCAGAGGATGCCGACTCCACCACATCCCCCAGCTCCGAGTAGTGCCATCAAGAGATGCTTGGAGAGGGTGTGACACTGCAGAAGGACACTGCAGCCCCATATGGTGGCCCTGTGGGGCACGGACTGAGAGGTGTGCAGTGCCGGAGCTGGCGGAGGAAAATGGAAAGCACAAAATAAGCCAAAGGAGAGCAGGACTTTGAGCTTTGTGTGAATGGAACTGTCTTACTGCCATAGGGCTACCTTCACAAAAAGGAGAAGAAAAAAAAGACAAAAACTACTGTATATGTAGCAGAAGTAATGCTGTTTAGGCTCAGAAAATATGAGTTATCAGTTAGAAAGGGACCAGAGGGTGATAACACAGCTCTGTTCACCTCCAGCCTTTCCCTGGTCACTTCTGCTCATCCTTCACTTGGACTTGGGCTTTGAGAATCACTGAGGTTGGAATAGACCTCTCAGATGCCCAAGTCCAACCCCAACACATCCCACCGTGCCCACTGACCGTGTCCCCAAGTGCCACATCCCCACATGGGGAGGAACACCTGCAGGGATGGGAACACCCCACCCCTGGGCAGCTGTGCCAATACCCAACCTCTCATCCTGAGAACAAATTTCTCCTCACGTCCACCCTCAAAGCAGCCCTTACCAAACAGCCCGTGCCTCATTTCTATCCTCCCATTCTGATTTCCTTCCATATGTGATCATCTCCACCTCTGAGAGTGTCCGACTGATCCCAGGACACTTTAAAGCCAATTTCAAAGCTTAAAGAGTGCATAAAAGCAGCTTTCTAGCATAGGATGACCACAGCACCCAGACCTGAGCACTCCTTCCCTTGCACACTGGTCCTCTTTCAACCCAAACCTGTAATATAGCTAATGATTACGTTTTAGGAAAGCCTAGTGTCTGTTCCCATATTTTCTGTCCTTTTGTTTAATGTATTCTAATGCAATTTTACCATAGTTTAAACAGAACTCTACACTGGCATGTCATAGATTGGCTATTAAACACAAGCTTCAGTATTCTCAGATACCTGAAAGGTAACCATTATTTGCAGCTATGGCACAGTTGGAACATCTTCGTTCCACCACACTGCAATGCATTCTTGTTGGGTTTTAACCTGGTCTGCAGATATGCTGGATGTAAAACTGCATCTCTGCATGATAAAACAAATTATCAAAGGGCTGAAGAAAGCTGTTTTAGTGGATAACTCCGGCACTACCCCAACACCTGATCCATTCTGTGGGCACACAGAGCTGGAATTGGGTTCCTCTTTTCCTTATGAGCTCTTAATCCAACCCCATGCAGCACCCAGTGGGGTCTGGAATTTTGTGAGCTGCTTCTTTGGGGATGAAGACTTTGGGGCTCTTGGTGACCAACAAACCAACAGCAGCTCCTGGTCCAGAAGGAGTCATTACTCAGTAATAATAAATACTCCCTTTCACAAAAGCTGCTAACAGAAGTGTATATCAACCTAATTCACACAGGAGTGACCCAGCGGGATCTCTCTGGGTCCTGACCCATAACTACAACCCAGATCTTGTGCTGTGTTGGGCAGCTCTCACCCCAAACCATCTGCTCATCTGCAACTCGGCTGCTTTGCAATGGGGCATCAAAGCCTCCGACCCCCAAATCCTTTCAGGTCGAAACAGTGTCAGACATCACAGTTCTCCCAAGGAGATGATGCAGTGCACCGTCCAACCAGATGTGTCAGGGAAGCTTTACAAGAGTCATTGGTGTTATTAAGTAGATTTGCAGCTAGCAGTAATTAGCAGTCAGCAGAGCCGATCCTGGCTGCGCCCAGCGATGAGATGACTGTGCTATCAAATGATGATCTCCATAGCAGCTTCGTGCTGGCCTCAGCTGGTAGCCCTCCAAGGGCTCTCAGGACTGAGCAATAAAGGTCATCTTTAAACACCCCAAATGCTTTGGCATTTGAGGCAGACAGAGTAAACCCTCGCACGTATCACCAGAGGCAGCAAAGCAGCAGCCAGGGACCGACAGCATTGGTTATTTTTGTTTTGGATTGAAAAAGAACAAACCACAAAAAACAGTTCTATTGGTCACTGATGGATTGAAACCGCTGCATTTTAAACAACACCCTCCAAGCACTGAGCACACCCACCCAAACAGCTCTCCAGCAGGCAGGACTCTAGGCAAGCTCCCATCCTTCCCACACATCCCGAAATCACTGCTGTGACCTGAGCTGCTGTCTGGGTGTTAGAACCCTGGTGGGGAAATTCCTCCTGGTTTATCACATACCTGCGACACCCTGCAGGGCATTGCAGCTAGATGTGAACTTGGTTGCATCCAATGAGCAGCCCGGCCTCGGTGGAAAGCTCGACAAAGTGAAATGCTCTTAGAGTGCAAACAGTGGCATCAGCCTTTGGAAATCAGCACAGTGCCTGGAGCAGCTCTCCCTGCCCCACACCTCCCACTGCTGCGAATCTGGCTGCCTGGAAGGAGCCCTCCTCTGTGGGATTACAAGCTGGTGAAAGGCTGGAGGAGCTCAGACTTGCTCACAACTGCACTTTTCACCGAGGCTGGTCATAAAAGTCGTCCAATAAAAACACGACACTTCCTTTTCCATAAGGTATTACTTAAGTGGAGATGGCTGTATTTCATCATGGAGGCAGCAAAGTGAAAAATTGAAAGCAACAGCTCCGTTTCCCTTCAAACGCTTTTTTAAGGCTATGACATATCCTTGCTAATGTTTTCTTAAACCACCTGCTTGGACTTTTCCCTGACAGCACAAAAGGCAAAAGATGTGGGGAGAAGAGCCGTGCAGCACAGCAGCAAAGGTGTTTGAATCGGCTGTTTGTAATGCAAAAGAGCTGTGATGTCTTCTCCAGCTCCTCCAAGGGGCTCATTGCAGGGGGTATGCATGACTTTAAGTATATAGATATATGGATGGGTAGTGGTAGAGCCGTGTGAGAGCATCGCCCTGCAGCTCACATAGTTGGCATCTCCTTCTTACCAATCACAACAGCAATTGTGTGGATTCTTTTAGAATTAGAAGCTCTCTCCTCCCACCCCTTGAGGCCAAGTCTTGAGCTAAGCTTCTCCCATCCATTTTATGTTTTTCACTTCTATTACCATTTAAATCCATTACTTCCTGGGTGTAGAGGAGTCACACCATGGCATTAACCTCTGCTGAGATGTTGCTGTGCTGTAGAAGCAACAATCTCCATCGATGTAATGTGAAAAACCTAGCTTACCATTTCTTTTTTCACTGGATACACCTTATCGTATGACCAGCAAAGCCTAATGTTTTGCTAAGGAGTGCAAAGGTTAACACACACCAGATGGCAGAGAACCACGTTTCTGGGGAGGCTGCAGAAACACTCAGCTGGAAACATCAGCATCAGGCCAGAGATCTGGGGCAGAAGCATCAGAGCTCTGAGCATTTAGCACAGAAATATCTGGTCTGAATGCAAGCCCTGGAAGCCCAACCACTTCTTATACATCTCTAGAGCTGCCCAGTCTCATGCAGCATGATATTTGCACGACATAGGGTTGTTAAGGTTGGAAAAGACCAATGAGATCATCAAGTCCAACCATCAACCAACTGCCACCCCCGTGCACGCTGAACCATGTCCCTGAGTGCCACTGAGCATTTGAATGCGTTGGGATGGCAACATCTAAAGCCCTCACTTAGGCTGTGGGCACCGTGTTGACCTTCATGGGGAGAGCAATGGAAACAAAGTGCTCACATTCAGCAGCAAAGTGTTTTTTGAGGAGAAAACCACCATTTATCAGCATGAAAGCAGAGGACTTTGGAGTGGCCAGAGCTCCATCCAACCCCCTTTGCCACACTGCTATTGGCACCCAAAGCACTCTGTCCCCTCTCCCCACTCCTGAGCTCCCAAGCAGCTTCCACCAGTCCTTCACATCACTGCCAGCCCCCAAGAAGCAACTCACTCCCTCCCACTTGGGGACACAGAGACTCCATGCTGACCCCAACCACACGTGGGATTCCCAGCATCTGTACAAGAGCGGGATTCTCCTCCAGCTCCCCCCATCAGAGATGATGAGGAGAGCCCTTAAACCCCACAGCGCAGCCCCTACGTGACTAAAAAACCAAAGCCTTCGTTTGCACTGCCTGGAAAACTCACAAATCATTTTAGTAATCACTTTATGGCCAGAGACAGTGAGTGGGTCACAATGTACATGAGCAAAGCTTCCAAATTCTGCGTCCGGCCCAATTCCCAATGCAGGGAGCCCAGCACACACAGTGGATCAGGGCAGCTTACAGAGCAGACACACCATTTTTTCTGTCGTTCTGCTTTCTTCCACTCCTCTAGCAGTGCTCCTATTGAGTTTCATCAGCCACTATCTTGTATTTTGGGTAATCCCCTTCCTCTTCTAGAAATACTATATGTCTGTGTTAGAGACTGGACCTGAGCGCTGGATCCATGCAGCACTTCTAAGCAGATAGACAGGAAATCCATTTTCTTTCAGTGATTACAGTCGAAGGGCTTCTGTCTGAGTGGAGCTGGCCTGGCATGGCTGTAAAACAACCCCAGCACCGGGCTATCACCTTTCAGCCCATATTTGTGAATTACGACGGGGCAGTTTCCATTGCAGCAGTGTTCGGGGCAGGTGTCTGCAGAGCCCTCCTTTCCCCATCCTTCCCCTGCACAATGCTGCTTTGTTTTAATTTCTGCACAAGGGAAGGGTGTTCATCCACCACCAGACTTCCACCCCGCTGCTCCCTCCCTCGAAACTGTAATTTTTATTATTATTATTATTATTATTGTTTTAATAACTTTTTACACAAGGGTCAGCAGCTGGTTGCCCGGAAGCCCCATTGGGAACAGATTGCAAAGAGATAATGGGAGTGAGTAACAGAGAGAGTGGTGACTTCATACATTGAGTCATGTTTCAATCTTTCCTTTTTAAAGAAAAAAAATAGAAGTTTTTCCAGCCTCCTTCTGTCACACTGCAGCTCTAGGTTTGGTGTAAGAAACAGAGAACACCTGAATTGGCACCGAGGCCGTCTGGCAGCTTTTAGGGTTTGATTCATTGGAAGACGCCAGTGCCCCACAGTTGTACTGCCACACACACAGCGTTTCCTCCTCGGGGCAGTTTGTCAGCAGCTGAGCATCAGCCCAGCAGTGCTATAAGAAGCTGAAGATGGAACAGACATCAGGAAAGGATCGTTTCCTCCTTTCAGCTCTCCAAGTTAGCATGGACTCTAAGACACAGGCCTGCGTTCATTTCAGTATTTACTGACACATTTGTGCATACCCTAAACTCTATCTTGCATCTTCTACCACAAAGAATGACACAAAGAATGACAAAACTTCTAAATTAGGCCTCTCATTTAATAGAGCCGACAAAACAGACCCGTTGCAAGCCCCTCCAACAGCCCTCCTTTAACTGGATTGAGTTATAGCAAAGCTATAAAGTTCTATAAAGTTTCACCTTAGGAAATATATTTTCAGAAGAGAATGAAAGAGCAAGATGAGAAATTATCTGTCTCGCAGGAAAACACTTTAAACACATTTCTCCCCCTGTTTATTTGCAGAAGAGAAGACAGACAACTGGGATATGTTTTACATTACACGACGTAAGGGGTTGAGGCATTCCTGTCTGCACTGAAGACTTGTTTATACTGTTGGGTTCCATTACGAATCTGTTTAATATCCTGTGAATGCTCAGAGTCCTTTGCACACTCCAGGCAGGAAGTCTTTAAGGCACACACACTGAGAAGACATTTCCAACCGTTCCAAGGCTAGACAAGGAAGCATGGAAAAAGTTATTCTGCTGCAAGGAGCAAAATCTTTCTGCTCTTGTGCTTCTGCAAGGTTTGTTGGGGAAAGCTTCCCAGTCCTAGTAGGGTGTTCATTATGTCAGAGATAGCCTTAATGGAGCAGAAAGTGTTCTGATGATATCCACTGTGTTTGGTGTCGTGGGTTTGGTGTCACCACGAGGCTTCAGCCGAGCTCCAGGTCGGTGTGAAGCACTGCAAGGCTCCAACTTAAATAGACAACCTCAAGAATAGAGCAAAGGCAGTTTGCCAAGTGCCCTCCTCCAGCCATGAACCATGCAATGCTGGAAGAGCACTGGGAATGGAACCAGGACTTCTGGTGCCCCAGCATGGTAGATCAGCAGCAGCATCCTTCTTAATGTGATGGCAATATAAGGAGCAACTCTGCTTGTGTTTGAGATCAGCCTAACCCACGGCATCTCAGTGCTGATGGTACACAACCATTCCTCTTTATTATTAGTTATTATTGTGATAGCTTCTCCATGGCACGAGTAATAAGCAGAGAGAGCAGCAGGGCAGAAAACTGAAGGTGAGGATGAAGCTGGAGGTATGGGGCAGGGATTGTATGGCTAAGCTCATCCTTTGGAGATCAGCATCTGGGCACTGAGGAAAACAGCCACAGCTCCTTCACTGCTTTTTACATGTCTGAAGAGTATAAGTCACCATTTGGAAAACACAGGGGTAATAATGTTGCATTTGGAATCTGTACACAGCTTCAAATGTGAAACTTGGCCGGAATTTTCACTTTCCTTGGGTTTTTTAGGGCTAGCTTGACTAGCATTATTTTTAGGAGAAAAATGACCTCTCTTATTACTGTCTTCTCTGCTGAAATTTCATTCTGTCTGTGCCAGAATCGAGATGAGGCGATGCCAAGAAATAGGATGAGCTCATCGCATTGAACAGCATGAGTTTTCACAGATAAAAACCGATGTTACACCGCCCAGAAGTAGACAGTGGTACACAACAGGGCTAAATGGCAGGTCATTCCCAATGGCAATTTAGAGCATCTCTTTTCCTCTTATCACACGGCCCTTTTAAGGAGAAGGCTTCTGAGGTTTCAAGGCAATTGCTCTTGCTGGTGGGCCATCAAGAAGGGATCCAATTGCCCTTCTGCAGGGATGGAATTTCCGACTGCTCACCATCACCGCACCATTACTGCTCTTTTATGACAATAATAAACAAGCAAGATAAACGGCATTGATAAAACAACACTGAAAACAGTGAGTTATAAGGAAGTTCTCTGGAATTTCTTGCTGCACCGTTGCTTGGGCATGTGCCACCGGATCACTCCATGCAAGGTGGGTCACCTGGCTGCCTCGGATTCTCATTCTATCTATTCCAAAATATAAATAAAACACGGAGAAATGCCTTTCATCCATCCTTATTAACAATATGTATATATATATTTAAACTCTGCTGCCAGTCAGCCCGTGGCTCTTCTTTAGGAAGCAATGGGAGGATATGGCCCGTTCCCTCTCCTCTGCTCTTCCTGCAGCACAATGGGATCAGGGTCCCCCATGACTTTCCCTGTGGTGTCGGCTGTGGTGTCTCACTGACACAATGACCTCATTTGTTATGACTACCAAGAGCTGAGAGCAACGAAACGCAGGGTCTGCAATTAATTGGGGTCAGGTGGAGATGATTTATGATCCGAGGAATGCGCTCACTCCTGACACTATCATACAAACAACAGTATCAACCCAGCCTCGGAATCAAATTCAAGTTGGGATTTCCAGAAAATGAGAAATAGCACAGAGAGACCTGAAAGAGGAGGCGGAATGGGGGCAGATGAGGCCAGGTCTGGGCTGCAGAGCCTTCACCTTCTCTTCCCAGACTGTCAATCAGCCCCCGGGTCCTGACTTATCACGATTCCGAGATGCTGCCAGCAATGGGTCCACGCCAGGAAAATTTCATCTGTCTGGAATCCGACAGGAAAAAAGAGGTTTGGAAGTTTCAGAGGAAGGTGGGATTTGGGCTGGTTGCAGTGCCTCTGTTTGCGCTCCCCAGCTGGCTCCCGTTAGCTGCAGGCTCCCAGAGCAGCCCTGTCAAATGTGTTTTCCATCACTCAGGAACCTTGAGCTTGATCCCAAGATTGCTGAGCAGTGCAGCCCTCTCTGTAGGATCCTGCAGTGGGTTCCCCGTGCTCCTGCTCCGCATCCTTAACCTACAGCCTTGTTTTCTCTGCGGGCTTGAGAAAAGGAGCACAGGAAAGCTGCTCTATTTTCAAACCCAAGGCACTAGGACTCCCTTCAGAGGCTAAACATGCATAATGAGATAATGAATTGATTCCACTTTATTCTGATTTCCTTTATATATATATGTAGCACTGGTGTTTCCCAGTTACACCTCTTCTCCATTTTTCCCTTCCTAACTCTGTGTCCCATTCTTCACTGCACACAGTGCAGCTATTTGAGCCCAATGCAACCACTGACAAACGCAGACTGAGGACCTCCAATACCAAGAGGTGTCTCAACCAGCTTGGAAAGCCCAGCTGGGAGCTGGAGCCCCACAGCCATCCCTACAAGCACCTCATCTCAGCAAACGCATCACGTTGCCATCAGAGCAGCTACAGATGGCAGTGATTTGACGTCCTGTGTGCAGGACTGCCAGCTACGTGCACCCATTGTGCACTCTGTGCAGGTCTGGCAATCTGCACTCTATTGAGCAAGAAACCATTGGGAGCCAATCTGCTGGAGAGGAAGCAGTCGTCTCCTGATAGCGCGCTGCTCTGAGGCCGAAGCACCATACACACCCTGAAGGTTTGGTTTTGTTCCCTTTTCATTGCTTTGCCCTCATTCTTCTTTAGTTAATCTCCCTTTTTTTTTGTCGCTGGCATTCAGATGAAACAACACATGGGCAGTAAAAGCACTAAGATTGAGACCAAACTTCCCTTCTGCTCCTTCCAGAACACACATCTCATTCCTTTTGGCTGAGAGGTGTCACACAGACAGCCTTGTATTAATCTGGGGCTGCAGTGCTCTGTTAGGAAGAACCTAAAACCTTGTGGGATATGGAGCTGAGCACTGGTGTTCCTTTAACCACCAAATTAATGGGGATACAGAAGAGCATCTGTGCTTCTGATTGAACCCAATCGTCCTCAGATTTTGGCTAAGCACAGTGTATTAACCCTTTACCTGCCTCTGCCCTAATAGGGTCTTTTCTTACTGTCCCATAGGGTTATGAACCCAAAAAGTGCAGAACTTCTTAGGCAAAATAGATTATCACTTCAGATGGGTGCAAAATGCTGTGTAAGAGCAGAAAATCACTGTCAGAGTCTCCACTGAGGGAGATGCAGGGCGTGTTAGACCTTATCTAATTGCACTTGCTGAGAGAACAGAAGGGCATCCCATCCAGCCACCCCCCATCCCACACTCAGAGCACCCCAGCACAGGGAAGCTGGGAATGTCACTTGGTCCCTATAAACCTTCCTGACCCTCTCTCATCTGTGGGATCGTTACTGGTTGAAGAGTGTGGCAATAAATACATTTGGCAGCACTCTTGGCTACCTGTAGTTTAACTCCCAACCAAGCAGCCCACAATAACACGGGGTATTTATTCAGCTGTGCCTCTCCGTGGATCCTGGGGAGGAAAGAGATGTTCTGGTCCCATTAATCACTTCATTCTTTGCTGGAGTAAACAGGAGGAGCCACGGGGGGTTGTCTTTGTGCAGGGGGATCTGCAATGCATGGGGTTTGCTGGAAGGGGCACCTCCACAGAAGAGCACGAGGGTCCCTCTCTGGAATGAGGGGGAAATGAGTTGGGGTGATTCATGCCTTACTATCTTAGAGATGGGAAATGGAGCACAGAACAGGAACGAGCAGCAGCCCAAGCAGCGCCTTTCTGTCCCTCCCAACACAACATCAGGCCTGGTACACCACACACTGCACCCAGGGGGAAGGCTTGGAGATGTTTCTTAGCACAAAGGAAAAGGAAAGAGCACAGCTCAGCTCCCTCTGCTCCTCCCTGGGGGGCGAGGGCACACGTGGGCTGCTGGAGCTCCTGGGATCTGGGGGCTCATGCATGGATTTTGATTCCCTGCTCTTAAACTTACACCTTCATCTACAAGGCACAAAGGCTGACTCTGAGATGAGGACATCATGGACAGTTGGGTTTCACAGCCCACTCGTGCTTAAACACCACTTTTCAGACCATTAAAGGTGCTGTAAGGCAGGAGAGAGCCAGAACAGCTCTGAGTCCCAACTCTGCTGGGCTGAACATCTGAGATGTGCCCATGCTGGCACGCTCAAGGCTGGCTGCTCCATGAGAGGTGGGTGAGCTGACAGCATTTCTCAGGCACCACCAAACCCAGACTCATCTTAACAGGAATCCTCCCAAAGCCAAAAAGAGTTCTTCCCCCTCCCCTTCGTCTGAGCCTTCAGAAAGAATTAAACACCACTTACTGAATCAAAACAGCTTTGGAAAGGCGAATTTAAAACGGATTTCATATAAAGCACGTTGTATTTGTGTATATTTAGACTTGCAGTGCACCACATGCCAGTTTGGCTGGCAAAGCACGAGGCAGGTCCCATAGGGCTCCATTCAGAAAACATGGAGTGCTGTAAGGGGATGACTCACTTCTTCCCCTCACTGAGCACCAGAGTCTTGCTGGCAAGTAGGAAGCTTGGCCAAGCACCAGGACTAAACAGTTTATAAAGAAAACAAGGTAAAATCTGATAAAGTGGGAGCCTCTTTCAGAAAGTGGAGCTTTAATATCACTCTTACTGCAGGCAGACAGGAACCTCAGCTCCTGCAGCTCTACGACATCCCAGTGCCAATGAAGCTGCTTTAGAAAATGTTTTCTCACATTGTAACTGTCTGGATTTTCTTACTGCTTTTGAAAAGGTTTTTCACTGTTTCCTGGTGTTTAAAAGCCTTTATTTTTTGTTAAACCCAAACAGAAAGGAAGGAAAGTCAGAGGTACCAACTAAAGGGACAACAAAAGGGCTGTGTCTGGGGGGGTAGATTTGCTATAGCACTTCCAATAGGTTTTAAACTATGGAATGGAAGCAGGTCTGATACTTCTGCTTCCACCTGGATGTGCTGGCTTCCTTACTGCATATCATGTGCAAGAATCAGGTCTGAGAACTGATCACAATACAGCTCTGGACAAAGCATTTTCCCAGCTTACTTTGCATCACTGAATATCTCCTCATTTGTACATAGTAAATGGGGATGGCGGATGATCCAAACCTTTCTGCAAAGTACTTTGCAGGTTCATGGAGCCAAATTAAGCTTAGCTGGAACTCAGTGCATGCCATAATCTGAATCGTTAGATTTTCAGGATATCTACATCTTTCAAGATGCGTTTCCCATTTTTGCTGTGATTTAACCACAGCCCCACCTCTGTTGGACCCCTGTTTGCTTTCTGACATCAGAGTGCAGTTCCATGGGAAGGGGCAGCAGCAAGGCACAGATTCTGCTTTCTGTCTTCCAGCCTCAACAAACAATCACTGCAGACTAAAGCCAGACAAAGGAGAGGAGATTTTGGGACCCAAAGAAGACTTCAGTGGGAAACCGAATATGTATATATATCTTTTTTCCACTGTAGTTCTGTGGGTCATGTTAAATTCAGGTGCCAAGAGACCCTTCACTTTGTTATACTCTTTTAGGTCCACCACATTCATCCTCCTTACTGCTCCAGGCTGAGGGTGCTGTGCTGACTGCTGGGCTGCCAACCAACGTCAGCGCACAGAAACTGGCTGAGGGTTCCAGGTGTGCTGCAGATCACTGGGGAAAACGAGCTCAGAGCCCTGCAAGGAGAACCAAGCACCGGGTCGGTGCTCACCAGCATCACTGCCCACACTGGTGGGCGCTCTGCGGTACCTCACTGCAATCTGAACGCCTGACCCCACCCCCCAGGGCTCCCTCCATCCTACAGGCGCTGCCCCACCAACGTGAGAGCGTTTGGGAGCCGGGCTGTCTGTGTTGCCCTCTACCGGGCTGCAGCAGGACGGGTGGCTCCTCTGCCACCGCAGGATCTGGAGGGTTAAAAGTCTGCTGCAAGTTTTGTGGCTTCTTTCCAAAAGGTTTCAGTTAACACCAAAGGTCTCCTGATAGCTCAGTCGCTTTAATAGATTTTTCCCATTGACTTCTCACTTTATAGACTATCATTTCCTTTTCTGCAGGGGAGCTATTTTCTGGGTCACTGATCCAACCAGCTTAAAAGGGATTTCATTGATTAGGTTTTATTGGTGGTTACTTCAGCTGTAATGGGGCGAGTTGCTGGTACCTGCTAACAGCTGCTTGTCTGCTGTGCTACCCCAGCTCTGTGCAGCCACCAGTGAAGACTGTGCTCCTCTCTTGCCTTAATTGAGTGCTTGCTAATAACCAGCACCTCTTTTACCTCCTTACTAGCTCAGTTGCTTTTGTCCATTCCCATTCCAGCTGCTGACAGTCTCCCACTTGCCACACGTGGCACTGTGCTCCAGCAGCTCCAGTCATCCCCCAGCAGATGAAACCAGCATCACCCCAGAGCTGCTAAAGCACCTTCCGTGCTTGTCTCATTTGGGGGAATTCAATTCTGAAGCATTTCTGCTTCCTGCATTGCTGGAAGAGGAGGGGCTGGGTGCGACCTTGCAGCACCTTGGGAGCTGGAAAAGAGGACGAGGAGATCCTCTATTTCATCTCCCACAGGATACAAGGAGAAGGAATGGAGGGGCGCAGGCTGCTTGCTGCTCACTTCCCCCTTTCTCTACAATCCACCTCCATAGATCCTGAGCACAGGTTTCCCTATTTGCTACCACAACCACTCTGGTACATTATAGGGAGATGACAATCAATTAGCTGCCCACTCTATCACAATAAAGAAGCCACCCAACCTTATATAACTCTTTTTAATTGTTTTCTTACATTATAACATTTTGCTAAACTTATTCTGCCATAAGTTATATCATTTAATTTCTCAAAGTGCTAATAATTTAATTGCTTCCTTCCTGCAGACAAAGTGCCTGAGCTGTCTTCTCTCACTCTGAACATTATAAAAAGTAGCTGGCATGAATACTTAACAGGGACATTTTGTTCAGAAGGCCTGAGAGGAAAGTGCTGCCTCCAGATTCTGTGTTCTGTGTAAAACCACCCCGAGAATGAAAGAAACCTGCCCAGATGCCTCCATGCACACTGAGACTGCATGCACTGTAGAAGTCACCTAAACAAGTGAGGCATGGCAAGGCTCATAAGCAAAGCTCTATGGGTTAGTGGGAACCTCCTGCTGAATTGCTGCCACATGACACCATGAAATGGAGACGTGACATTCGGATGGGTGAATAACTCGTAAGTGTGGCCATTCCTGCAGGTTGCAGAAAAACCAAACAAAGCCATCCTTGCAACTGAAACGTTTGTGCTTAAGAGCTTCCCAGCAAGGAAGCACACTGTGCACTTTGAACCTTGGTCGGCCACCTGTGTCTGCCAGTCACCTCCACCCTTCTTCTAGGAACACGGACCCGTGATGCCAGCTTTGCTTTTGGACTTCCTTCGGCACAGCCTTTATTTAGTGTTCTGTCTCAGACTGAGTTATGATGGGGACGCTGCCAAGCATCCCTCTTGGAAATCAGGTGATGTTGTTCCTTGGATTCATTCTAGCTCACTTTTATGTTGCAGTTTGCAAAACAAAAGGACTCAGACTCCCATGACCAGAAGAGCAAAAGCAAAAGGCTGCAGGAACAGCAGCAATCCACAGAGCTGGGACGCTCACGAGGCTGATTTAGAATGACACAAAAACACTCGAAAGTGTTTCCTGGGTCAGGATCTGCATTCTCTCAGATACTACATCAACTTAAGGCTCACATCAACAGCTAAAGAGTAGAGTCAGCACCTTATTCACAGCCTCCCCACCTAGGGAACAACGGGGCATTGGAGAATGGCTGAACTCACTCCTGATGGTACGAAACCTGAGCTCTTCACCCAGCTGTTTATTTTTATTAACCTTCAGGTCTGCTTATGCTCTGTTCTAAATGTGTCTCTGCACCTATGGACTTGACAGCAGTCAAGAAAGCTGGAAAGGTTATTTTTGTGTTACAGAGATCAAGAAGTGAGAAGGCAATCATGCAGAGACATAAGGCCTCTGCCACTTCTATCATTGCCCACTGGATGGGAAATTAGAACATCATAAAGCAAACAAATATAACAGTGGAAAATCCCATCCGGTTCAGAGCACAGCCATATGTTGAAATCAGATCTGGAATAACAAAGGTTCCATTATATCTTAACCAGGAAATGCAGCATTAATAACCAAGAGTCAAACAGCTATTTTGCAGTGACCTGTATAGCAGAAAGTGCAAAGCAAAGCAGGGGTATCTGGTGTCTCAAAGACTTTGCAGGGCACTTAAAGTATGAAATGCTTAACAACAATCTAGCTGGGGGACGTATTCTCTTGCAGCTTTCCAATAGGGTTAGATTGAGGTTAACTGCTTCAGTGGCCTCCTCGAGCCAGAGGAAGCTAAATTGCTAAAGCTGCACTTGACCACCTCTTTGTAAGATCTGGGGATGCAGTGTAAGTTAGCATGTTCTTGTTCTGCTCCCATGAACGGGTTAAAACTGCACTTTGGGCTGTTTTCCTGACAGAGGGGGTTACTGGTAACGCTGGAGCAGCCTTTTTTCCAGCAGAAAGATTGAGATACATTTAAACTAAACGCTTTTCCATCGTAAGCATGTCATGTGATCGCATTGGCTGTAGAGAAAACGTGATGAAGATGTACAGTTTCTATATAGTATGGAGAGTAATTTGTGCTCTCGTCCCTTCCTGTGCAGCAAGAGTAAAACTGGTTTTGGTTGCTAGGGCTTTAATTATCCTAACTCCAGATGCATGAGTGAGATTTTTTCCAAATCTTGTTGGAACTTGAAGAACTTCCCCGGAACAGGGCTGAAAATAACCTTAAGACTGTTAGAAAATGACTGCAGTGTGGGTGAGAACTGGCAGGCCCTGTCGTGTGCCGCGCTGGGTAGGAAGCTGAAAGCGCAGGCTGAGCGTGCTCGATCGGCGCGGCTCGAGCTCCTTTGCAGCCTCTCATGAATGAACTTCCAGAGTTTTTTTATGAATGGGCGCTCCGTCCTTGAATGAACACCGGAGCGCCGCGCTCTGATTGGTCCCGGAGGATAAAGCCACGCCCACTTTCCCATCAGCGAGCTGCGATTGGTGGACGCGCCCCAGCCCAGGGCTTCATTCACGAAGTCAATGAAACAAAGGAGCAGGGAGCCGAGCTCGTGAAGGCGGCGATGCGCCAATGGGAGGCCGCCCCCGGGCGCTCAACGGCCTGAACGGCCGCGCGGGCGGGGCTGCGCGGGGCTCCGCATGGGCCGGGAGCCGCCACCGGGTGAGGCGCGGGGCCGGAGGGTCGGGGCTCGTTCTTGGGGTCGGGGAGTTCTGTCCCACTCGCTTACTGAAGTTCTAGGAGCGGCTCGGAGCTCCCTTGGGGTCCCGGTTCTTCCAGCCCTCTCTTTCTCTGCCCGGTGGGGAGTGCCCCGCTTGTAGCCCCCGCCATCGGCAGGTGCTGCCGGCCCGCTGATAGCCTTCCCCTGTGTCTCCCCCAGGTGCGCTCCGAGAGCCGGCAGCTCCGCGGCCGCGGAGGTAGCGCCCGGGCGGCAGGATGAAGGGGTACGTGGACCAGCAGGTGCCGTTCACTTTCCCCCAGGTGAGTGGCGGCTCTACCGGGCGTGGGAGGGGGCTCAGGGCCGGGGCAGCCCCCGCTCGGAGCCCCGCGCTGATCCGCTCCTCCCGCAGCCGCCGCCGGGCCATGCGGGCTCCGGGTGCCGGACTCCGACGGGCGCTGGGAAGAGCCCCATGGAGCCGGGCTTGCTGCCGGCGCAGGATTCGGAAGGTAAGGG